>VXAB01013550.1:0-23410 GCA_013399175.1 Odontophorus gujanensis
GAGTGACATTTGTGACATTTGCAGCACACGGTTCTGGCACGCTGCAGCCTCCGCTTGGCACCTCTGCTCCCCCGTCCTCTTCCGGAGCGAGGCAGCGTGTTGTCCTTGATATTTGGAGAAAGACTGCGTTGAGGAGACTGCTCCTAAATATGTGCATTTAGATTGTCCCAGGGAATTGCTGACATTCGCCCGCTTTGTTTTCGGGTGCTATTAGTGTCACTCAGCGCACCTCCATCTGCACGCTGGGCAGCCAATGCCCGGCTGTGCCCGCCAGAGGTGCTGCTCAACGCTCATCCTGAAGATAAATAAACCCACCCCATCCCTCACAGCCTGTGCTCTGAGCGCATCCTTCGTGCTCTCGGCTCACCTACTGGGAAGCAACACGTCCTGTTTGTGTTACGTTGTGCTTATGGACACTCATCGAGCACAGCCTCCTTGTTTCTTGGGGTGGAGAAGAGCTTTGTGTCCCGACGCTGAGCCCCTGAGCTGGGAGCTCATCCTTCCTTCCTTTTCTGCATCGCTGCTTTTATATAAAGCAGAATGACGGAGCATAAAGCCCGGAGCACACAACTCGCTGGGAACTGACTGGGTGTTGTAGATACACAACCACGGCCATAAATATTTATGGAGGTACAGTTGGCTTCGGTAGGGGTTCATGCCAATGTAAATAATGCTGTATACACTGAGCTGCCATGAGCTGCTGTACGTGGAGAGAGCATTTCATCATGAAATCAATTTAATGAATCAGTTATAGTGTGGGGGAAGAGATTGGGGCGGCATCGCTGTGCCCAACAGTGGGAGGGCAGAGGAGGTGCTGGGTTGTGTGTGGGGACAGGGAAGGGTGATCCCCCTTGCCACCCAAAAGATGATGGGGAAATGTGGGTGCAGGTGGCAGAAATGAGAAGAAATGAGACAGATATGTGTTTTACTAGATGTTACACGATGTTGGATGTGACGGTGGCCCTGGTTGGCCATCTGGGGTGGGAGAAAGAAGACTTTCTGAGCTGAAAATGGATGGGCTTATGTGGGAACTGATGCTTCACGCTATGGTGTCAAGCATCTCTTGAGAGGAATTCTTTTTGTAAGTGCTTTGTAAGTCTGTGTGTCAGCTCATGGTACTAACCAGCACTCCCAAAGCTCCTAGGGTATGCAACCTGATTGAGCTGTAGATGTTTCTGTTCTTTGTAGGGGAGTTGGACTAGATGACTTTTGGAGGTTCCTTCCTACTCAAACAAGTCTATGATTCTATGACATGGATGTCTTGTGTTTTTCTCTTGGGTAAAAGAGGCTACATGAAGTCAAGAAAAATTTCTGGGTTGAAATCTCCCCCTTCCAACAGAATTCCCAGTGTCTGTGGGTGAAACTCCCAACCATTCTCATCACACTGCAGAGGAGTGATGCCTCCCAACCAAGCACTGCCCTTCCCAGTCCCGTCTTCACTGAGTTGTGCTGGGAGCCCTGCAGCACAGCGGACTCTGCCCCACACCACTCTCACAATCAATGATCAAAGGTCTTTTGTAAAGTGGATGAAGTGGATCACCATTTGTTCTCTTATTGAGAAAACCTGGTGGTGATGCAAAAGTCAAGAAGAATGCTTACCGGTCTCAAGGATGAGAAGTGCTGTGTGTACCTTAATGCACAGACATAGCAGAGGGGATGGGGTCATACATAAATGTGACTGTGGGTATATTCCTAAAGTTGTCCTCAGTCCATAGATTATTCCAAAGCAGTTCAGCATTTTATGTTTGACCCACACCGCTGCAGGGATGAACTGTGCTAGTTCAGTTCTACCCTGAATGGATGGGTGATACCATCAGAACCCCTTCACATTTTTGGAGATGTTTGCTTACAGCTTTATACTTGCAGGTTTGCCCCAGCCAAACAATTAGCAATCCTTGTAGAATTTCTGTGCAGAGTCTGTGTTTGTGAGCTCAGGGGTACTACAACTCACAGAACTCCATGCAGAGGATGCTGGTTGAGCAGGAGGGCAGGAGAAATGCGTTGATGTGTTAACAGAAATGATGGGTGGTCAAGTTTGTGGCCAGGTTGTTTTGTGAATAACTGGGCTGGAGAGGTGAGAGCTAGGCTTTCACCACGGACCCCAGTGCAGGCATTAGCCTTGTGTGCCTCCATCACCTGCTGCAGGACAGGATTCCCTGCATGCCACCAGTAAATCCAGCCAAAGGGAGCAGGGGACACAGGGCGAGTTCTGCAGAAAAGTCCTGAATATGAACATTAAATATCCCTGCAGCACTGCCAGAGCCAGCACAGTTATTTAGGCCATTTGTGCCTTTGGGAAAGTGGTGATGATGACGACAGTGATGATTAGAGTGATGACGACAATGATGATAACGATGATGATGATGATTAGAGTGATGATGACAATGATGATAATGATGATGATGATGACAGTGATGATGACGACAGCTGCTTGGTGGAGAGGTCAATGGGATGTGCACAGCGTGACCTCTAAGTGCCATGCTCAGCTCTGTGGACAGCTGCATTTGTTTGCCTGTTCCTCACACTAATAATTCGTGCACTACACAGAAACATAATTAACATCTCTACAAGCATATTTTAGCAGCCTGGTACTTGACCTCATCATTATTTTCACTGAACTAGACTATCAGACACTATTTCTGTCCCTGTTCCCTCTCTTCCTGGAGGTTTACATGGCTGCATACCTGGTGCTGTATTGTGCATAGAGCAGTGTGGCTTGGATGAGTTTTGGGTGGACTGACTTCACCGTGCTGCACAGCATTTAACATGTCCTGTAAGTATCCATCAATATGAGGCACACAAGAATAGTCAGATAATATTTTTTATCCTTTCCTGTTCTAATTAGTGGACTGTAAGGTGTGGGGAGGAAAACAGTGAAGGCCAATGGTGTGGTTGTGCTCCATGCAAGCTTCCCTTTTGAAACTAATGATTGTGCCACGTGGAGAAAGCGTCAGGAGTGTAAGTCTTGCAAGGAGCTGCTGAGGGAGATGGGATTGTTCAGTCTGGAGAAGAGGAGGCTTATCTCCCTGTACAGTTCCTTGAAAGGAGGTTGTGGAGAGGTGGGGGTTGGTCTCATCTCCCAGGTAACAGCAATAGGATAAGAGAGAATGGCCTTAAGCTGCATCAGAGGAGAATCAAGTTGGATATCAGGAAGAATTTCTTCTCTGAGTGGCAATGCACTGGCACAGGCTTCCCAGGGATGTGGTGGAGTCACGGTCCCCAGAGGCATTCAAGAAATGTGGAGATGTGGCACTGAGGAACGTGGTCTAGTAGACATGATAGGGATGAGTTGGGGTCGGAATAGATGATTTTAGTGGTCTTTTCCAACCTTTATGATTCTACAATTTCAAATGACAAAATCCATGCTGAAAGAAGAGAAAAGGTGTATTTTGTGTGATGTGCAGCGTGGGCAAGGCAGCACAGTGCTGATGTGAAGTTCTCTGCTCATCGAACACCCCAACACATGTAGGGATCCATGAGTTCCTGTGCCCTTATCTCTCGTCATGGTGAAATGAAATGATAGAGACCTTGCTCCAGCATAGTGGTTGCCTTGAAAAAATGTTTCAGGCAGGTAATTTATCAGTTTTAATTGCTCTTTAATCCCCCTGTTTGGCCTGGCATGGATAAATGCTTTCTGAATGTGGGACCTGGTTTGGAAAGACCCAAGAAGCCTGGGAGAGCTGGAGGAAGGCAGGGAAGGAGGGAAGGAGGGATGGAGAGTGGAGAGGAAAGAGGGATGGAGGGATGAAAGGAGGGATAGAAAGAGGGGTAGAGGAATAGGGTAGGATAGAGGGATGGAGGGAGGGATGGAAAGATGGAGGGAGGGGTAAAGGAAGGATGTGAGGATGGAGAGAAAAATGGGTTGAGATGGAGGAAAGGAGAGAAGGATAGAAAGTGATAAAGTAGGATAGAGAGATGGAGGAAAGGACGGTGGAATGAAGAGAGATATAGAGAGGTGGAGGAAGGGATGGAAGAAATAATGGAAAGAGGGATTGAGGAAGCATGGAGGGAAGGGACAGCTTTTTGTCATACCATGTAGCCTGGCCTTGCTCCTCATCCTGGTTCTGCTGCCCACAGCCACCATCCCCTTCTGTAATTTAACAAAACTCAAAGAAACCTGCTCAGATAAGAGCTCCTCCTATCTCAATTTCCATAAACACAAGAACAGATTTTTTTGTCCTGTTCAAGGCATTTGAATCATTTCCCTTCAATCACAGATAAACGCACGTTCTGGTTCAAGGTGTGGATTACCTTTTATCCCATAGGTATCACTCTGGTTTTATTACACATTAAGTTGAGTCCACACTTCTGCTTGCTTGGGCACAAGGAGAAGCACTCCAGTTAATTCCCAGCAATTGAATATGCTACTGGGAACCTGAGTAGTGTCTGTAAGCTCCTAAGAAAATTAACCCAGGCTTTCCACTTGAGACTTCATTGGTTTTAAATCAAGATCACAAACCAACTATAGGCAGGTTAATCACAACTAGAAGAAAAAAATTGCACTGATGAGCCCAAAAGGCCCCAAGGTACATTAACCACAACACTCATTTTTTTCCAGTCTTCAACAATTCAAACTCTCAAGGAAAGCCTTTCCAGCGCCTAAAATATACAACACAAACAGGATTGCTTTCATTCTTACCCATGGCACAAAAAAATTTACGTTGGCCTCTTTCAAGGTAGAATGGATTAAAATCTGTTGTGTAAATTGCTGCGGCTAGAGGGTTGTAGATCTGACCTGAACAGCTGTGGGAAACCTCAAGGACAGGCTGCTGTGCCTCACCAGAGAGAACACCTGGTTGCAATGATGCTGCTAAAGAGCTTTGTGCTGGATCATGTGAGAGAAGGGGATATTTCCATCATGAGGTCAGTCATGTTTCTGCACAGCAAAGCACAGTGACTTGGGCTGATGATTCACATTGGAATGGGCATGGACTTTCCCTTTTGGTTAAGGCAATCAAGGAGGCCCTGTTCCCTCCAGCACCCTAGGGGCTTCTTGCAAATTGCATTTTTTGATTCAGTGACTGACAGAGTTATGACCCAGGTCCAATGGATCAGAATCTTCTTTCTGTCCTTTCCAGCAGCTGCTCCACCCGCTTGGGCACCTGAGGTCTCCCCTAGGATTCTCTGAGGAGCTGAGCATTCTCTCCCCAGCAAGCTCATCCCTAGATTTGGGCTGTCTTGGTCCCACCACACCCACTCCATGAGCCCTCAACCACAATCTGAATGCTGGAAATGGGCTTCTATTCAGGTGAGAAGGTTTGATATAGGGATGTCTTGCTGGTGTAGTGACACGCTTACTTTTCCATAGCAATGGGCTGATCTGTAATCAACCAAATATTTTCTCATTCATTTTCCCAGCATGAGGAAAATCCATGTGGAAATGGTGGATGAAGTGATGGAGAAACCAGGAAAGAAGGAAACAAACCCAATTTTCATAACTCACCACCACTCCTAATGGGAGAAGACAAGACAGCGGTGCCATAATTAAAACAGTGCTTCATTAAAGGCCAGGCTCATGACTAGGTGGGGATTTATATCCCTACAATAATTTACAGAGGAGCCTGCATGGAAAAAAAACATGGAGTTTCTGATCAATTTGGCTGGAAACAGGAATAGATTTTCCCTCTCATTTCGTACAGTTATGTACCGACATCAGCCTGGTAAATCCAAGTAAATGACTCCTGATGGTGGTGGGGCAGGAAAGTGGTGTAAGGACCTCCTAAACATCCTGTTTCTAACATGAAGCCCCAGAGTGGTGACCCATCATGCTTTAACTCATTCCTTACATGCCTTTCCTGGGGTTGCTTTCCGACGGAGACAATGTTTCCCCTCTGTATTGAGAGCTCTGCAGAGAGACCTTGTGTCCTTGTGACAGACACAGCCCAGCTTTGGGCTGCAGGCATTTTTCTTTATTTTTATTTTTCTTTTTGGCAGTTTCTCCATTGGCTGCCCGAGGCAGGAGAGTTTTGCTTTCCCAGGAAGAGGCCTTGCCAGGCGTGCTCCCCGGCCTCTCACTGCTCTAATTACCAGCACAGGGACAAGCAGGCAAGGAGCCACGAATGGGGTCAGTTCCTCCTGAAAGAAACCTAAAACTAAGAAAAAAATTATAGCTGAGATCTGAAAATACCAGGCCAAGAGGTGGGAGCACAGTGAGATGAGTGCAGCATGCATGCTGCTGCTGGCCCCAGTGCAACACCTGAGCCCTTAGGGGGGGAACAAGGGCACTGTGGTGTCACCACATCCTCTGGGAAAGGGGTATGATCTGAGAGCTGCTGCAGCTGTCCAGGACCTGCCTGGATTAATATGTGCACCCATTAGGAGATGTACCCAGAAACAGCAAGGTAATGGCTTAGTTCATGGGTGTGCTGGCTTTGTCAGGAGAAGTGGTCACTGAATGCCTCCACAGACAGCCTCACTGGGAAGCTCTACCCCAAGATCTTTTCTTCCCTTACTCACTTTCCGAAGACAGGAGTGTTTCCTGTTCATAGAGTCATGCAACCATAGAGTTAGAAAATCACAGAATCATAAAGGTTGGAAAAGAATACTAAGATCACCAAGTCCAACCCCAGCCCATCCCGCCATGCTCACTGACTGTGTCCTTCAGTGCCACATCTCCAAGGTTCTTGAACACCTTCAGGGATGCAGTTTCCCCCACCTCCCTGGGCAGCCTGTGTCAGTGCTTTATCACTCTTTCTGAGAATAATATTTTCCAGAAATCCAACCTGATGAAAAAGGATGCGCTGAGTTTTGATTTCCAGTGCAGCTGAGAGTGAAGAAACAAAGCAGATGAATATCCAGTTGTAATGGCAGAACCAGCAGTGTTCCACTGCTCCATCACTGTTTGTTCAGGCCTGGGGACATTGGTGCCCTTGTGTTTCCCTTCCAGGTCTCACAGCAATATGCAACTCTTCAATGCATCTATTTGGAGGAGTTAATATCTTCTAATGGGAAAGGACAGAGCAGGACACAGAAATCAGGAGATCACACGAGGTCACATTGTCTTGACAGGTTGTGGCCAATTCCTGAGCTCTATCTTTATCCAAAGACCCAGAAATTGTGCCAGCATCACTGCCATGTGTAACCCTCTACTAAAAGCTCTCATTCCACTGCTATTGGCTTAGTGAGGATGAACGCAGGTTTCAGCCCCAGCTCCAGTAAGGCACAAACTGGAGCTGCCACAGGCACCTCCCTGAAGGATGCGTTGCTGGAGGGAAGCAGGGGACATGTCCCCTTGTCCCTTGCAGACAGAGTCTGAGGTTTTGCTTCAGTTCCTGAGCATGCCCGGCTGCTCCCACGCCTGCTCCATCCCCGGCGGGATGCTCTCGGCAGGGTGACGGATGCTGAGTCAGAGCGGCCTATGGCATCTGTGACCCGAAAATCAGTGTGGCAACAACGCGGGCACTTCAGCGGTGACAGATTTGAAGGATCCTGCGTCGTCAGAGCTGAGCTGATGAGAATTAATTGCTGTCAGCGNTGTGTCAGTGCTTTATCACTCTTTCTGAGAATAATATTTTCCAGAAATCCAACCTGATGAAAAAGGATGCGCTGAGTTTTGATTTCCAGTGCAGCTGAGAGTGAAGAAACAAAGCAGATGAATATCCAGTTGTAATGGCAGAACCAGCAGTGTTCCACTGCTCCATCACTGTTTGTTCAGGCCTGGGGACATTGGTGCCCTTGTGTTTCCCTTCCAGGTCTCACAGCAATATGCAACTCTTCAATGCATCTATTTGGAGGAGTTAATATCTTCTAATGGGAAAGGACAGAGCAGGACACAGAAATCAGGAGATCACACGAGGTCACATTGTCTTGACAGGTTGTGGCCAATTCCTGAGCTCTATCTTTATCCAAAGACCCAGAAATTGTGCCAGCATCACTGCCATGTGTAACCCTCTACTAAAAGCTCTCATTCCACTGCTATTGGCTTAGTGAGGATGAACGCAGGTTTCAGCCCCAGCTCCAGTAAGGCACAAACTGGAGCTGCCACAGGCACCTCCCTGAAGGATGCGTTGCTGGAGGGAAGCAGGGGACATGTCCCCTTGTCCCTTGCAGACAGAGTCTGAGGTTTTGCTTCAGTTCCTGAGCATGCCCGGCTGCTCCCACGCCTGCTCCATCCCCGGCGGGATGCTCTCGGCAGGGTGACGGATGCTGAGTCAGAGCGGCCTATGGCATCTGTGACCCGAAAATCAGTGTGGCAACAACGCGGGCACTTCAGCGGTGACAGATTTGAAGGATCCTGCGTCGTCAGAGCTGAGCTGATGAGAATTAATTGCTGTCAGCGCGGGATCTAAGACCCAGCCAGGCTGCTGCTCCCAGCCTTCGCCATTTGAGCAGCCCGCACCCGCTCCGCCAAGTTGGCAAGTGCTCGGTGAACAGATGCTCGGGAAAATTGGATCATTTACAACGTGTTTACAAATACTTGCTGCTGGCCCACTTCCAAGTTTAACATCCTCAGCACTTGGAGAAAACACGCAGGTCTGTACCCAGCCGTGTCCTTTGGGTGCTCGCTGGTGGGACTCGTGGGCTCTTGCCCTGTCCATGGGGGCAGGAGGAGCAGTGTTCCCTGTGAGGTCTGGATGGGATGCAGAGGTGGGAGCAGACCTGCTGCAGGACAAAGCTGTTGCCACACAGTGCCATGGGGCTGCACGGTTGGAGCTTCCCATGGGGAAAAGGAAGGGTGAGCATGGCACAAACCAAGGAATGGGCAAGGAATTTGAGTGGTTTTCTGGATGTCTATCCATGTGCCAATGCTTCTGACGTCAGCCAACTTGCAAATCCAACAACAGCTTATGGTTGAAGTCTGCTGCTTACGGAGGCTGGTGGTGGGGAAGGCAAAGGTTGCTGCTTTCCTCCCTGGATGTGAAAAACTTCCTCAGCTAGAACGTGCAATTCTTAGATTAGGTTGTCTCACAGTCAGTGATGCTGATACAAGTAGGTGTGCTGATAGGACCCAAAGGAATGGCATGGAGATGTGACAGGAGAGGTGCAGGTTGGATATCAGGAAGAGGTTCTGCATCAGAGGGCGGTGGGCATGGGACAGGCTCCCCAGGGCAGTGCTGAAGGCTGGAGTTCAAGGGGTGTTGGGACATCACTCTCAGACACAGGTTCTGGTTTTTGGATGGTGCTGTGTGGAGCCAGGAGTTGGAGTCAATGATTCCTATGGGTCCTTTCAACTTGAGATATTCTATGATTCTATGATTCTGGGTGTGCACATCACAAATACTCCGAAATAAAACATTCCACTATGCAAGTACCTTTCTGATCCTGTTCTCTTCCAAAGGCCCATTGTTTGAGTACCCAAAATATTACTCTGAAATGAAGAGTTAACATAATTGAAGGGCTCTGGGCTGAACACTGCATCACACTTCTGTCCCTCCTGTTCACCTATGGCTGTTTGCTCCAGCTTTGCTCTCCATTTGCTGAGTGAGCACTGCAGCCCCTGCTCAGGCATAACATTCCCCCAGCTCTTGTAATTCCTTCTTTAATACAGAAACAAGGGAAGAGGAAAGCAGCCATGCATCCCCTGCTGGCCTTCACACTGCTGCAGCAGCAACGGCAGAGGGAGCACATGCTGCTGCCGGCTAGGCACGGTGTTTTTCACTTAGATGTGACTGTTAATTTTTATTTCCTAGCAGCAGCAGGGTAGCCTGGCCCCTCCACCCCCCGGTGATGTTTGCTGATTGGCACAGTGAGCCTGGAGCCATCGCAGAGGCAAGGAAGGGCTTTGCCTCATTGGTGCGAGATCAAATCCTGCAGCCTGGCTGCAGTTTGCTCCCAAGTCAGAGACTTGGAGATATCGATTGGGACTGGTGAGGAGATGCACGCAGGAGAAAGAGCACAAGATTTGGGGATTTAAAAATGATATAATTGGATTCCTGAATTAAATACAGCCAGCAGGAAGGCTGGCAGCAGCATTCATGTAGGGGCAAGATTTTTAAACCTTAGCTGCTTGTGTGGGTAAGGTGGGACCGTTGGGAATGTCTTTGCTGCTGTGCCCAAAGAAAAGCATAGCTTCCACCTAAGTGGTGTTAGGGTGGATTTTCCTGCAGCACCATGGCATAGGCCGGGTTGGGGCTGGATGCTCTTTAATTGAATCTTCTGTGGTTCTTCAATCCTCTTTCTGAAGGATGAGTGGTGGCTTGTGGTCTCCAAGGGCGCCTCATAGCTGCACTTGCCAATATGCTGCTTCCAGTCACTGAAAATTCATACTTTTAAATATTTATAGCATTGTAAGTTATAATCCCTTTTGTCTCTTATGTTAAAACTTGGAGACGCACCTTTGCCATATGTCTCTCTACGTCTAGATGTCACAAAGCATATGCCCACACAGCATGGAGGCCAGCAGTTCTGTAGAACGATCCCTTCCCTCTCTCTGTTCAGTGCTGGGCTCCGTGACACCACCACAGGAGATGCAGGGTGATGTCAGCACTGGAGATGCAGTGACTCCAGTATTGGAGAGGAATGGTCTCTTTGCTCTGGGTCTGATGTTACTGCCCCTTGGCTAAAAATACAGCTCCAGGTGGCAGTGAACTGCCTCAGGGGGCTCACCCCCAAATGCAGAGCTTCAGGGTAAGATAGGGACCAACCTGATGCAACTCTTACCCTAAGAATCCCTCTTTCTTCCCCAAGGCCCAGGGGATGGGCAACCTCAGCATCCCTGCTCACATCATGAGTTCTCCAAAACATCATCCAGTTACAGGTGTAAACTGTGAGCTGTTCAACTGCATTTTTGTTATATCATGTAAAGTAAACGCATTTGTCTTCTGTGTGCAGTTAAACATTTGGAGAGATCTGGGAGCCCCAAAGCAAGAACAAGCCCATGCTTTGCAAATCACCACTTGTAGTTTTCAGGTATGGAAGCCTCCCCAGGGGTTTCCCACTCCCCAGCTGCCTCTGGACAGCTGATACTCTGGCCATGTTTCCATGGAAACAGAAGATGGATGGGTGAAAAAAAGGGGAGAAATGTTCTCACACTCCTTCAGAGGCAATTCCCAGCTCAGAAGGTGGGATAACCCCAGGTGCTGTGGTGGTGGCTGGACCTGCAGTGGGACATGACCCCACGTCCTGCAGTGGGACATGACCCAGTGTCCCATGGTGGGTCACCTCTGCTGCCTATTGCCTTTGGAAGAGCAGCACGGGGCTAGAGGCTTTAATGGCATTTCTTGTGGCGGCTTTGCTACTTCAGAGTGGACAATGTGGTTAAAGGGAAGAGGTTTCTAAAGGTTGGGACAGGGTTAAAACTGTCTCGGGGCATGAGATGTGACATTAAAGGGCAGCCCAAGCAAATAATACCGCTCGTTTCACTCAACCTGCTGATACGAAGCATTATTAGCAAAAATCCTCTAAGGTTTTGCAGCCCACAACCCCCTCCCCGACATGAGGTCCCTCCTGGCAGGTGGGGCTGGTGCAGAGATCCCATCCCAGATTGAGACATCAAACCCAAGGTGCACCGCAGCCGGCTCAAAGCAAACCCGAATTTACACGTGCTGCAGGGAGAGATGACAGCTCTGCTATGAAGATCAAGAGTTTATGGAGATGGGGAGGCCAGATCTCTCGCTGGCATCCTGATAGATTATGTGACACATCAGGTGTCAGGGTATCTCCTATTCCTAAGAGGGGCACGTTTGCAGGGCTGACATGCCGGTCCGGGCGAGGAGCAAATCATTAAGTTACATCCCAGCACGAGACAGGCAGAGGCAGCTCACTGTGGTTTACATAGCCTCAGGTGAACTGTACGACAGGAAAATATACATTTGATGTGAGGTTAGGCATTCTGGAACATGAAATAATCATCAGGATGACTGTTTATTACCGAGTCTGGAGAGAGATGCTGTCATACAGTGCAAGATCCTGGCTCACGATGGTGGCTTTTCTATGTATATTCGCACACGTCTATATGCACACACACACACACACACACACACACATTGAAGGTATTAACATTTAAACTATAGTGTGTATGTACATATATATGCATTACATTTCAAGACACGGTTTTTAGGGGCATGGTTAGTGAGCATGGTGGTGATGTGTTGATAGTTAGATTAGGTTATCTTAGTGGACTTTTCCAACCTTAACGACTCTATGATTTATGTATATTTATATGTGCACAACCTGGGGAGAGCCTTTTCTTGGATCTCCTACAGAGCTATCTCTTGCTGTGATTATTTAGATTCACAAAATAATGAAAATCACAGAATAATTATGATTGGAAAGACCTCTAAGGTCATCTAGTCCAACCATCAACTCATCACCACCATGCCCACTAACTTGTACTTCAGTGCAATATTTACCTTTTAAGGGGATTCACCCATGTCATTCCCTCCCAGCCTCTCTCTTGCACATTTGGGCTTTCTACCCTTACCCCATTTCTCCTCTTCCAGCTTCATACTGTTTCCTATAGGATACACTAAGCAAGTTTAAGGAGAATACCCCAGAAGATGAAATCCCAGCAAGGCAAACGTCTCAGCAAACATAACCTTGAGTTCCGTGCAGGTTGGCAGGGTCAGGGGGGAGGAATTAAGATCTCACTTCAACACGCTGACGATTACTGAGCCACGAGCTGTGTTCCCATCCGTGGTACTGCTGCACATATGGCGAGCCTGGACACACGCTGCTCCGGCCCCGTGACATCCGGCAGCACAAGGGCACACGTCACGCAGCAAATATCAGCTCTGATCTCCTGCTCCAGGGCTTTCTGTCCAGAGAGTTTTTTGCTGTGGGAGGAGTTTCTTCAGAGCCATGTCTCGAGTGAGACATAAATCAAATTAACTCTAGGAGAGGATGAGCTGGTTGCTGCAAAATAGCATAAGCCTTGAGGTTTTTAGGTGATTTTGGGGCTGGGATGGTGGTAGGGTTGCTGTGGGATGCTGGGGCCAGTAACAGGGCTCTTGTGTGCTGCTGGGCTGTGGAAACACCTCCTGGGTTTGGGGGAAAGGGAAAGTGCCCTCAATCTGACCTCTGAATCAGTGTGGTGCCTTGGAGCCTATGTCTGTGGGACCATCGCCTGTCATGAAATCAAACGCAATCAGGAACTGATGTCCTCACCTCTCACAGCCTTGCAGATGCTCTTATTTAGGGGATGTTCAGCCCAAACCAGGTCTTCGGGACAGAACACTGCTGTAGCTTCTGCCTACATGGAGACTTCATCATTGATATATTCATGGTTTCCTCCTTCATGGTATCACAGGACCATAAAGTATCCCAATTTGGGAGGGATCAGCAAGCCCAACTCCTTCCTTATGGTAAGACTAGTTATCATCATGTAGGAGAAAGTAATAATATGGATTATATTTTCCCCTTCCTTTCACCCTGTGAATGCCAGTCCAATGGAGTCTTCTGCCTCCTCAACTGTCCTCTCTCTTCGGACAAGATCCGTCTGCAGGACAGTGATCCTCTTTCTGTGGCCCTGAATCCATAACTACCCTCCTCCATCAGCATACAGGAGCTGCCCCCATTTCCACCCAGGAATCCACTTGTCTCCAGCTTGGATGCTTTAAAGATTTGTTTTCAAGTGAACAGGATTAAAATCATTGTAAATAAAAAACTTAAATAAATCACCATCTAAAATATGCCAACAAATACACCCACTGCTCAGATCCATTCTTTGTTTTTCAGAAGTGGATTTCATTCTGCAGAGTTTACCTGGAGTTGGCCCCAATTTCATTGTTAGAGCGTTAAGAGGCGATTTTATTATTCTAATTTAGCATGAAAATAGCGTTTCATTTTACACTTTTGCAGTATTAAGTAACTGCAAGTATCTTTTCAAGAGCAATTGCCCACAGCTTTTTGTGCAAACACTCTCTTTACAAAAGTCTCATGATGATTTGGGAGAAGCAATAGGGGAAAAAAATGTTCCACTGGCAGAAGAAAGGAGAAATCTGGTGTAATATCCACTACAGTCTTATTTATCCTGTGGCTAATTACAGTGATAATCTGTTTTATATGGGAGGCATTTCAATGTCAAATTTCATACAAGAGATTAACTCAGTGAAAGGGAGGCTGCCATTTTAGGAAACTGGTGTGATAGGAAAAGGGGAAGTGGTTTCAAACTAGGGAGGGAAGATTTAGACTGGATACGAGGAAAAGGATTACCCCTACCCTACAGTAAGGGTAGTGAAGTACTGGTACAGTGACACTCAGGGCCAGGCTGGATGGGGCTCTGAGCACCTGACAGAGCTGTAGGTGTCCCTGTCCATTGCAGGAGAGTTGGACCAGATGGTCTTTAAGGGTCCCTTCCAATTTAAACAATCCTATGATTCCGCATTCACTGCCCTTGTAGGACATGCCTGCTCCAGGCATGGGAAATCCAAAGGATGGGTAATTCATGTTTTCAAGTATCCAAGTGAGCAGAATTTCGGGAAAGACAAACTCTTATTCAATCTCTCCACGACATGCCATCACTGCTCCATAGCGTGAGTGCCCTGCCCTTGCCTCCTTGCACAGTGCATAGCTGTGGTTTATGAGCATCTCTGCTCTCCTCCTAAAAATAAAGCCCGGAGCACGAAGGACGAGCCCCCTGCCAGCATCCTGGCACCAGGTAGAGCATGGCGTTGCCAAGCGTGGGGAGCTTCGTCCTTGCAGGTCACACCCCAGAGAGCTGCAGGCAGCGCTGGGGCGTGGAGCTCCCTATGTCCCAACTCCTACCCCTCAATGTTTGTGGTCCCCCATGGAGGTGACCTGGGAAAGAGGCACTGCCACCCCCAGAAGGTAGCACATGGGAATGTCCCAAGGACAAGACCCCATGAAAGGGCAGCTCCTGTCTCTGTCAACTCAATGCGTTAGTGAAAGGGCTGAAAGTGTTCACAGATGGTGCTGGATTTGTATCAGAAGTATATCAGTGGTCCCAGACAGCACTTATCCCTTGTTAAATGGGAGAAAAAACCTAAACAAAGTCCACAAACACACACAAAAATAATAATAATATATATGTATATATATAGAGAGAGAGAGAGAGAAAGAAATGTCGAGATTTCTCTTTACTCTGAACCATCACATAAGCAGAGCATCAAACCAAAAAAACTCTATTTCTCAGAGGGTCCCCTCTCAGCAAACCTCTCCCTTTCTGTCCCACCTTACCTGGTTCTCAAGGCAAGGAGCTGCGAGGTTACACACAGAGCTCTAAAGGAGAGTGGCTTTGATGCTGGCTCCAGCAGTCAGGATTTCTGCTCTGTCTCAGAAAAAGAAAAGTAGAAAATCTGTCATAAAGTGCTTACAGGTTATCCTCATGGAGTTCAGGCATAAGCTGGGCATGTTTATTAAGCTCATGGCCTGGCAGAGGGAAGGTGCCTGTCTGAATTGCAATACAGCGCACTTCAAAAGACTTGGTTTGAAACTTTCCCTTGCTTTAGTGTGCTGTTGGATGCAGGCATAAAACACCGTGTGCTTCTTGTGGTGAACTGCTGGTCACCGCAATGGGCACAGGGGAATTAGGTGCTTTTGTGTCTGTATGTGATTGCCTCCTTCCAGATCTGGACAGATCAAGGAATGGTTTGGACTGGAGTGAACCCTAAACCTTATCCAGTGCCAGCCCCAATTAGGCTGCTGTTCCTGAGCTCTGTAGCTGTGCTGGTGAGACCAAAGCTGAAGTCAGCTCTGTGTGTTTGAGTTCATGGTGATCCCTGAGGTCCACCAGTGACCTCAGTGACCACATCCCATCCTGTGTGACCTTCTCCTCCCCGGGAGGAGCATCCCCTGCTCAGCAGCCTCATACTGGAGGCAGGACCATGGTTCCAGAGCTGCCCCATTTCTCCCCCATCCTTTCCAGCCCCATATCCCTTCCCCATCCATACCCAGAGATGCTGCTGGGAGGTTGGAGCCGGGAGCCAGCATTTCCTTGCAGAAAAAACTCCTCGTTTATTTATGCTTCCCTCCCGCCGATCTCTGAAAACCATATGAAGTTATTTGCTTCAGCAACCTGACAGCAGCCCCCAGGCTAAACTTTTGATCCGCCAGTTTGCTGCCACCTTCACAAAGCACGGCAGTGCTGAGGCACGCGGCAGCCAGCAGAGGTGGCCCCATGCTGCTGCACATCTCCCTGTCCTGAACATCTCCTGTGCAACAAGAAGTGCTTTCCAACACATGTCCCTGTCCCACATCCTGAGGCCTTTCTGTGTGCTCACAGAATTTCACAAATGGTTGCCCCAAAACTGACGCAGTATTTACGCTTCTGGCACTGCTAATGCAAGGCAAAGGGCAAAAGTGCAAGAAAGGGTTCAAGTACAGAGGGAAGGAGCTCATGTTAGGAACCTGTGAGCTAAGGAGGCCCAATGCTAGGCAGCCCAAATCTCCCATCCCATCTCTGATGCATGTGGATTATCATGGCAGCCATGCAGTTCCTACAAATAGGTGTAGCAAGAACGTAAGCACAGGCAGAAGTGTAATGATAGGACAAAGAATAATGTCTTTAAACCAAAAGAGGGCAGACTTAGATGAGATACTGGGAAGAAATTATTCACAGTGAGGGTGGGGAGGCACTGGTACAGCTGCCCAGAGGAGCTGAGAGTCCATCCCTGGAGGTTCTCAAGGCCAGGTTGGATGGGGCTCAGGGCAATATGATCTGGTGGGAGGTGTCCCCGTCCATGGAAGGGAGTTGGGTCTGCGTGAGCTTTGAGGTCCCTTCCAATTCAAACTGTGCTGTGATCCTATGCAGCATACTCTTTGTAACATAACTCAGCAATATGAATTGACTTGATGATACGTATATGAAACCACAGGTAGGGTGCATACACAGGAGTAACAAAAAGCATATTAGGAAAATCAAAACTATGGATACTATTCTACTCTGGACCAAACTCCAGTCTCTCATTAGTGTATGAATCCTCACCAGCAGCTGGCTCCTGCCCACAAGCTGCCCAAGGGAAATGTTACCTTTTTTTAGGAGTCCTGCAAACCAAGAGATGTGCAGGGAGCAGTGATGCACATAGGAACAGAGAAGGAGATCATATAAAAAGCAGTGGGGAACCTTGCCCACCGCAGTTAAAAGCTCTTGTGTGTGAGCAGGATGTGAGTGTCTGTGCTTGAGGCACTTTAGAACCAGTTTGAGTTGGAAGGAACTTTCAAGAGTATCCATTCCAGCCACATGGAGGCTGCTCCTCCTGGGCTCTGTAGTTGCTCTGGTGGGACTGAGGCAGAAGTCCAGTGCCACCAGAATGTCCTGCTTTGGGGTTGGGGTATTGCATGTTTGACAGAAGTGAGTTTTCTTGCAGTCCCTCTGGAGAATTTTAAAACTGATTCTCCTGTCCAGAGCTATGCAGGAAAATCTGTAAATCAAGAAGTTACTTCAGGCAAGATTTAAAAAGCTCTAATTGCTTGTTGGATTCATGACAAAACTGCCACGAGAGACAAACTGATTTCAGTACTTCACCAGCATAATTTAGGGAAAAATTCATTTTTCTTTCTGCAGTAAGTCACCATCACATTAGGTCTAGAGTCCAGACTTTTCTTATTAATATTGCAGTGTTTCATGTGCTTGTAACTGATAACCAAAAGTCCCTGAAGATCAGAAAAGCATAATGTTTTTGCACAGTAAGCTTAAAAAGCAGCTGCAAATAGAGGCTACCATTTGGGATTCTGCTGTGAAGCATGATGGGAGGCAGCCCTGTACATGCCCTGTTCCCACTACTTAGTTGTAATTTAAACTGAGCCTATTGAATCTTCAAGGTTTCAAGGGATGGCCCAAAATGTTTTGTAAATGTAGGTTTAATGTTTTGTACAACTCCTACCGGTGTGCATCAACTCCTGTAGTCGGTTGGATGGAAGAGGAAGTTGAGGGTTGGAAGATGGGGTAAAGGATGGAAGAGAATGATGAAGGGTGAAGGATGAAAGATGAAGGCAAAGGGTGGAAGAGGAAGGTGAGGGGTAGAGGAGGAGAGTGAAATGGAGGAGAAGCGAGATGGATGAAGGAGAAGCGTGAAGGGTGTTGGATGGAAGAGGCAGATAAAGGGTGGAAGAGGAAGGTGGTGAGAGGAAGAAGACTATGCACCTGTGCATATTGCTCTAGAAACAGGAAAGAAGTCTTCATACCTCGCAGCTGTAAAGTAAGATTTCCTGATGGATGCAAAATAGTGCTGTAAGCCCAAACATGAAGAAAGTTTAGTTTGAAAGGCCGGAATCTCACAGGACTCAGTTCCAAAGCTTCAAACAATTAAAGTATCTGGTGCTGGTTTACAGTAGCTGTAAGAATTCAGCACAGCATAACACTAACCGGGGGAATATTGACTTTTGGTATACTGACTTATTCTGGTTTTAACTAGTATTTTGGATCAAGAATCTTAAAAGAGTTCTGCTACTAGCTTTTATGATAATACTTCTCCCTGATGGTATGATATATTTCCCCAAGTTGCCACTAGAAGTAAAACTAAGAATAAAAGCGTTTTTTAATCTTTGCACTTTATATTAAAAAATGACTCTCAATAAACAGCTTCCAGGATCACTTGTGACATTAAACATTGATTTCTATGTCTGTTATAAACCTCCAAGAATTGCCTCAGGCACTTGTAATAATCTAAGCATTAGATCGGAGCACTTTCACTATCTAATTATTACCTGCTTTAATACAAGCTGTACTTCAAAAATATTTGAAAAAAGAAAGGAAGAAAGAAAGAAATTATCTTAAAGAAAGATCCATCCTCCTGTAATTCCACTGCTGTCAGAGCCAAATACAGTGCCAACAAGGGGAGTGCGAGCCAGACCACACAGGAACACTACCTCTATGGAAAGCCATTGCAATTTATACAGAAATGTCTGAATCTTCTTATTTCTGAACAGGACAAATCCTCTCCATCGCCCTCATTTCCAAAAGGAATAACAACTGGTTTCACCCTGTCCTATTTGCAAAACATGCCTTACTGCTGAGCTTGAGGTTAACGTAGCAAAGTGTGCTGCATGAACCTCTCGTGCCCAAGGCCAGGTCCTGCTGGTTTTCATTTTAAAACCTTCATTTATTTTCACATTTGCTCCCCAATACATGGTTTTCCAGAGTTGAAAGCTGGGAGCGTTCTTCTATGATTCAATTCAAGGGGGCTGTACCCAGGCATGGGGAGAACACGAAGGGCTTCTGATAGGGTCTGTATTTAGGATCTCCTGTCCAGCTGCTTCCACAATTCAAGTGCACTTGCTAGGTTTGGCTTTACAGTTCCAGGAAATACAGGAAAATGACAGACTCAGCACAGGAAGGTAAATCATAGCATCAGAGAATTACAGAGTGGTTTGTGCTGGAGGGGACCTCAGAACCCATGTGGATCCAATCCCTGCCATTGGCAGGGACACCTCCCAGCAGCTCAGGCTGCCCAGGGCCCCATTCAGCCCAGACCTGAGCACCGCCAGGGATGGGACACCCACAGTATCTCTGGGAAGCCTGTGCCAATGTAAAAATATTTGCACTGTCATTAGCTGCACCCTGAAATCTGCAGACCCCAGAGGCTGTGGGCTGTCTACAATCACTCCAGTTGATCTAATGAAACTGCTATTTCTTCCCACAAATGTTGCTTCAAATTTCAGTGCTTCGATAAGGAATGACAATAACCCACAACAATGTTTTTAACACAGTGTGAAGATTTCAGGCTCTTCTTAAGTGCAGGACTCTGACGACCCGTGTGTTCCCAGTGCACTGCCACACACTCTGCACACATCGCTCAATGGGATTTGCACACCCATCATCGGCAGCGAGGGCTGGAAAATGTCTCCTGGAGGAAGGCATCAAGTTAAAGAGGGATGAAAGATATAAGAGAAATATCATGGAAAAAAATGGAAAGCTGTGATGATGGAAAGTCATCCTAACCCCGCCCTACCTGCAGGGCTGCATTGCTTTTACAGAGGAAGTTGTGCTGCCCCTCGCTCTCGTGGCTGTGTGTTGGGAGCAGCGTAGGGGTCAGCAGTACCACCTGCCCCACTGAATCTGGCTGCAGCAGGGTTTCTAAGTGATAGCAGGACAACAGCACTGTAGCCTCCTGCATTGTGGGTCAGGCTGCTGAGCATCACTGCTCAGGGACGGAGTGCACAGAGCACTCACCGGCACCGTGTACTAATTACATTCGTCTGCTGCACGAGTTCAGCTCCAACCACTCGCAGAGCGTCTGCGGCCAGGTTGGGATTTCCTCAAATTGATTTGTAATTTGAGGTTACTCAATTAATTCTTTTTATTATTATTTTTATTTCTCTCCCGCTCACCCTTGTGCTGTGAGCTCTGGCTCCCCGTGCCCCGGCACAGCTGCATCTTCAGGAGCACGTTTCAAAGAAGCAGCGTGGAAGAAACTCAAACTTTCTCCTTTTCTGGGCCACACAAGCCTTGCCCAAGGCGTTCTTCATAGAAAAATTAGGCTGCTGCATGGCTCATCTGCGGGGTGCACAACTTAAATATAATTTTCTCTTGTCCCAGATACACAGTCCCAGCCTGGCTCCCCCATCCCTTCTTCTGCAGTCAGCGGGGAGCAGTTCCAGGGTGGGGATTTCCCCGCCACCGCAGGGTCCAACCTCCCCCCTGCTGTGAATACCTACGCTGGGGACATCCAAAGTTTGGTTATTCCCATCATTTCCCCTTTGGTTCTGAACCACAGCTCCCGTGCAGAGAGATTTGCTTTGGCAGTGGGTGAGATGGGCTTCGTGGAGAGCTGGACCCTCCTGCAAGGTGCTGCAGACCCCTCACTGCTGGTGTCCAGCGTTGGACACAGGTGTTCATCACCCCAATTTCTGTTGGTGAAAATGTTCAAAGCACTCCAAGTCTCTAAGCATACCTTTCCCATAGTGTTATGAACAAAACATTCCACATAGCCCAGAAAATACAGCAGGACACTGCCCACTGTGACATACCCCTGGAGTTGACTTGTCATTTACACACTTAAATGTCAACACGCTTTGCTGATCCTGCAGGATTTTCATGAGAAGGGTGGATTTGGGGACTTTTAATCCCTTATGGTGGTGGTACCCAAATACTAGACGCATTGCTTGCAGAAGCAGGGAGGAGGAGAAGGCGAAGAGGAGGAGGAGGTTTTTCCTAGCGGAGCCTTGAGATTTTAAATCAGAGCGACCTCACCGGCTTCAGAGAGTACCTTCTAATTTCCAAACATATGCTCAAGAATATAATCAGGCTGGCAAATCTCTGCTGACAGCAATGTGGAGTGCCAGCTTCCCTCTACAAGCAACGAAGTGCAGCCCCATCAGCCCAGAGCTCCACCATGCTCATTGCCTCAGTTCTGGAGACACATTTCGGGAGCAGGGCTGGAAATCAATAGGTGACAGCACAGGAAATGCCCTTATGGAAGGAGGTGGGTTAAGTTGCTATCCCAAGGGCCCAGTGAACCCATTGCTATCCTGGATGTGCAGCTGGAGGTCCAGTGAGTGAGGGTAGGTTTAGATTAGACATTAGGAAGAAATTCTTTACTCTCCAGTGGGGAGGAACTGGCACAGGCTGCCCAGAGAAGCTGTGAATGCCGCATCCCTGGAAGGGCTCAGCCCAGGTTGGAGGGGGCTTTGGATAAACCATGGGTTAGAAGTACAGTGGAAGAGAACCAAAATCAAGAAATCACCAAAGTGGGACTTGGAAAAGTTGGAGTTGTTTTACTCTCTGTGGAGATCCAAGAGTTAAGGACCACTTGTGTGGGGCCAGTATTCACCTGGCTGGTTGGTCACAGTGAGGGGGTTATGCTTAGCTGGGATGGGGGAAGTATTGTTCAGGATGGACGCAACATTGCTCGGGATGGATGCAGCATTGTTCAGGGTGGATGCAGCAAGGCTTATCTTGAGTATATCCCAGCTCCATGCAGCCCAGCATTATCCCAGACCTGCAGCAGAGCCACCACCAACAGGTGCCAGTGTGCAGTGCAGCCGCTCCCCGGGGTGCTTCAGCATCATATCTCCCACCCACTGCAACCCCGGCACAGCAGCAGCACTGCTGGGCACTGCATGTCCCCTACGTACCCACTGCAGAGGGAAATGGAAGTTGCTTTTGTCTGGCAGGGGTCAGACAGAGCCGGTTTGTTCGATAAAGCTTTAACGCTCTATGAACACGCAGAAAAGCTCAACCCCGGGGCCCTTTGACAATCTCCATTGTTTTGCAGCTAAAAAAAAAAAAAAAAGAAAGAAAGAAGGAAAGAAAGAAAAAAAGAAAGGCTGACTCGATTTAAAACACCAAGTTCATGGCATTTCAAAGGGAAATGATACACGGCGTGTGGATTTGTGTGACACAGGGAGATAAAGCCGGGAATAAAGTGCCAGGCAGGAGTGTTGCAGGCGCTGCTCTCGGGGATGAGCCTGGTATCCTGCCAGCTGATTCCTTTAAGAGGTTTCCATGAAACCTCTGCCATGAGCTGCACACCAACTCCTGGGCACCGGGGGCAAAGTCTGAAAAAGGAGATGGTGCGGAAAGATGGGAGAGCGAGTGGTGCTTGGCTGTAATGCCCGGGAATGGCACGTCCGTGTGCGTGGTGTGCTCCATCCACACCGCACCTCACTGTCTGCAAACACACGGCACCACGATGCACCCGTGGGCAAGCACAGCTGGGAACGGGAACCCCCTGAACGGTTTGTTTAGACAACAGAATTATAACAGTAGGAAACTCGAGGGGATCCCGATAGAACGGTAGGAGCTGACGGGGGGTGTGTGTGGGCTGACAGGTTATTTCATTTCTTGAACACGCCGTCGCCAAAATAAATAACCCGGGGAGGACAGCAGCAGCCAGCAAGCTGCCCGTGGGTTTGGCTGTGTCGTGTTTCTCTTAGGAGGATGCGGGCGGGTACCGTCCCCGGGACGCAGTGAGGTGAGCGTGGAGCATCGGCACCGCTGTGCTGTGCTGCGCCCGAGAGGTGGGTGGTGTTGGGGCATCGGGAATGTGCAGCTTCTTTATTTTTATTCTTTATTCTTTCTTTCTTCTCTCTCTCTCTGTTCCCTCTCCCATTCTTTTTCTTCTTTTTTTTTTCCCCTTTCTTTTTGCCTTTTTTTCCCTTTCTTTTTTCTTTTTTCTTTTTTTTCCCTTTATTTTTCTTTTATTTTTCCCCCTTTTTTGTCATTTTTTCTTTTTTTCAATTTAGATTTGTTATCTTTTTCCCCTCCTTTTATTTCTGTTTTTTTTTCTTTCTGTTTTTCTTTTCCCCTCCTTTTTTTCTCTTTCCCCCCCTACTTTCCTCCCTTTTATTCTTTCCCCTTCTTCTTTTTCCTTTTTAACTTTTACCTTTTCTATTTTCTTTATCCTCCACTCCCTTTTTTTTTTCTTTCCTCTTTTATTTTTTTCCTTATCCTTCTTATTTTTAATTATTTTCTTCCTCTGTTAACAAATCCAACTTTGGCCGGGATAAAACGGCGAAACCCCCGCGGGAGAGACGGACGGACGCAGCCATCGCGAACGCCTCTTGCCCCCTGGCGTCCCCTCGCTGCAAGGACAGCCGGGACCGGGGTCAGGGGGGCCGGGAGATGCGGGAT
>VXAB01013553.1:3629-19718 GCA_013399175.1 Odontophorus gujanensis
TCCCGACCGTCATCCACCCCACACCCGCATCCACCAAAGGCTTTCCACCCCCTCCCAGATTCCCGTTTCTATTTTGCCTTTATTTTTTTTGATCCCGGCTCTGGACGTTTGAGGCGTTTCCTCACGCGGTTCGGTGATGATTTCATTCTGGTTTTGCCATCCCGTCCCCACGGCCACGCTTTGTTCCCACGTTGGATGCTGTGGTTTTACCTCCGTACCCACAGCACGTGGACCTCTCCTGGGGAGGAAATTCACCCCCAGGTCCTCTCCTTCTTGCTCTACCCGGTGCTCAGAGGATGGTGTTGGCTGCTTCTCCCCATCATCCTCATCCTCAGCGTGCCAAGTGATGGCTTGGGATGGTTCTCAGAGGCAGATCAGCCTCGAAGGCAGAGCTTAAAATGAAAGACCTCCCGGGTTGTGGGCTTGTCACAGCACGGTGGCTGGATATGGAGCCCTGGAAAAGTCAGATCTGCCCGTGTTAAATGAGGGCTGTTGGGCCACCAGCTGCACCCGGTGTGGATGCAGAGCTGAGAGCTGGGCTGCCATTGCACCAGGACGGGCAGGTGGCACTGCAGGTAAGGTGGGGACTTCTGTTCCTCATCAGCTGGGATGAAGGCAGGAGCAGCAGGACCCCTCTGTGAGCTCACGGGGTGCAGGTGAGGGGTGCAGTGTTCACTGGGGCCGCAGTCCTGGAGTGCAGGTTTGGCTGTGCACACATGAGGCACACAGTGTGAGCTTCTGGCTCTTCCTCCCTGTTACTCACCCTGTTAAAGTACTGCTCTGAGTATTTTCAGAGCAGGCTCCCCCTGCCTTGTTTCCTCCCCTGGCCCTGGATGGCCGTGCTGCTCTCTGCTCCCATCCCCTTCCTTGCCACGAGCTGTCCATGCAGCTCAGCAGCACCCAGGTACCACGAGCAGATGTGTTTTTCCCTGTCCCAAGCAGCAGTGCTGCTATTTTCTCTCTGAAAGGACCCAAATCTGTGCTGTGCTGTGCAGGAGATGAATCCTCCCAGGGTGAAAATGAGGGGAACGTGACACATCTGCACATCTTCCACGTAGAGCCTGGGCTGGGCGTGCTCAGGGATGCGTGCTGTCCTTTAGTGGGACATCCTTTAGTGGGATGTCCTTTAGTGCTCCTCTGCCTCGTTTCAGAGCACCGTGTACTGGATCATTCCTCTTGCATCCTCGTCCTCTCCCATTTGGGATTTGGCTGAACTGGGAGCATTTGGGTAACAGCTGAGCAGTCCTCAGTGTGTGATAGCAGGGAGCAAACTGCTCCTGCTCCACGTGGCAGCGATGGCTTCACCCCATCACGAGGCTTTTAGGGATGGTGAGGAGAGCCACGTTTCACATGCTTTGGGGTCGGGACGTTGTGAAAGCCTTCGTCCATCAACACGGGGATATCAAACCACCCCAATGCTTCCACTTGGGGTCATCTGTGGTGTGACTGCATTCCAGCTCCCAGACACGTCCCTTTGGGTTTGAGAGTGGGCTCAGGGAGCAGTGTGTGAGTGGGGGTACCTGGGGATGGCACTGGGTTCCCTTGTTTTCCTGATAGGAATGCTGTTGTGAAGCTGGAGGGACGCTGTGGCTTTGGGTTTGTGTTGGGCAGAATGGGGTTCTGTGCCGACCCCGTGCACTGCTTGGCTGTTGGGAGGGCTGCTGATATTGCTGTAGTGCTCTGATGCTTGGTGAACTGGTCGGGAAGGAATCGGGATGCTGGCTCCCACTCAGCTCCCAGTGTTTTCCACTCTGCTTAGCCTTGCTGCCTGCTGATGTCCTGGGAGGAAGGCAGCAGCTCCCAGAGGATCTCATAATTGCGTTGCCATCCCATCTAGATGGCTTTCTAGGTTTTTCTGCCCCTCCAGCAGCGCAGTCCCTCCTCCCCCCTCAGGCTCAAGGCAGGCTGGCACCGTCCCTGGGGTTTTTGCAGGCACAGCCCTGCAGTGCTGGAACGTGCAGGGCCAGCAAAGAAAGGAGGGAACCGCAGCAGAAAGTGGAGCTGGATCCCTAAGCACTCATCTCACAGCAGAGCTGGATGGGAGCTGGGGCAGCTCTGCAGGTGGCCGTGGGATTCAGAGCAGAGGGTCGTGGCCCTTCAGGAGACCTCGTGAGTACTGAGGTGAGCACGGCTGTGTCTCGAGGGATCGGCGTGGCAGGGTGGGCTCCACGTGCTGGGATCCCACGGGCTGTGGGATGCTGCTCCCTGCGAGCACCTGCGGGAATCATAGGCAGCTTACTCCGGGGGCTGGAAGGGGTGTATTTGTGCCTTTAGGCTCGAGTGGGTTTCCTTTGCAAGTCTAATGAGCGTGAGAGCCGCCCACTGCACTGCTCAGTGCGTGCGTGGCTCCAGGAGCTGTGGTGTTGCACTGAACGGGGCAGGTGGGGCACATCCGTGGGCATAGGGGGCAACAGCAACGCTCGTGTTTGTGCTTTGGGGTAACGTGTGTGACCCGATGCTCCCCTCGGGGCTGCGTGCTGCTGGGCACCTGCCTGGAGCTGCAGATGGGTTTCAAAGTGAAGTTCCTTGGATCTGAGGAGGTCTCCTGTGGGAGCCCCGAGCTCCAGCTCGGCACGGTGTGTTGGTGCTGGCCTGGAGGTGTGTTTGTGTGCGTTGCAAAGAAGCCTTGGGGATGCTGAAGCTGAATGTGGAGAAGTTTGGGGGGGGATGTTCAGGGAGGTGGAGTTATTTCCTTGTGTAAGAAATGCTTCTGTGTCTGATCCGTGCTAGGCTGAGGTCGTGGCTGCACTGGCACAGCTTTGGCTGTGAAGTTGTGCAGGGTGTGTGATCCACCAGCAGCTCCACTCCTTCTTTCCCCCCAGAGATGCTCCTTCCCGGTGCAGGGCACATCTGGCCAGCTGTGCACGTCGCCAGCTGAGGGCAGAGCACATCTGGCAAAGCAGTGGGCAAACAGCTCCTTGCCTGTGGAGGTGATGGGCAGTGCGTGTGCACGGCTAAAATGTGCTTGTGCAGAGCTGCAGGCGAGCGTGGTGGGGCTCAGGTTCCCTTCCCAGTGCTGACCCACCTCATGTACCGGGTGCTGAGGGTTTTATTACCCCTCCACTGCAGATTCTGATGGGATGAGTGGTGCTTGGGTACCTCTGTGGGTGAGGGTGAGGTCTGTGATGGAGCTGCATTGCTCTGCCTGGTGGTGGGAGTGAGCCCAAGGCAAAAACTGCCTCATGTGGTTCACTTTCTGCTCCCCCTGATTGGAGTTCCAGGACCCAGTGGGTTGGGTCCCGTGAAGTGACAGCCCCAAATAGGACAGATACCTGCAGATGGGGGCAGAGAGCTCCTTGCTTTCCCTTGGCTTCCCATGGTGTGGTAGTGGGGAGCCAGGTGGGCACGTGGAAGTGCTGAACACTGCTCCTAGCTGATGTCCCGTTACCTTCTTCCCCATGCATCCTTCCTGTTCCCATCCTCTTCCATTTGGGGTCTCATGGGGAGGCCCAGCCCATGTCCTGCAGTGCTGTGGGGTCCTGGCTGCTGGGCTGGGCTGGCTGTGCAGGGTCACTGCCCCGTGAGCTGTATCTGCAGCACTGTTGAGCTGTTGTCAGTGTTGTTGGGTGAAGGTTTTGCAGCCTGCTTTGCAGGCATTTTGCCTTTTTTTCCTCGTTTCACGCTAGCTGAATTATCCCCTCCCTTCCCTCCAGGCTACAGAGGAAGAGAGTTCTGAATACTGTGTAATGTGAAAGCACTTCTGAATGCTTAATCTCCCAAATATGTCAGTGCTTTTATTGTGCCTAATAATAGGGTTTATTGTCATGGTTGTCTGAGGTCCCTTCTCGGCTCTGGGACATATTTCCTCAGTTATTCCTGCTCGTGTTCTTCCCTCATGGAGGGTTTTGGTTTTTTTTTTGACTCCCTGGGTCTGTGTGCTCTGTCTTGGTGCTCGTTTGAAGTTGGTGCTCAGATGAAGAGCACTTTGGGGCAACCTGGATGAAATGGTGCCAGCAGCAGGAGGGAGCTGAGCATCCCGGGGCGATGCTGAAGGGAGCTCAGCGGGTGTAGGATGGGCTGTGGGACCGAGGATCGTGTGACGTGCTGGGCACAGGATACAGCCACGCTTCCCACGTGTGTGTGTCCCAAACCCCATCCTATGAGATGGGGAGCGATGATGGCTGCGGTGGCATTGCCTCTGTGCTGCATGAGAACAGCAGCAGCATCTTCCAGCAGCTGCTCCCTGCCTCGGAGAGGCGTGACAAAGCACTGCTTGTGCTCTAGGTGTGGCCAGAGCCCGTTCCTATGCTGTCTGTGCTCGTGTGCTGCAGTGGGAAGCAGCAGGGCTGCAGTACGGGCAGCCTCGTTCCTTGCAGCCTTTGTGTTGGTGGTTGGAGAGAGCCCCGCGACCTTACAGAGCATGAATGGGTCCCTCGTAACCAGAGACCATGGGCAAAATTATTTTAGGCAAGAAGTGAGGCTCTGATGCAGGCTGTCCTTTCTGCGTGTCATCCGTGTGACAGCAGAGCTGCATTTAGAGCTGAGAGGGGATCAAACCCGGGAGGAGATTGATTGCACCTCGTTTATTTTTAACAAACGTACCGGGGAAGGTTGAGCCCGAATTGATGGACTTGGGGCAGCCTTAAAGGTGGACAGTTGTGCCAGCTCATTCCCATTTTTGAGAGCATGGGAAGGCTGAAACCTGTCGAGTTTCTTTCTTTCCAAGGTAAGATAGCAGCGTGTCAGGGGTGCGTGGCTTCCTTCCCCCTTCATTTATAGGGTCTGCCCTGGTGAGGCATCCCACTGCACTCCACTCTGGTCCTCTTTGGGATGCTGGAGCTGGACGTTACGGGGCCGTGGGTTTGGGTGTTGAGTGGTTGGCAGCAGAGCTGTGGGGAGGTGAGCACTGATGCTGCTTTGCCACAAGAGCCCGTGGAGACCGCAGCCCAGGAAACGTTGTGGTTTTTGGGGCAGGCTGGCTGTTCCTGCACGTGTCAGCTGCTTGCTTGCCCTGGGCTTCTCACCCTGGCACCTTCCAGCCTCATCTCTGCTGGAAGCCACATGTGTGTGTCGTGAATCCTTGCAGCAGGAAGGCTCTCATGGCTCTTCTTCCTTAGCACAGGATTTCTGCTGCTCCCAGAGCGATGCCAGCCATGGTGCCGTGGCAGTAGCTGGAGCAGATGGTGCTGCTGTCATCGTTTTAATTTCTAGCCATGTGTTGAAACAGCTCAAAATAACTTCAGAAACGAAGACCCAGCCCAAGAAGATCCTTTAAATGTTCCGCTTGCCCTGAGGAGATCTCCTGCAATGTGTGTCCATGGCTCTGTCCTGTGCTCTGAGCAGGACCACTCGTGTTTATAGGCTGGAGCTATGTCACGGAGCATCTTTTGTATTTAATACCTTCATTACTGTGTCAGCTTTGAATATGCAGAGAACTTCAGCATGGGCTGTTCTGTCAGGGCTCAGCAAGTGTTGTCAGCACCGTGAAATCAAAGAAAGAGAAGGGGCTGTGATCAAAGCAAGCAGCAAACCCGTTCCTTGTGCCTCAGCAGCAGCTCTCCAGCAAGGTGCTGGGGCTCAGGGTGCAGCTGGTGCTGCTCCTCTGCTTCCCCCTTTGCATCTCCAAGGTGAGATGGTCCGATGCCACTCAGCTTCTGTTGAGGTGTGCCTGTTGTGGAAGGCAGCTGTGTGTACCCAGGGCTCCAGATCTGTTTACAGGTGCTTCAGGGTGTGCACTGCTCCTCTGTGCTGTGCATCAGCATCGTTGCAGCCCAGCACTGAACACAGGGACAGCGTGGCAGGGGAGGGGGCTGCCATGCAGGCTGTGTGCTCCCTGCTCGCTCTGAGCCCAGCTGGTGCCAGCAGCTCCTGCACTTGTGCTCTTCCAAAGGCAGCCTGTGTCCCAGAGGGCTCTGTGCATTGCAGCAGAGGTGGAAGGCAGCAGAGAAAGAAAGGGAGGTGGCTGAGTGCTGCAGGGAATCCTGTTTTCCCTTCTTCCTGTGGGCTCTGTTCTTTTTTTTTTTTTCCCCCACTGAAATGCAGAACGTTTAATGCAAACTCCTCAGGGCAGAGCGTGCTGGCAGTCTGTGCTGTGTGGATGGCTCGGGGCTGTGCTTGGTTGTGCTTCAGACATCTCTT
Organism: Odontophorus gujanensis; assembly: GCA_013399175.1. NCBI lineage: Eukaryota > Metazoa > Chordata > Aves > Galliformes > Odontophoridae > Odontophorus > Odontophorus gujanensis. The sequence continues at coordinate 9,708 of VXAB01013553.1, forward strand.
TGAGCCCCGTGGCTGCGGTGCAGCAAATGGATGCTGCTGTGTGTGTGTGCCTCTACAGGAGCCTGCGGAGAAGCAGATCAGCAGAGCTGTGCTTCTCAGGCCAGCAGTCATCTCTGCTGGGTCCTACAGCCCACAGCAAAGCAGTGAGATGGAGCTGGTGTGGAGGTGAGAGCAGAGCTGCTTGCTCAGTGGGCAGAAACACCGTGACCCAGCGAGCCTGGGGATGTGCATCACGTCGTGGGTGGGCTGGCCTGTGTTCAGAGAGCCCTGACTGGGAGGGCTGAGATGCTGCTCCGTGCCCTCCCAGCCTGGCCACGTCCAAGTGTCCTGCTCTGTCCACTGCTCTGTGCCCTACGATGTGCTGTGCATGTGAAATAAGTCCTGAAAGAAGAACTGTGATGCCCAGGAGAAGCTGCTGGCTGCAGTAACAGTTCCTGCTTGTGGCAGACTGCAGGCATCCCCGGGCAGGTGAGCCCCACCAGGCTCCTGTTGCCACAGTGCCAAGGATGCTCGTCTCGGGAGCTGCCTTAGAACTGCTCCATGTGAGTGATGGAGCAGTGCAGCAGTTATGGGGTGGATGGATGGCTGTCTGGTTTCCCTTCAGGCAGTGCAGTCTCTCAGAAAAGCGTTTTCCTCCTCCCCATGGTGTGATTTGCCTGCCGAGGTGAAGGTTGTGATGGATGGGGCTGAATGCTGCCGTGCTGCTGTGTGTCTTAATTCATGGAGCTCCTCTTTGCTGCTCACCCTGCCTGCATCCAGGCACGCCTTAACACTGCTATCCCCCCCAAAGAGCAGTCTGCTGAGCACCCCAACGTGGGCTCAGCTCTGCTGTCAGCGTATGGTGACACACACGAGACGTTGGTGACAAAATGTGCACTGCTCCAGTGCCCGAGTTACCAACTCCTCGTGCACGTGAGCTCATGGGAAGGGTTCCTGCACCTTTCTTCCACGTGCAGCCCTCCAAAGCACAGCTCTGCTCACTGCTCCTGCCTCTGAAGGGCAGCTCTGGGGAAATACGGGGCTGCCAGTGTCCTTTGTTCCCAGGTACGAGCCCACCTTAAACCTGCAGCAGCAGAGGAGATGCTCTGATTTCCAGCAGGTCGGGCTGAGCTGGGATGGGAAGAGTCAGAGGGAATTAGCTGGTAAATAAGATCTTCTGCCTTCTCTTTGATCCGCTCTGCATGTTCAACTGCTTAAAGGCTTCCCAAGAAAGGATTTTGGTGGAGACCATCTCGTAGCTCTGAAAGGCACAGCAGCAAGATAGTCTAGCAGGGGGCTGGGAAGAAATCCGAGGGTAGCCTAGTAAATCTCCGCTAAAGAGGCTTCCCTTCCTCCACTTGGGGAAGCAGATAGGGCAAAATCTAAAACTGCTGTTGCTTCCCTTTCTGCTGCTGTGTAAGCCCCTCTGATCGGAGCTTTAATCTAGCTCAGAGCTCTGCAGAGCACCAAGGGAGCTCGGCAGCCCCAGCACCTCCTGGGAGCACACAGAGGAGGGGATGCAGTGCTGGGGCAGTGGGATCAGAGGTGAGAAGATAAAGGTAGGAGGGGGTGGAAGGAGTGATGGCAGCGGGTTGGGCCCGAGGTGAGGTGGTGGGTGTGAGGTGTGTGCTCGTGCTCACCGTGCTGCTCCCAGTGGGTTGATGTTCAGGCACTGTTCTGCTGCTCGGGGTGGGCACAGAGAGGTGCCCGGATAATCTGCACTCCTCGTGGCCACCCCGTGTGGGGTGAGCAGCTGCTGAGCCGGCCCTGAGCTGATTGGGGTCGGCAAATTCTGGTAGTTTAATTGTCAGCAACGCCGAGGAGCTTGGCAGCACGCGAGTGGCCCTTGGCTTTCCTCTCGCAGTGCTGTGTCGGTAACGGGGATTTACTGACAGTTCCCAGAGCTCTTGTATCCTCAGACCCAACTTTTGCACTCCTTTTCAGCACTGTTTGTGAAGAATCGTGACATCTCGTTGCTTAGGGTTTGCCCTTAGTGCCCTGGCCCTCCCCTTTCCCCATCTCCTTCCCATAGCTGTTGGTGCTGACCATTCCTTGCCTGGTCCTGGTGAGCCAGGGGAAGGTCCAGGCCTGCGGGGACACAACAGCACTCGAACCTGAAGGAGGTTTCCTCACTTCTTGCCTTGATCCCACGAAGCTCTGTGCAGTTTCTCAGCTCGCAGTGCTTGCAGTTGGTGAGATCACCATCCACAGCCCTTCATCTGTCAGCTTCCTGGGAGAGCTGAGTACAAAAGGAGATGAAAAGGAAGCTGCTTATGAATTATGAAGATCCTTTCAGGCTGATGTTACTTTCTGGGTCCGTCGCTCTGTTTTAATTGAGTAATTCAAACGAAACCGTGCTTTTTTTTTTTCCTTTTAATAAGGAACCTGTTTGTGTTTGATCACCGCTCAGAGTGCTCGTGTTTGTTGTTTGTTTTCAAGTAACACGGGCTCACCAACCTTGCAGGTTAAATAACAGAGAAGGCAGCTGAGCAGGAGGAGCAGGGAACCGAGCACCTGGAGCTGCTCAGCTGCACCCAGGGCCTGGAAGCAGAGCTCCTGCTCCCTCTGGTTTCCTCCCAGCACATGGCTGGTGACAGCCCCCAACAGCTCCTCCTGTCCACGGTTTATTTGGGGACTTTCAGCCCATGTGAATCGAATATGGGTTCCCAGGCTGGTGGAGGCAGAGCTGTGGGTGGGGGACAGCCCTGCGTGGCACGGTGAGCTGCTGCTGGTGCTGGAGAGCTCATCCCCTGGCACCAGAAGGGTTTTCGTGCTCCTTTGTGATGCTGTGTGTCACACATGGCCCACGAGCTCTGCCGAGGCACAGCTGTGTGATCCCCTGCATCTGTTTTCTTGCTCTCAGTAGGGTACGTTGTTTTCAGCTGTGTCATTGCAAGGAGACCCTACACCAGGGTGGTGAGAGTTCAGGCTGCCAGGTTTAATTTGGGACCTCAGCCTCCCCAGGTGGGAGTGCAGTGTGTGCCTGCAGCAGCAGAGGATGAGGGCTCAGTGCTGGGCAGTGACGTGTCCTGGCTGTCTGTGGGGACACCAGGTCCTTCAGCTCTGGGTCTGGCTTTTGGGGTCACAAGGTGAGAGAACGTGCTGCTGGATGGGAGGAGTTCCTTTCAGGCACATGGGGCTGCTCTGTGCCCTATTGGTGTGCTCTTGTTATGTGTTACATAGAATGGATGGGTTGGGACCTTAAAGCCCACCCGGTTCCAGCCCTCTGGGTGCCCCCAGGACCCATCTGTGGCTGTGGGCACCTCCAGGGATGGGGCACCCCCAACTCCGGGCAGCAGTGCCAGCACTTCATCCCCTTCTGGGTGAGGAAAATGACTTTTTCTTCCACTTCAGATATCTTTGGGGCTTTGAAAGCTGTCGGTCAGCTCATCATCCCACATCAGTGGGACCAGCTGCAGGCACTGGAGCACAGAGCAGAGCAGTGCCTTCAGAGGTGGCTGTGGTTAAACTCATTGCTCAGGTTCAGCCTGAGGGACGTGGCTGGGTTGCACATGCAGAGTAAATTCAGGCAGGCTGAGCTCAGGAATGTGCCTGCTCTCCTCCTCGGCCACTAAGAGCCCCACAACTGCATCCTTGCTGCAAACCAAGGCAGCTGTGGGGCTGGAGGAGCTGCTCACAGCACGGTGGGCTGTTGCTCCTTAGATAGGGTCCCCGTTTGGTGGGGGTGGTTCTGCTGGAGGTGGATAAGGTGCTCGGGAGGGTTTGTGCTGTATCTTTATAGCAGAGCGTGCTGCTGCAGTTTATCTCTGCTCAGCTCTCCTTGATGTGGTTGTTTGTTCCCGAGCTGTTGCTCCGAGGTGGGGCCGTTCCCGCGGGGTTTTTGGAGCATCTTTTCTCCTTCATGTTGTGTTTTTCCCCAGGAGGGGTTTCCCCCTCTTCCACTTGAGAAAGGAAGCAGTAGGATTGTCATTCCAGGCATTGGTCATAACTTGGATGTACACTTTTCAGACCATCATTCTTTAAGAGCCCATGGAATAGAAGTGCTCTGGATGCATCCCCAGGCCGCGTGCATCGCTGTGAGGTTCTGAGTTTTGCTGTCAGGAGTGCTTTCAGCTGACGTGCACAGCGGATGGGAAATAAAAAGGGGCAGAACAGACTCGAGTGTCCATCAGGGAGCCATAAAACGTCTTTATGGAGGACGTTCCTGGTGAATATGACTGCACAGTGAGCTGGGAGAGCTTTGCAGCCAGGAGATAATGGTGCTGCTGGCTCCTTGGGCCTCACCCGCTGGACCGTGCCCGCCCTCGTTTATTCACTCCTCAGTTGCTGCTGAGGTTTCATCAGCCTTGTTGTGATGCCTTTCCATCTCAGCCCTCGGAGGGAGAGCCTCTTTGAGGGGGCACAGAACAATGGGGCACAGCACGAGGATGCCTGACCCCACTGGGGGATGCTTCTGTGTCGGCCCCCAACGTCCCACTGCGTGTCCGTGTCCTGCAGCCAAAGCTCTCAGGGGATATCTGAGTGGGTTTTTTTTGTTGGGTCTTTGTGGCAATGCCTTTTTCCGCGTGGCACAACAGCTCTCTCCCTCTCATCTCTGAAAAATTAATGGCTGTATCCTCCCGAGCCCATCCCTGCTCCTTCAGCTCCTGCCATGCGTGGAGCTCAGTGAGAGCAGGGCTGCGTGTGTCCAGCTGTGAACACAACAGCATTAAGGGCCTTTGTGCAGCACTCAGACACCAAAACGTGTCTCTGTGGCACCAAACAGCAGCAGCAGCTGGTTGGTGGTGAGCAGGGTGGGAGCTGGGGATGTGAGCCGGGTGGGTGCTGGTGCCCTGGGCTGGGTGCTGGTGCCCTGGGCTGGGTGCTGGTGCCCTGGGCTGGGTGCTGATGCCCTGGGCTGGCAGCTCTGTGGCCTTTGCTGAATCACTGCTCTCTGCTGCCGTGCCAGGGCTGCACAGCTGCTCAGTGCTGTGCTCGGAGGAGGAGTGGAAGATCTTCAGCTGAGCTCTGGCTGCAGGATGGGCAGATGTACCTCCGGCAGGGAATGTGAGCTCGCTGGATGTTGAGCCAGGAGTCAGTGCTCTTGGATGGGGGCCTGGGAAATTCTTGTCCAGAGGCGAGAAAGCATGAAATGCGGCTTTCCAGGGAGGTGGGGAGAGGCACTGATTGCTCTTTTCCACAAAAGTGATGGGAGGAGACAGGAAAGGAGGCAGCAGAAGACAGGAGTGAGCCTCAGTGAAATGCAGCACGGAGGATCCGTGGGTGTCTGCCCCGGGGTGAGCTGGGCAGCAGAGCTGTGTTAGTGGCTGTGGCTGTCTGCTGGGCTGGGAGGGCCGTTAGGGACCACCAGGAGGGAAAGGGATCAGAACTGCTGCTCCATTTTGCAGCACGAGGGGAAGCTGCTGCACCCGGTCCCAGCTGTGCCTTTGGGGCAGAGCTACTCCTGTACCTTCTCCTGCACACAGCAGCAGCACATTCACACTCTCACGTTCATTCTGAACTCCTTTTATGCTCTGTACACTGAACTAATGTCATGTTTTTGTATTTCACTGCTAACCAGCCCTGCAAATAGTACTGCAGAGGAGCCAGATGAGATCAGGATCTCATCAGTGTGATCATGTGAGCCCTGGGAGGAGGGCAACCACATGTCCAACAGGGATGTTCATTTTTGGGCACACCCCCCCAGGCAAAAAGTGGATACCTAATTCCTTCCTCCTTTATACCTTCATTTTTGTGAGTGACTTTCTTTGGAGGCAAGTCCTCAGTACAGTAATGTCAAAGCTTTGTAGCCATCAAAGGCAGAAATGAAACTGTGCAGTCATCTTCCTGGGGCTTAAAAAAGCTGGGCAGGGGATCTGGTTACTGCCATTTGAGCTTCTCTTGCTCAGTTCCATATATCCATCTGATTTATTGCCAGCAAACAAAACCACGTGAGTTTGTTTCCTTGCTGCCAGTGACCTGAGCCTCGCTGGTGTGCTCTTTGCACTAATAGTTATTAATCACTGCCAGTGGCTGCAGTGATATCAGCTATTAGGGAGCCAAGTAAGATCCACGTCTGTCCAATCAGTGCAGAGGATGGGGAGGGATGCAGTGTCTGCTGCTGGGTTTGGTTCCTTGAGCCCTCTGAGGTCCTGGTTTGGTGCTTCAGCACTCCCTTTGCACTGCCCCTGCTCACTGAGCGCAGGTGAAAGGTGCTCCTGGTGAGGCTCTGGGGATTGTTTCAGCACAGGCGTGAAACCCAACGGGCAGAGCTCATCTTGGGCTTCCCTGCACGCCGTGATGGGATGTCAGGTGTCAAGGAAAGGAAGCAGATCCCTTCTTGCTGTGGATGAAGGATGGAGGATGCTTGGTGCTCCTGGGGCATGGCTGATGAGCAGAGGCAGTTGCGTGGAGCTGTGTGTGGGTGCACACAGATGAGGCTCTGGGCTTTGTCTGACACCCCATGGCTTTTGTTTCCTCCTGCAGATAGCTTGGCTGATTGATGGCAGAACCACGTCAGGACATGATGGAGGACCACGCAGCCAGCCAGGAGAAGCAGCACATCCCCTCAGGTGAGCACCTCCAGCAGGACAGGGTGCAAAGGACTGCCTGAGCCCCTGCTGAGAGCAGTGATCCAAACCCTGGGGACGGCCAGGGGGAGAAGGGTGTGTGTATGGGGGAATCCTGCACGCCAGCTGCCTGCAGGCAGTGAAGGTGGGGTGGCCCACGGGGAGCTCTGCTGCACCTGAGCACAGGAGGATGCTGCTGTCTGATGTCGTTGCCCAGCAGGAGCACTGCCTGCACGCTGTCTAGACCACTTGTCATCTTCCTGCTGCAGCTTGGCACGTGTGTGTTTTTGTGTTCACTCCTCAGTTTGCTATGAAAACACGGCACTGCTTTTATTTCGAGACACGGCTCGAGGACGCTGCTTGCTGCCTGCTTTTCTCACCTGCACAGGGCTGAGCAGAGAGTTGTGGGAGCTGGGCAGGAGTCTTTTGTCCCACATTTCAGAGCTGCATTTCTCAAGAAGCCTTTCCTTTCTCATCCCACCACGCTGCAGGGTTGAGCTCACACAACCCCAGCAAACTCGGTGGGACTGGGCTCTTGGCTGTGCTTCATGTGCACATCATCTCGATTTCATTTTCTTGAAGTGCTCTGGACACAGCTCACACCAAACACGTGGGTTGTGTCTGCTGAGGAGGGAACCCATGGCATTCACTCATGGTGGGCTGCATTTCAGGCTGATAGCTTCTCTCAGCTCGTAGCCTCATCTTTGCACGTCGCAGGTTCCCAGGGATTTTGCTTTTATTAGTTTGGATCTTCTTTTCCAAGCCATTACCTCCAGTTCTCATGGTATTATTTCAGTTAGTCAGCCTCCTTGGGAAGAGGAGCCTTGTGCTTGGTGCTGTACTCTTCCAGCAGCCAGCTCTGGGAGGGATGGCTCTAGAAATGGCAGAGGGGACAACAGTGACTCAGGTGTACATCTTTTCTGCTCACGTTGCCGAGATCTCCTTTCCTGCCCTGCCATCCTCTGCTGTTTCTAGCTGTCCAGCCCCATGGGTTTTTTTCTTTTGCCTTCTGCTCGTTCTTTTTGGCGATGGCACCGATGTTTTTGGTTGGCATTTCCACGCTTTGCTTGCTTCTCAGTCGAGGTGTTGTGCCCTCTCCTCTTGGCTGCAGCAGATCTGGGCTGCTGGAGGTTTGTAACACGTCGCCCACGGACTCACGTAGCCGAGGAGCTGTTGTAAGCATCTGAATGTTTTCCAGGCTATCCCCTTCAGATTCCAGTCGATGACGGATCGGATGAGCCTGTTTCTGAAACATCTGACGCTAAGAGCACCCCAACTACGGAAGGTGGGAGCTCTTTGACTTACTGCTTTCAAACGGACGGGGTCGTGGTGAACCTTGCCAGGAGGCACGTGCTGCGTCCTGCTGGGGTTCCTCAGGAGCATCAGTGCTCTTGGATGAGTGCTCTGCCTTACTCTCATCACGAGTGAGCTTTGCCACGCAGCAGAAGGACAGAATTCCCTTTAAAGGTGGAGAGAGCAGGTTGGAAGGCCCGAGATGGAGAGCAGAGATGGAGAGAGTGAGGTGTTGCTTGCAGTTGAGTGAGCTGCTGGCAGCTTGTGTCCTGGAGGCTTTTCACACAGTGACCATGGGGCTCAGAGCAGCTGGGAGCAATCCCACACTATGTGTGGGTTCACAGCTGTGCACCACCAGGTGCTGCCAGCCCATCCTGCTCTGTGTTCCCTCTCACAGCGAGGTGCTGCTCTTTTTTTGGTTCCTGTGTATTGATTTTTGCTGGAGCAGTGAGGTGGACGGGGTATATATACAGCTTTGAGCTGGTGACGTGGGAAGGACTCAGGGCATTGCTGCACAGTGTCATCTGAATGCCATGTTCTGGAAGAAATCTTAATTTGGAAGCAAGCTAGAGCCTTGGCCGTTATTTTAATTAGTTGTTTTAACGACCTGCACTTCCTGTGTTTCTCTGGCTGTTTTAACCCCAAGTATCTGCCTCTCGGAGACTCCAGGTTTACCTGGAGATGATCAGAAATTAAAACAGACGGAGATGTTGGCAGCTCCAGCCCTGCCCTGCTCCAGGTGTAGGCTGACAGTGAGCTCAGGAGTGCACTGGAGATGTGTGCTTTGTGTGGCTGCATCCCTAGGGGAGCAGCTTTGCTGTGTCGTGCTCACTGGTCTCCCTCCACAAGCTCTGGCTGCAGGGAGGGAGATATGGATGCCTCCCAGAGCAGGGTGCCCTTGAGGAGCATCCTCACCCCCCCGGGGTTTCTCCACTCGCTGGCTATGTGAAAGCTGCGTTGTTTTTCAGATGCCACAGCACCTTTAGTGGAGGAAGGAGACCAAGAGGATCAGCACGGGGAGATCCCAGAAGGAACCACAGGTGAGGGAGACCAAGGTGCAGCTTCATCTCTTGCTGCAGGCAGAGCAGAGAGCTGGACTGCTCAGTACTGCTGCAAAACCTTTCGCAAGCACGCTCTGCTCCTCACGCTCTCTTCTTTCTCCTCCGTGGCCTGCAGAAACAATTCCTAGCTTCCAACTGTCCTCTTGCCTTGCCCAGGAAACTCGCAGCCTTTGCTTCTCTCTTTCTCAGCTCCTCATCTGACAATCTTTCTGGCTGTGGTTCCTGCAGAGCCCGCCAGCAGTGCGGTCACCGCAGGACCTCGCTGCTTCTCTCGCTGACACTGTCACTCAGCTCAGCCCACTCAGTCCTCTTTGGGGAGGCAGGTGAAAACCAGGCCACTGCAGCACTTCTCGGGCTGCTGGCACCTCTTGGAGACGATGCAGAGGAAGCCAAGCTGCTCGTTCAGCCCCAGTGCTCCGCGGGGACCTGGGACTGCTTCTACAGGGAGGAGTGGGGGTCTTTCAGAGGTGATTAGGGCAGGAGCTGCTCAGGCAGTCGGGTCTGGCTGTGAAAAATGAGCGTTTGGTCCCCGTGCCGTGGCTGCTGGGTTTTCCTGGGAGCATCAGGCAGGTTCTGGGAAAGGCAGCGTGCTCCTGCCAGCACCCAAACACGAGCACAAGCCCACAGCTCTGCCTGTGTTCCTGTTTGGTACAGACATGGGTTGGCTGGCAGCAAATAGCCCGGGAAGAGCTCGTTACAGTAAACTGGAGAGAGGATGAGGATGAGATTGGGCTCGGGTAAGAGACATCAGCACTGCCAACTAGGTAGGGGTAGAGGAGGGGCTATAAATCCATGATTTTCCTTGCTCAGTGCTTGAGTTTCTGCATCTCTGCCTGAAGGAGCTTTGTGCTAACTTGCCATTCAGGATGTGCAGCTCGGTGAAACACGTTGGTACAGCACGTGCTGAATAAATCTGATGGCACCCATCGTTGGCACAGGGTGGTTGTCTTTCTGGTACTGCCCTGCTCATAACACTGCCATGCTGGGCAGAATCAGCAAGGAGCTAAATGCGTTCTCCAGGAGCATGCTTAAGCTGAATTCTTGGGTTTTGATGGTGTTTTTCCATTCTCCCTCTGAACTGGGACCAGCTGAGGAGGCGGGCATAGGAGCCACCCCCAACCTGGAGGACCACGCTGCAGGAGATGTTGCTCAAGGTTAGTCAGGGCTCT
>VXAB01013553.1:19789-30610 GCA_013399175.1 Odontophorus gujanensis
GGTGGGGGTTGGGGGTTTTCTTCTGTAGTGTAACTGCTTTGCACCCCGTGGGCAGTTGTGCAGCTCTCCCCGTGGCTGCCAGGAGGGTCCCACACACTTTGAATGTCCCCACTCATTTCGGGCAGCTCTTCACTCATCACTTGACTCTCTCAGATGGCTGAAGCACTGATGCTTGTTTGGCCAGTGGCAAAACAGAGCATCCTCCAGGCTAGAAAACATCTCAAACAGAGCCAGGATGGTGCAGCTGGCCAGGAGGCACTGCTCAGCACTGCGCCGGGTCACGGTGGGACCCTGTGTGTCCCATACAGAAGGAGTGAATTACCTGACTCTTGAAGCATGGTCTGCTCACTGGTAGCCCCAGTTTAGCATTCAAGGTGGGTTCTTTCTGCATCCCTGTCTCCAGGAATGTGTCTGACAGCAGTCCCAGAGCAGTGGCATTTAACTGTGGGCGCAGAGGGGCAGATGGAGGGGTTGGAGTCACAGTGTCACAGCTGCCTTGCTCACATTTCTATACAATAGCACTGGTGTTGTGTGCTAGCTAAAGCAGCAGGTAAAGCCCATTCTGTAAGGGAGTTTTGTGGGGTCCTTTTCTGCTCCTCAGGCCGTGCATTTCCTCCTCATGACTGCGTGTTTACAGTCATCCATGTCTTTGCAAGAAGCACAGAGATCTTTGCTATCCCAGCTCGGGGCAGATTGAGGGCTTTGCTTTTCACACAGGGCACAGTTATGTGCAGTCTGCTCCCTGCATTTCCTTGCCTGCATGGTGCTCCTCAGGCTGGCAGCTCTTCTGTATTCAAAACAGTGACCGAGATGGTTAGCAGGAGGGGGGAGAGTTATCTCTGCTGTCCTTGTTGGTCTGGTTCTAGCTACCAGGATTTTAGTAAGGGCTTTCTGCCTTGTGCTGGGCTGTCCCAGCTGGCAGGTAGCTGGGGCTCCGAGGGAAGATGGAGCACTTTAAGAGGGGCGGAGGGTTTAGGGCAGTTTACCTGCATTCAGGGTGAGCCCTCCGTTGCTCCACGCATCTCTGCTTTGGTTGGATGAGTTTCTAGCAGAGCAGCTTCAGCTCAACCAGAATATCTGGCATCACACAGCACTACTGTGTGGAATGGCAAAGCTCTGTGTCATGCTTTGAGATCAGCAGTGGAATAGGATTGTCTCTAAAACAAACCCCCAAAGATCTGCATCTCTGTGACCCTATGTTTGGGGTTTTAAATGTCCCTCTTCCTCCTCTGCCCCAATGATGGCAGCAGTGCTGGAGCTGAGTGGGTCCACAGCCCAACACTGCTGTGGCTGCAGCCAGAGTTCACTTGCAGTCCTTCCCACCGGGGCTGTGCCCAGCAGCAGTAAGAGAGCACACAAAGGAGGGCCCTTCCCCAGGCTCGTTAGAAGCACAAGTGATCTGGAGGTGGATGGGAAGCTGGATGTGTTCCTGCCTTCTGGAAACCTCTCAGCTGAGCCAGCTGGCAGTGCAGGTATGGCACAGCACTCAGCTCCGGGGTCCTGGCAGTGCTCTGCTCCCCCACCCGCTGTGCCCAACCCTCTTTCCAGTTCCCATAGAGGTCAGAGTTCCTTTAAAAGCAGCACTTACTGATAGAACAGATCCTGAGTTTCTCTTCCACGTGATGTGTCTGACTGCCTATCTGACGTGCTCACTGTTTGCCCACGCTTCCCACTCTGCATCTTCAACTCCAGGGGAGCCCAGCTGTCCGAAGCTGCAGCCTGGCCCTCGGGAGCACGTGGGAGATGGGATCAGAAGGGGCAGCCTGCCTGCAGAGCAGGTAGCTGGCGTTCCCCTGGAGCCACAAGGGACAAAGCCTGCGGCCACAGCTCCCACCAGGATCGAGGTCACCATCCCAATACCCCTGGAGATGTACCAAAGCATCAGAGCAGCTGAAGACAGCAATGAGCTGTGGGATCGTGGGGACAGAGAAGGCACTGGTGTGGATGCAGCAGTGGGAGAGGAGCCAGGCCGTGCTGGGTGCACCACGGGGCTGCCAGGGGGCACTGGTGCCCCACAGAGTGCAGATGGGCCGTGTCCTTTGTACCCTGAAGCCCCTCTGAAAGAAGGTGCCAGCAGGCAGGAGGGAGATGAGGACCGGGATGTTGATGAAGCTTCTCAGCTGGGTTTGCTCGCCGTGGTGGGGCTGCGTGTTTCTCCAGGACCTGAAGTGGGCTCTCGTGCAGCACCGACCGAGGAAGCTCTGAAAGAAGAAGGCAAGTCCAAAGATGTCCTCAGAGACATCCCGACAGAGGCACTGCTTGTCGAATGTGAAGCACGTGAAGCAGAAGGCCAAGAGGAGAGACAGCTGTTGAAAGGGGAAGAACCACACATAGATGTCACCCCATCTTCTGAGACCCAAAGAGGAGCTGAGAGCGGGGAGGGAGGGGGTTCTGGACCCTTACCAGCAGCAACCAAACCCCCCGTTGGGTTACAGGAGGGCAGGGAAGACAGAGATGCTGCTCTGGAAGAGGCAGCAGTGGATCCAGGTGAATGCCAGGCACCCCGGAGGAGGCCTGGTGCCCGTGCTGCAGATAGAGCCGTCAGTCGTGTTCCTCTCCTCAAAGGTGTGTGCCCCGTTTGCCTGCCTGGAGCTCTCGTTGGCAGTGGCTTGCTCCCAGGGCTGCCTGAAGCAGTCCTCCAGCTTGCAGCCTCCTCCTGAATCCTGCTGCTTGGGACGTGGCCTGGATCCTTTGCTGTGAACTGATCCACAGAGCACTGCTGCTTGTCCCTCTCCTTGGGTTTAACCCTGGATGTCCTGGCGTTCTCACCAGCCCCCGATGCTTTGGGTTTGCATCCCTTGCATGGCGTGTCCCCGGTCGTGCTTCCTTCTTTTTTTCATTTGTTTAAATTCCTTTGGATCTTTGGGCTGGGCTCCTTAACTCACACGTGGCAGCTTCCCAGAGAAGACAGATTCTGGATGGATGGACGTGGCAGCATGTTGGAGTGGGGCTAACCCGGCTCACGCTGTAGCTTGTCCCAGCAGGGCACGTGCTATTAGATCTGCATGTGTCCTCTGTCCGATCCAATAACTCTGCATCAGCTTTCCCCAAGAGGAGGGAGGAGGAAAAACATCACTGAGGTGGCTTGTCAGCCCCAGGAGAAGGTCCCACGTTGGTCCTTTGCAGATCACATCTTACACAGCATCGTGCTTCGATCCCAGCTCGGCGTCCCTGGGTGCTCTGATGCCATGGCTGTGTTTGGGGTGTGTGGAGGCCTGACTCTTGGGCACATCCCACTCTGTGTGTGTGTGTGTGTCTCTGAGCTGAGCACCCGGGGCAGTCAGACCCCAGAGTGCTGATGCTGCAGCAGGCCTCAGTTCTGGCTGTCCACAACGAAGGGTTGAGTTCACCCCTTGAAGCATGAGCATCCCTGCGGACAGAGCAGCTCTTGGGCCTCTGTTTTTTCTCTCCAAGGAAAAGCTGTTTCCCAGTTTCTGAGGATCCAGGAGGAGCCTGCTCAGTGCACAAGTGCAGGTTGTGCAGCAGATCGTGGTGCTGAGCTGCAGCAGGAGGGGACACAGCAAAACCTGTCGGTCTCTTGCTGTGTTGCACCTCACTTTGGGGGGGCTGGCCTCGGGGGAGCTCTGCCTTTCACCCCAAAATCTGGCTGGAGTGCTGGAGATCCTGCTCAGCCCCTCCTCCTCCGTGCTCTGCGGCGGGGAGAAGCGTGCTCTTTGCTGCATGGGGGCTCATGAATTTGAAGAAGAAATTGTTGCTGTAGCTTTTCCCCTCGGAGCTGGAGCTCATGACACGTGCTGCTGGCACCAGCATGGCTTGCTGCTGCTGTCGTGGGCTGGGGATGCCTTGCCCAGAGTCAAGCAGTTCCCAGTTCAACAGAAGGGATCCTCTGAATTCATTAATGGGCTTTTTCCTTCAAAGACAGAGATGCTTTGTGGCCTCTGCTGCAGCTCTGGGAGCGGCTGCTGGGGTGGGGTTCGGTGTCATACGTGGGCTGACCCACCGGGGCTGTTTCCGAGCACTGGGACGAGTACCAGCAGCTTTTCCTCCCAGATTAGGGAGGAATTGGCCAAAGGTTCAAAGAAGGGCCTTTGTTATGAGTGCCACCCTCCCAGTTTCTCCTTTCCTTAGCAGTACTGCAGCCTGAAATACCACGAGAGGCACTGTGTGCTCAACAGGAGCCAAACAGCTCAGCATTCAGACCCCGCAGATCCTGACCCGGATGGGGGGCACAGTGCTGGGGGTGGGGGGGTCAGGAGGAGTGGGAGATGAACGCTGCTGGGCAGAAAACCTCTTTGCAAAGTTAACACCCCCAGACCACAGATTCTGAGCAGGTCGTGGGCTGCGTGGGGTTGGCTTCAGTGCGCATGTGACTGTAGCACAGACCTTGCCAGCTCTGCCCTTTATGGACCAATCCCACGAAGTGTAACTGTGTGTTTCCATTTGTCAGCTCGTATTGATAGCAAAGACAAGGAAGGGGCTGAAACTGATGAAAAGAAACCCAAGGTAAGCCAAGGGGGAGAAGCAGAGGTGATACCCACCCCACCCATGTGTTGGCATCCCCAAATCCTGCTCCCGCCGTAGGAATCCTTACCATTATCCTCCATCCTTTTTATTTTCATCTCCCCCTCCTGGTTTGGATGGTGCAATCTGTAGTGATCTCTGAGGGCAGGAGGGCGAGTCGAATCCAAAACATAAAGGGTTTGTATGGACGGGGAGGGAAAGGGCAATGTCAGCCCGGGATCAGAAAGCTGAAAGCTGGCTTTGGTGGGGCAGGAGCAAACTGCAGAGCTGTGGGTGCCAGCAGTGCCCTGGGACACAGCTCTGTGCTGCAGAGAGCAGGAGCAGCCCTCACCCTCATGAGTGGAACCCTAATTCCACGCCCACTTCCTCATTGCACCTTCTAATCCTATTTCACGTCGGCGATCCCTTTCGTTCCCCTCCTGTACTGATTTTTTGTCGTTGCCATTTTATTTTCTTTCCACGCTTAAGAAGTCCTCACCTTGCACTGCCAAACCCCCAGGCGATAGGGCCTTCATCCCTCCCCACCGACACTCCTCCTCTAGCACAGCCCCTCTGAAATCACCCTCCAGCCCCGCTTCCACCTCTAAACGCCTCTCATCCGTCACACCCCGACCTGCCAGTGTGGGAACACACGAAGCAAAGAGCAAGGTAAGGGAATGGGGTGGGAGAGGGCGGGGAACAGCAGGAGGAGTTTGCTGGGCAGAGGAGAAAGAGGGATGTGCTGCTCCGTATGGCACTGCCTGGATGCAGCTGGATCCGTCCCACGGTGCTCTGTTCTCTGGTTCTGCTTCGGAGTCGGAGCATCTCAGGGGTCACTGGGTCTCTGTGAGGCATTTCTGGGTCCCTTTGTGCCCATCACAGCCCATCAGCTCTTGGTTTTCAGCATCAGAGAGCTCTCTGTACGCTGCTTTGTGGTCCTGGGAGGGCTTTTCTGTGGGGTCCCGGGGCAGCAAAAGCAGCGGTGGTGGTCACAGGTGGTGTGAGTGTTATGTGGGTATATACAGGTGAGGGCAGAGTTTGGGGTTGTGAAGTCAGAGCTTTAGTGAAACAAGAGGGGGAGAAACAACCCAAAAAGAGATTTGGAGAATGGACCCTTGTCCCCCTCGTGTCCTCAGGGCCAGGAGATGAGAGGTGGCACGAAGCCGGGCACGCCGCGCTCCGGGCAGGCTCCCAGGAACTCCACCAACGCCACGCGCATCCCAGCAAAGACCCCCACGACCCCCAAGACCCCTCCTGGCTCTGGTAGGTGGGGGCTGTGCCTCCGTGGGGCTGCGTGGGGGGCTGGGGGGGCTGCGTGGTGCTGGGTGAGGGCTGGGTTGGTGCACACTGCTCTGTCCCTGCGTGCGGGAGGTGGCACTCGCTGAGATTTCCTCCCATTTGGAAGATTGAGCCGGCTTCGTTCTTTAATCCCTCTCTCCCTTTTTCTCCTGAAAAAGGCCTGGGGCCTGAGGATCAATTCTTCCATGGCAGGAATGGAGATGAGCCCATTATTCTTGGGAGAAAACCCTGGGAAGTGTCAGGCAGTGACTGTTCTATGAGAGCGCTGTGTTTTGCATTTTAATATTTTTATTTATTTTTATATATTTTTTTACATACGTGCGTTCTTTTTCGCTGCGTAAAACCTGAAATCAGTGAGATGTCCAGCCTTGTTCTGTTGAAGCATCTCTCTCCTTCATTAAACAGGCAGAAAGGAGCAGAAAAAACCACCCCCTGCAGCAGCCAAGTCCGAGAAAGGTGATGCTTAAGGATCCTTGTTGTTTTTGTTAAGGATGGGGACAGTTTGTTTGATAGCATCGCTTCCAAATCCCAAAGAGAACAGCGGGTTTGTCTCCGTGCCTTCTGTCCGTTGTCATTCCTGCATGCCACCCTTGGGTGGGGGTCACCCAGTCCGTAAAGCACAACCGGGGGCTGCTCTCTCATCACACGAGATCTGACCCTCCTGGTGCCACGCACGGGGGCCACGGGTGGGCTGTGGGAGCTGCCGGGTCACCCCACGCAGGCGTGCAGTGGTGGGGCTGCGTGGCAGAGCTCTCACCCCGTGCTCACCTCCCCGTGTCTGCCCACTTCAGGTGAGCAGCCCAAGTCTGGAGACAGAAGCGGTTACAGCAGTCCCGGCTCCCCCGGGACTCCCGGCAGCCGTTCCCGCACTCCTTCTCTGCCCACCCCACCAGCCAGGGAGCCCAAGAAGGTGGCGGTGGTCCGCACGCCGCCCAAATCCCCCGCGTCCGCCAAGAGCCGCGTTCAGCCCTCGGCCGCTCCCATGCCCGACCTGAAGAACGTCAAGTCCAAAATCGGCTCCACCGAAAACCTCAAGCACCAGCCCGGAGGAGGCAAGGTAAACGTGGGATGTGTTTGTAGGGCTGTGTGGGGCCGGCGGGGTGGGGGGGTCCTCAGAGGGGGGGCAGCAGCGTTGGCTCCTGCTGATGTCCAGCTTCACTCCGGTGCTGGAGGTTTTTGGGGCTGCCTGGCTTGGTTGGCTTTCAGTTGTCCCGTAGCTGTCCCGCAGAGGGGGCTGCTCGTGGCCGTGGGGGGGGGCCTGGCCCAGTGTGGACTGCTTGCTGGGGAGAGGCGTCTCCCAGTGGTGTCCCATGAGGGGGAGCGAGCTGGGACCTGCAGCCCTATGGAGACACGGGATCAGGGCTGCGTTTCTGAGCGCTGCTGTGTGATCCGGAGCAGTCACTGCTGTGATGGGGTGGCAGCCCCGGGCACCCCACACTTTGGCTTTGCTGGGTCATCCACGGGGCCTGGGATCCCTCTGGGGTCCTGCTGCCAGCTCTCGGGTGATCCCAGCCGGGATCTGAGCTGGATCTGGTGGTGGTGCAAGCAGATTCAGCTTTGGAAGTGATGTGCAGTGCAGAACGTGGGGTTTGGGATCCGCTTTGCTCAGTGGGGTTTTGGCACTCTGCAGTGCAGCAGCGTGTGGCCGTGTTCGTGGGACCACCGTGGGGCAGAAAGAAAGGCCTTCCCCAGAGGGCAGCACAGAGAGCTGTGTGCTCCAAGTGCTTGGCTGTGGTGTCCAGTGTTGCAAGCTGCTGGGGAGCAGCAGGTCCCACTGGGGTCCCAGTGGGGTCCCACTGGTGGCTCTTAGAGGTATCAGTGGCAGCGAGGGGGTCCCATCTGCACATCTGCTTCGTGCTCATCTGCCCCAGCAGAGCATCGCTGCCCCTCTGCAGCCATCACAAAGCAGAGCTGTGGGAAAGCCCCGGGCTGCTCTGTGCAGGTGGATGACCCCGAGTGTGTGACTCCGGTGTGGGGAAGGCTTTGGGGTGACTTCTTGGCCACTGCTTTCCCTTCTGTCTCCGTGTGTTTTGCACCAGGCATTGTGCTGCTCTGCACGCATCCTGCTTCGCTCTGGGGCTGCTCCTTCCCAGGAGCTCTGTTCTGTCCGAGCAGTGCTCTTTGTTGTTGGTAAACCCAGACCAGACCGTGCTCTGGTTGGTGGGGTGGACTCGAAAAGCAGCGCTGGAGCTTTATGGCAGAGCTCCTGGTGCTGCAGAGCTGCAGTGCAGTGAGGAGCTGTGCTGGCAGCACGAGCTGAAACGGGATGTGAGCTGAAATGGGACGTGAGCTGCCCACCCCACTGCTGTGGGGATGCTGTCGTGCAGAGGTGCTGTGCCTCCTTCCCCCTCGTGAGCATTGGGATGGAGCTGTGGCCCCGTGTGTGCCCGCTGCTTTTTGCCTTTGGTTCAGGGGCTCAGGCCCACGCAGGAGGATGGGAACCTTCGTCTGTGGGATGGTGCATGGGGTCGCTTCAGCAGGAAAAAGAAAAAAGCAGAAGAAGCCTTAAATCAGAGTGGGTTCTTGCAGCCAGGCTGTGGGAGTGGGGAGTGAAGCTGGTGTGGTGTGTGTGTCCCAGGGCACTGAGCTGCTTGCAGCATCGCTCCCACTCGAGTTGCTGTGGGGCAGCAGCTGCCCCAGGGGTTGGTGGGGGCTGTCCCTTTCGTCCCACCCATACAGGGGTTAGGAAAAGTGCAGTCCTGGCACTGCACCCCCTATTCCCTCTGCAGCCCTACCCCACCCCGAGCCCAGGCATCCTGTCCCACCCCGGGCACCGCTGCAGCCCTCTGCTCCCTTGGAGCTGCTGAGCCCGAGTGGAGGTGTGTGTGCTTCCCTCAGCCCCATCCTTCATCCCAGCCCACCCCACTGGCACAGCTCTACGGGTGCAGAGTCTCAGAGCACTCGTGTGTGCTGCCCCCCCAGGTCCCCCCTTCTGTTCAGTGAGAGCAGGCGTGCAGCTGGCTTTCTTGCTGGTGTTTCTGGCATGGAAACCAGGGCTGCTGTGCTAGCCAGATCTGGTCCAACTCTTAGCTAGAGCTTGCCCACTCCATTTTCCAGCTCGCAGGCTGCAGGTCCTGCTTTGCTCACCTGGGAGGCATGTTCCCAGTGCTGGTGATGTTTCACATGGTCAAGCTGCAGATGGTCACGTTGTTTCTCACGCTCTTTTCTGGCTACCAAAGGTGCAGATTGTTAATCAGAAGTTGGACTTTAGCAGCGTTCAATCCAAGTGTGGCTCAAAGGATAATATCAAACACATCCCAGGAGGAGGCAGTGTGAGTACCTTCACACTTTCAATGCACTCTAACAGTTCTTAATGATAAGTGGCATGTTGTGTACACTGAACCACCGATGCTATCTGCAGTGCCCTCAGATAGCTATTGGTGACGTGCAATGACTCTTTTCTGGCTACCAAAGGTGCAGATTGTTAATCAGAAGTTGGACTTTAGCAGCGTTCAATCCAAGTGTGGCTCAAAGGATAATATCAAACACATCCCAGGAGGAGGCAGTGTGAGTACCTTCACACTTTGAATGCGCTGTGGTGACCCCTCCCCGTAGTGGCATGTTGTTTAACATGTTGTTTAACACCCAGTGGCCAATGCTATCTGCAGCAGCCCTGCTGTCGGATAGGGATTGGTGCTGTGCTGTCCTTTAACCCATTAACCCAGAAGACGTGGTTAGGTGAAGCCTAACGAGTGCTGCTGGTGGGCAGAGCTAACTGTGCGAGCCACGTCTGTGTAACAAAACATCCCTCCCCCGGGGGCTTCGTGCAGCCCATGGTGATGCAGATGCAGCCCATGGGGAGATGGAAAAGCAAACGCAGCCCTTGCTGCTTTTGTCCAGCAGGCAAGTATGATCCGTGTGAACATGGGGCTGCTCCCTGTGCCCAATGTGTGTGTGCTGCTTCCCGTGGGGGCTGAGCCTGAAGTGACACGGAGTGAACTGAGGGCAGTGCACTCGTGGTGCTGGATCTGCAGTGTCCACTGATGGGCAAAGGGAGGAGCATCACTGAGAGACCCCGAGGAGCACGGCCCTGGGGCTGAGGAAACCTCCTGGTGCCCTCAGATATTCCCCACGCGTTTTCTTGGTGCTCCTTTTGATCTCTGGGTGCCCTCCCCGAGGAAACAGAGCGCAGCAGAGGGCTCAGCACGCGAGCATCGGGACGGAACTGGGTTTGCAACCTTGGTCTTGAATTTCATGCGATTCTGCATTGATTTACAGCACGGAGGAGCTGCTTTGCAGAGCTCAGGGCTCTGTGAGACAGCTTCCCTGCTGCTTGGGCCATTCCCTGAGCCCGGGCTGCCTGAGGGTGGGCACCGCTGGGCCAGGAGCTGCAGGCTGAACCCAGCTGCAGCAGGTTGAGAGCGGCCTGGATTTTCAGATAGAGATCATCATCCCGTGGCAGAGCCGTGCCTTGGGGCAGCAAGGAGCCACCAGGGTGCAATGCAGCTGCAGCACGGCCAGCAGTGCCAGCCTGCCCGGCCGTGCTGCTGCTTGCAGGTGAACAAACTGCCGTGCAGTAACGTGGGCTCAGTGCCTTCCTTACGGCAGCAGATGGGAGCTGAGCGTGGCTGATGCTGAGGTGGGACCCCCACGTCTCTGGCACTGATGTCCCGGGGGGGCCGTGCCCCTCTGTGCCCGTTGGCCGTCCTTGCTGAGCTGGCAGTGACACTGCTCTGCTCCCCGTGGGATAGCAAGAGCTCAGCGAGTGAAGAGATGGAGCTGGAAGGAGAGCAGGGGGGGATTCAGTGGCGGATCCCCTGCTCTTGGATATGGGGGGGGGTCTCTCGCAGGGCCGTTGGGGCACTCTGGGGTTAGAAGGGCACAGCTCTGTCCTCCCAGTTTCCATCTGTGCCTTCCGAGTGAGCCCAGCTCTCCTCGTGCTCAGCGCATTAAACGTGTGACCCCCCCCCATCTCCACGTGTCTCTGCACTGTGCTCCCACACCCTACAGTTGCTCCCCCCCTCCCTCTGTCCGATGTGTCTGTCAGTCTGTGGGGCCGCCCGGTGCACCCCACACCCCGGGGAAATGCTGTGCACACCCCACACCTTTCCCCATAGTGCA
>VXAB01013554.1:0-13098 GCA_013399175.1 Odontophorus gujanensis
TAATATAATATATATAATATAAATGAATATCAAGAAGTAAATTAGCTATTCAGAAAAAAACAAGAAACATTATTTCTGACCTCACTACAATAACAAAGCTATCTAATTCTTCTACAAGTCTATGTGCCAGAATCTAATTTGGCTGTCTTTAATATTCCAAGGCAAAAAGGTATAACATTTTAGTAAACAGCTTATAAATGATATCAGATAAAGAATCTGCAAGGAATTTCACAATATTCATTGCTGATCTGTCCTCCACTCTTACTCAGGATATATCACATTTTTTGCCACAATGTTTTCACACTTCAGCAAATGATATATGCGTACAATTGTACAATACTGCAGATAAATGTATTATAGCTTTTGAATAAGTTTATCTGATTTTTTTTCACATTATTTCTATTAAAAGTCATAGGTCAGAAGTAAGAGATTTTCTGATCATACTGATTGTACATAGGTTATGTTTGTTTGCTTGTTTGTTTGTTTTGTTGGTGCTGTTTGCATGTTTGTTTTTTGTTTTTTTCCTAATACTCATAACAGATCAGCAACCAGGAAATACTTTTCTTAGAGATAACCCTTGAAGATCATAGTTTCTCAGAATTTTGAAATATTCTTTTTTAATATAATTGAGGCATTCTTTTGTATGGTTCTTCATAGTCCATTAAATGGATGTGCTGCAAATGAACTAACAATAAAAAAATGTTATTGATACAGTACAATTACCATGTATGCAAACACTACGGTATTGCAAGAAAAATGTTGTGAAAGCTGTATTGTGAAAATCACATAAGTTTCTAATATTTTTATTTTTATAGATCTCTGAAATGATTTAATAACATTGTGTAACCTTTTATGAAGGAAATATATTTACAGAACATTTTAATGCAGATGACAGACAGGTATCCAAACATAAAATTCCAGAATGTTTTCAATGTATCATAAATAATTATTGAAAGTAGATTTGAAATAAATCTCAGAAATTATTACTTGAGCAATAAAAATATTTAGAATTGAAGTTAACATCAAGTACAGAAATATCTGACAAATATTAATTCTTTTCATCAAGGAAAATGTGATTCCTAGTACTAAGTAAATGTACTCATAAAGTAAGAGTCATTACTTCCAGAGGAGCCCTCGCACATATACAAATATGATGTTTATGAAGTTAAACATATGCTACATATGCACAGTCAATATTTGATAAGAAAACAATGGAAAGATATGACATATAGAAAATTTTCAGACAGACTTCAGAGTTAATACAATTATATTATAAAGAGTAACATTAAGATGACTGACGTGAGGAATTATAATGACCCCAAGTTTCCCACTAGGTAAGACCAGCAGAGATAGCAATTTCCTTTTCTCATCCAGAATCACTACCGTCATTCTCAGCAACATATTCCATTACGCATTCAAGTGCTATTCAAGTACTGTTCAGTTATAACTTATTTTGCTAGCTGAATAAAATGTTGAGTATTAAAACTGGCACTGGTTCAACCATCGCAGTTCATGAAATTACTCAGGAGATCAGAACTGCAGTATAAATGCCCATGTGGTAAAATGAAATGTTCTATTTATCAAATCATACCCTGCTGTGATATTAATTTGGTAATAAAAACTTTATTTTCTCCTCTTGTGTCTTCTCTTATCAATGAAATATAAAGATTTTTTAGTTTATTGTTTTGTATAAATACTTGAACTTGATCAATGAAAGGTCAACAAAATAAAGCTTCCCTGGAACAATAACAACAACAAAAAATGTTTTTGGATAACTGTGTTGTTTTTGTGTTTTTTTAATAATTTTGTTGTTGTTTTTGTGGACTGATTATTCTTCACATATACTGAAGTCATAAAAATCTATAAGACGTTTCACATGTGCAGTTTGTGTTTGTTTTTGATAACTTAAAATTACCATCAAAAGCAAAACAAGCTCAGCTTCAGGAAAATTAACAACATACTTCCAATTAAAACAGAGTTGGATGGTAAGAAAAAAGACAAAACTAAAAATATCTTCCTTTCAGCCTGCCTTATTCACAAGCTTAATCTCACTCATCATTTCCGACTCTTCTACCACCTCCTCCCCCTATGAACAGTGGGAAGTAAGGGGGAATGGGGAATGGGTGCTGTTGTTAGTCCAGAACAGCTCCTCTCTGCTGTTACTTTCTCTTCATACTTTTTCCCACCTTCTATATGAGTTCCCCATGAATTGCATTTCCTCCATATCCACCTAGTCCCTCATGGGGTCCAATTCAGATGGCAATGTGGATATCTCCTCCACCATGTTCCTCCTCATAGGCTCCAGAGAAACAAATGCTTCACCATGACACCATCTCCCCATCTTCCCATACTTCGGTATCTTCAGTTCTGTTTCTCATGTTTTTCTTCCTTGTGTTTATGCAGGATTTTCTCCCCTTTCTTAGCAGCATTGTCATCATGGCTGCGGAGCCTAGCTATGCCCTGTGATGGGGCCACTGTTATCTGGAACTCAGCAGTACCCTGCTGCCAACACTTGTGCACTTGTACCCAGTACATTTCTTTGTATGTAATGCTTAGACCTAGGTTAATAATATATATATTTTTTCTATTAGACTGCTAAGATTTCAATTATACTACAAATAACATATTGGGATTTTATTTCAGCATGACTAGGAAGGGGGGTAAACCCAGTAGTTGACACTGGTGAGGCTGCACCTCAAATATTGTGTTTGATTTTAGGCCTCTCACTTCAGGAAAGACATCAAGGCCCTGGAGTGTGTCCATAGAAGGGCAGTGAAACCGGTGAGGGGTCTGGAGCACAAGTCTCATGGCAGTGACTAAGGGAACTGAGACTGTTCAGTCTGGAGAAGAGGCTCAGGGGAGTTCTGGTTACTCTCTACAACTACCAGAAAGGAGATTATGGTGAGGTGAGAGCTAGCCTCTTCTCCCAGGTAACAGCAATAAGATGAGAGGGAGTGGCTTCAAGTTGAGCCAGAGGAAGTTTGGGTGTAATATTAAGAAAATTGTATTCTCAGAAAGAGTGATGAGGCACTGGAACAGGCTGCTCAGGGAGGTGGTGAAACCACTGTCCCTGGAGGCGTTCAAGAAAATGGTAGATATGGCACTGAGCGATATGGTCTAGGGCAGTCACAGGCATGGATTGATGGTTAAACTAAATGATCTTGGTAGTCTTTCTAACCTTAATGATTCTGTGATTCAGATATTCTATATACCTTTTTCTTTCTGGAATATCAAAACCTTGAGCATGAAAAGAGAAGCAAGAAAAGCTGTACAGAAAATCCTGACTATGTATCTGGTTTTATTTCAGTTTGTCTGCAGTTTAGTGTGGCAATAACATTTGCCATGACAATCAAATAAGGAGTTAATAGAAATCTGTTTCCTTCATAAGATTTCTGTTTCATCTACTGGGTCAAACTTTGATGTATGGAACAAAGTAAATAGTTATGAAGGAAAGAATTCTACAAAGGTCATAAAAAATAAGCTCAGTGGGCATTAGAGATCTTCTCATTTTCCAAAACATATACTGCATTCCAAGTAAAAACATTGTCTCTCAGGTCAAGATGAACATTTGCTAATTCTCATGTTCTAGGAAAAAGTCCAAGAAATGTAAGCATAGAAAAATAGTCAAAAAAAAAATCATGCGTATGCAAACAAAATGCCAGCAGATCTCAGGAACTTCAAAACTTTAAAAATGTTTTTATTCCACTTATGTAACAGCCTCCAACTGACAGATTGATAGCTGTCTCATGTCTCCAAATTTGTGTCAATCAGAGCAACAAGAAATTGTACAAAGGTTACATAGGATCTTGAATTGCTAACAAAGATAAAAGGAAATTTATAACCTAAATTTACCAATTAATTAAACAAATTCTTGTACAGTTTTGGGGGAGAAGTATTGCAAAATGACCTTTTGCCTACTAAACACATTCCTTGCCCTAATCAGAGGTATCCTCTGACTTTGTGCTGACCCAGAAGTGCAGAGGCTCAGCCTGGCCTTTGCCTTATTTGAATTTCACTGGTTTAAACCTTTCATTAGGACTCAGCGACTGCTGCTGCCCTGCTTAGGTTCAAAATGTCTGCATTACAGTATTAAACACAACAACAAGAATTTATACAGGTCTGGTGACAGGCACAATGGACACTGGTATAATATTTTTTCATACTTTCCTTTAGTTTGAGGTTTTTTATTCCATCTCCCTAAACTTGACAACTTGAATTCAGTGACTTTGGGCTGACACTTTATGTGGAGATTCCCTGAAGTGAATGAAGCAGCAACAGTAAAAAATCAGATTGTAATGAAAAATTCTTCATTATTCATAAAGTCATGAAACATAAGAAATAAAGGGTGTGATCTTTATGTTGAAATTACATGAGTAATTACATGTCCCAGATCAAAATAAAGCTGTATTGTTTCAGAAGTGGTAATTAGGTAGAGCTGTGGGCAACATTTATTCTAGAAAGTTCAGAAATTTGTAGTGATTAGAAGAAGTACAGTTTTAAGGAAGTAAAGTAACTCCTGTAACTATGGATACCTATTGCTATGAATAAATACTTTATCATTTTATAAATGAATAACAGTGACAGAGAGATCACTGAATAACTGACTGGAAATCACACAAGTATTAGAACCCAAAATTAAATCCAACACTTCAGACTTCTAGCCCAGTGGCATAAACAAAACGTACTCTGCCACTTTGCTACTGTGCATGTACAGGAGCAGTTATTGATGCATAGCTCCCATAGGATTATAGAGCACTCAGTGGATAACACAAAAGTGCTATCCGTCTTTCAGTAAGAACTAGGTTACTTAGCCTGCAGCTTTAGCTTAGGTAGCACTGATATGCCAGTGAATCATGTTACATAGACTTACCCTACGTTTTGGCGTACTGAGCTGCTCTAGGATCAGACAGAGCCTGAATACTTTTGAGAAAGAAAATTGTCCTATATTTCTGAACAATTTGGTATTTCATAGCATTACGGCCATTATAACTCTAAACATTTTAGGACTAAGAAGACTGAGATGTCAACAAACCTCCGTTATCATACACATTCTATAAATGGCAAACTTAAACTTTCATTTCTTCTCTGAACACTAATTGTTCTGCCACCTACTTCTCCTCCTTCCTACATCATTTATTTTATCAACTTTATTGTTCTGTGTGACATCAAACTGAATAATATTAAGTTACAGTCTCTTCTAAGTTTTATATATTACTGCAAAATGTGATAGTGATTCTCTTGGGTAGAGGAGTACAGGGTGTGATACCATATAGCCTCCCTTGTTATTCAGATGTCTCCTGTGTGTCACACTTCAAATACAGATTCCTCAGGTATCCTAACTTTTTTGAAGGGGCCCTTGAGACTGAACCTTATATCTGGGTGTGGATTATTTCTCAAATGCTTTAACCATTTTCCTTTCAGTTTCTCTCACCTATGAAATGTGGCAATAGGAAGCAAGAATTACTTGTTATTGTATTTGGTGGTTCTGGAAAGGCACAGATAGGCAGACTCTATGAGCTACTGGGAAAAATGGTAGGACAGAAAGTATGAAATGACTTTGGGGTTGAGGCTTTTCAAGGGGTGAAGAATGTGGGGACAATAAGAGTCCAGTTTCCAAATTATGGCTTAAGAACTATTTGCCCAGAGAGGTCTTGGATGCCCCAGGCAAGGCTGGATGTGGCTCTGGGCTGTCTGGTCTAGTGAAACTAGATTGATCTTTAGATGATCTTTAAGGTCCTTTTTAACCCAGGCCATTCTATGATTCCGTGATTGTATGTCTGCAGTCTGTGCACTGAGCTAGCAGTGCAAGGACCCAGCCTGGCCTTAGTCTGAGCTTGGGTTTTGCTGGTATAGCTCTATGTCCAGTAATGTCTATTCATCTTGATATCTGGAAACAACCCTGCTGCGGATCCCTCTCCAACTCACTTCCTAACAAACAGCCTTTTGTGGTCATGGGACTGGAGGAGCTGGGGACGCCTGTCAACCAAGGAGAAGGAAACAGATTTAATTAAAATTGTAAAAAGAAATCCAAACAAGTCCTAGGACTGAGAAAGAAGGGATAACCGCTGTGAACATGGTATTCCTCCTGATGAATACCTTGAGGATGCTGGTGACTTCCTGTAAATATTCCTTCCTACTCTTCTTCATTAAAATGACTGCAGCTGATGATACTGGAGTCCAGAAAGATGATGGAAAGGTGAATATAACCAGAGGTTTTTTAAAAGCTTCTGGATGAAGTTCTGAGCTACCTCATCTGATCTTACTTTTTAACCTGAGTTCAGGAGGAGCCTGTTTAAAATCCCTGCAACTGGAATTGCCCTGTGATTCTGTGAGTAAATACTCAGGCATTTTCTTGTACAATAATTTCAAGGGCATTATCAAGACTTTTGGGCCTTGATATAAATTGTGAGTGTTAGTATTCTTGTAAGTTGAATAATATCTGTTTGTGTTATTCCAACAACAATATTAAGGTATTAATTAGGCTAAAAATTGATTATTGACTCCACATGTGTTCTCCATTTTGTTCCTGAACAGACTTTGACTGTAACTTTATGTAAGATAAGGTAGAAGGCAAATTATATGTGGAAATAGAGAAGTTGTGCTTCTAGATCATGAAAGAGTATGTAAGCAATTAATGGGAAAAAGAGCAGGGTTGTAAGTGTATTAGTATAATAGAGATGACTTTATCATATTTGTAGGATAATACTCATTAAGGAAGGGACAGGAAGAGGGTGATGCCTTGTCTTAGAAGTGAAGGATAGAAAGATATGATTTTGATGGGCTGGAGATATGCAAATTCAATTTTCTCTTTGTCCAGAAAAAAAGTATTCTGGAAAAGATTGCTTTTCACCTTGGCTCTATCGGACTGTGAGATTTGGTCAAACCAATCTCCAAATTAAATTTTTTAAAAGTTAAAATATTACTAAATGTATGATGTCTCAGAATAACCGTAGTCACTGTCAAATGTCCTTGATTCAAGGGGTGGTAACACTGAACTTCAAAATAACCCATCATTACATATGTTTGGTAAGCACCCTTGCTATGAAGATGCATTTAAATGTTTAAAATGTATTTAAGAATGTGGGAGAGAAAAATCTAGTCAGAGATTATATTAGACTAAACTCACATGGATTCACGTTAATAAGAAGAATAGTTATCAATTGAAGTGGGTCACTGCAGTAAGGCTCACTAATTCCCAGTTTTCCAGGCCTATTAGAAGACATGCAGACTTCAATATCATCAATATTGTTGTTCAGTTTGAGGTCAGAGATTTCTATTATTATTGCAGATTACTACCACGTTCTTTTAGTAGGCAATGAAACAACATGAATGACAAAGAGAAATGTCAGTGATGGTCTTTCATGCTCATGTGAAGAAGTTGCTGAAGCTTTTCTGAAAAAAAATAAAAGCTGCATAGAAGCAGTGAAAGGGAAAGATTAAGAACTCTGCTGTAGCATAAACTCTGAGGAAGGAATTTCAAGATGAATACTTAGCAGATGTCTTGATGAAAAGTGACTAAACTGTATTTCATCTGATATTCTGCAAACCATTCTGAGCATGAAGCCTCTAAAGATAAAAATGCCACACAGGCTGATAGGCAATCAGAGATTTTTCATTGGTAAGAATGAGAAATATGAAGGTCAGTGATATGTTATGAGCCACCAAAAAAACAAACCTTGCAACCTTCCGACAATGCTACCTGGCTAATTGTTAGATATAAACAATGACACAGTCACAGAAGTAAATGCTTATTCTTCTCAATGCAACTTGAAGATGTTCTGTTATACAAGGGGACAGTTTTGCAACTCTGCTATAATATTTCCTATTGTCCAGTGCTGGTTATTTGTGTCCAGTGATAAAGTTACTTGGTGAATTGCTAAGAACTGTCAATAAGAGAACCTCTTAAAATATGACTCAAGTATAGTCCACTGAGTCTAGAAATACATTTAATTCAACTTTACCTCTTGCAATTTTGAAATATATTCTTGATAGAAAGCTATAGGACGTTGTGTAATATAAGTGCATTTCAGGAGAAGATAATAGGAATATACTGTATATGAGAAAATGGTACAGTTAGCAAACTGGTGTATCAATTGAGCTGAGAGGTAGTGAAAAGCAATGAAGTTTACAAAAAAAGTCTAGAAGAGGAGTGAAATTCACTACCATCTCAGAGAGGGTTAATTACTGAGAGCAGGATTCAGTTTCAGATTAGTTCTCTTAAATTCAGATTTCTTTACTTAAATATTTGAAGATATGGGAGGGACACCTATGCTTCGATTAATCCTTTCCAAATATGATATCAAAT
Source organism: Odontophorus gujanensis (assembly GCA_013399175.1). Lineage (NCBI taxonomy): Eukaryota > Metazoa > Chordata > Aves > Galliformes > Odontophoridae > Odontophorus > Odontophorus gujanensis. The sequence goes on from VXAB01013554.1 coordinate 8,306, forward strand.
CTGTAAATGACCCAGATCCTTTTGAATCAGATACTTTGCTCAGGATTTGATACACAAACAACAACTCAAATAGTCCTAAATTCCCACTGTAGCCACTGAAAACCTAAAGGGCATTTCAGCTGTTTAAATATTCCAGTTGTTTCAGCATTTCTGTTATTCAGCACCATTTGATATTTTTGTGCTAGCTGAGGAGGATGTGAATCTCACACTCTTCTGGTGTTATATGTCAGGTGGGTTGGAGACCCTGCACAATCTCAAATGTCACTAGATACTTGTGTGGGCAACTTAATGAAAGTGGGCATTTATTTTGGCTATGCTGAGAATTTAGATATTAAACACCTGTATAGGTGTCTAATATATACCTGTAGTGTATATGTAGTCATGAGAACATGTTACTATACCCTTATAAATTTATCCTTGAATTGTATTGTACCCTGGAAGACAAGAGAGACAACATGCAGTGGTGGTCATAGAATAGGGTGGAAGAGGCAGTAGAGTATGTACACTTTATAATTATAGAGATAAGGAAAAAAGCTAAAATAACAGATTATTTCAGGCTTCTGTAAGATAATGGTCAAATGGATTCATCTATTATGAGTCTGAAAAAAAAATCTAATTCAACTTTCAAATTCCTTTACATGACAAATTGAAGACCCTGTGAAAATGAAATAATCTGGATCAATCTCTGATATATTAAATTTTAGTATGGGTTTAAACTTTATTCCTTATTATTGTTTTATTTACTTTTACTTTATCTGTGATTTACTGATAGAACAGAAAAATGTACAAAGGAGCATCATTCTTTGGTGTTTTTTTTTTGTTCTTTAATAATTGGGATTATGGAATCAAGAGAATACGATTAAATTTTCAAGCAACACATAGCTAGGAAGGGACTACAAGCATACTGGAGCATAGGACAAGAATTCAAAATGATCTTGACAAATTGGAGAAATGGTGTGGAAAAAAGACAGATGTAGTTCAGTAGAGATGAGCGCAAGGAACTGCATTTAGACAGATATAATTAACAACATAAGTGGGAGGAAAAACAAATGGTTGTGAAGAAATTAATTCTTCTCCTTCCCAGGGACTATCATGGATCACAAACTGAATTTGAATTTGTAAAATTATACTTTTGTGAAAAAAATCAAACACTGTACTCAAACTATAATCAGGAGTGTATTCTGCAAACATATTAAATATGACTGATTACTTTACTCATTAGTGAGACAACAGGTAGAGTACTGTGTTTTTGGCAGGTCGCTGTCAACAAATAGTTCTTTGAAACAGAGGAATTTCAAAATAAAGAAATCTCAGCTGCAGATAAGAGATCTAGAGAACATGATCTAAATCTAAAAACACTGGATAAGTATAGTTAAACAGGAGTCTGTGGGAAACATGTAAAAATCTCTTTTTCTGAAAAAGGTTGTTGTTTTGGAAAACTACATCATGCTGGGTCCATCAGCCTAAGAAACTGCTGAGACCGCTGCAGTTCCGCATCCCAGACTGAGCCCAACTTCCCAGGCATACAGAGCACATGCATACACTACATCGCACAAACACAGGCAGCACCAAAGACCTCATCTTGCTCCCTTCTTTGTCTGAACAAGAGTAAGGGTGACAGAGCACTGGAACAGGCTGCCCTGTCTCCTCTGGTCATGTTCATGACCTGGCTGGATGCCTACCTGTGCAACCTAGTCTAGGGGGCCTGCTTTGGCAGGTGAGTTAGACTTGATGATCTCTGGAGGTCCCTTCCAACCCTTACAATTCAGTGATTCTGTGAAGTCTGCTAGTGAAAATGTTTATGTATATAGCATGGACACCTCCTCTGCAGCTACCTGAAGCTGTAGCCTCTCTCCAGCTGCTGGTAGATTATCCCCATCACTCATACAGGTATAAAGGCACATACAGTGTTGGCTGGGATCTCCTGTTTCCCAAGTAGCCATCCCTTACTGTGGTCACACTCTCAGACTCAGTATTTTGTCCTGCTGGGTCCTTACTACTCTTCACCCACTTTCACACCCATAGTCCCTACTAGTGCTTCCACAGACACATGCGTAGCTATCCCCTCAGTTCAAAAGGTGCTTCAGTCTTTGTTCATCATAGTGAGTATCATGATGGACAGTGGGGCTGAGGATATCCTCAGACAGCCCAGGGAGAGGCCTGGGAAGGATACCTCTTCTTCTGAGCCTTTAATCTGGGTTCCTTCCTGCCTTTGGGCTCTGTGCTTTTCAGGGTGTATGGAGGTTGGCCCATGCCAGTTTGATGGCTCCTGCAGTGAGAGATGAGTATAGAGATGAATATACACAGCACCAAACAACATTTCTATAATGACATGTTTTACAAGAAGGCTGATGAGAGTATTGGATGTCCAAATGTCTGGAATAACAGAAAATGATATATATATTTTGAAATTAATTATAATATGTATATATTCTTATGCAAAGAATATTATTCTACATGCAAACACAGTGCATGTAGGTTTATCTACTATATTAGGTTCATGGAGATGCTAACTAAATAGTAATGAAATTCATGAGATTCTTCCTGACTGTGAATGATATCAACAGAAGTGCAATTGACCAGCAGACAGCTGAAAGAATAAAATGTGCTGGTGACACCAACTTTTACACATTTATTCAAATTGTACAGTTAAAGCTGTAATATATTTTAACAGAATAAGTTCCTAATCTTCTAGAGTTATGTCAAATTACATGCTATGAGTGAAACATTTAAAGCCAATTTGCTTGTTCTTACTATTGCCAACTCATAAGCTTTCTTCTGTATCTCAGTGTTACTTTTCAGCTTACTGAGCAGTTAGTTGTGAAATTTCTGTTTATGTAAATAATATTATCCAGCTAATAGTCTGTATACAGTAATAAAAATTTGACCAAATTTGATGTTTTCCAAAACCACTGAAAGAAATCTAGTGAAATAATTCTCATTAGGTCATTCAGCCTTTTGCTAGCATATGCAAAATACACATTAAATCATCAATATTAACATAAGACATCAAAAAAAAAACAACCCTGAAAATGTTTAGGAAATGTATCCTCATCTGTGTTAGCCATTCATGGGACAATGTGTCTTTCTTTAAAAAAAAAAAGTTGACGTCTTTCTAATTAAAGTGTAAATTATACTGCCCTTCAAGTCATCTTTTGTTTGTTTGTGTTTGTTTTGCATTATGTTTGCATAATTAGTATTATACATAGTTATGAGAACAATTTTTTTAATAACTTTCATGAGTTGTGGTTAGACCTAATACTTGCTGGGAATTTTATTTGTTACATAATGCTGATGCATATGAAATAAAAATATTTACAGTTTATTTTGAGAGCGACCTACCAGTTAGAGATGAAGCTGCAGAATCCTCTGAGATCCCTGATTTCCTTTACAAATTCTGCAGATGAATCTCATTAGGGAATTTGCTTCAAATTCACTGTGTGTGATGCAAATTTAATCACATCTATCAGTATTGACATCTAGCAGTATTATTTATTTTTTATAAGTATCTGCAAATAGTCGCATAGCTTGTACTGTTCAATAAGTGCACTCTGGTCATGAGAAAGATTCCACTATTTTTTGTAATGGCAATTATATATTAGTTTTCTTTCTGAATAATGGCTTCTGTCTCCTCCTGTTTGTTGCCCATGATACATGCATAGGTGTAGATCCACTTCAGCTGAGTTATTGGTCTCACTCCCAACCCTGACTTTCTGCCCCTTGGCTCATCCCTATCAAACCTGGTTTTATTCCTTTTTCCCCTCATACCTAGTGTAAAGCTCTCTCAATGAGCCTGTTTCAGCTTCCTAGACATTATTATTTAATCTTTTGCAGTAGTCTAAGTTATTAAAACTAATTTTAGAATTCAGAGTATCTAGTAAAGGGACTGTTGACCCTGAGTGTGTCTCCTTTCTCCAGAAAAATCATTCAGTATAAAGTTACAGAAAGGACAAGATGCATTATCAAATAGTAAATCAATATATGAAACTTCAGGATAAACACCATTGCTTTAGTATAAGTTTCCTAAGTAACTTTTGAGTATTAAAATATTTTATTAACATTTACTAACCACTATTGCTATTCTATGTTAGAAATATATCTTTTGCCAACTGGCAAAAAAAGGTTTGCCAGGGTTTTTTGCACGAAGACACACAGGACAATGTATAGTGCTTTGTATACAAAAATTTAATGCTATTAAGATATCACACAGGGACGTAATGGAAGGGAAACGGAGGGAGAGGGAGGGAAAGGAAAATAAAATAAAAAAGGTAAGGGTAGAGAAGGGAAGGAATGGAAAGGATTAGGAAAAGAAAGAAAGAATGTAAGGAAACTAACATATTTGCCTTATTTAGCATATACTGACTGAGTTCATGAAAGTAGCACTTGTTATTAACAAAAATTGAGTAAGGGCAAAAGCAGTGCCAAACAACAGGAAAGAGTATTTTACATAAATTTGGACTAATTGGCTTTTCATGTAGATTAAACATCTTGTTAAAGAAGTTCACAGGACATGAAAGATTTGATGTAAGATACACAGGAAAGGTAACCTTTTTTTTTTTCTTTCCCTTCCCCAGCATAATAATCATTTCATTACTTACAGTATATCATTAACAAAAAGTTGTTAGGTGTGAGGGTTTGTTTTTTTCTTTTTCTTTTTTCTCTTTTTTTTTCCTGAAAAAGACTAAGGTGAGAATAAATTTACAAATTTTCTGTGCTTACTAGAGGAAAAAATGTCAGAAAGTAGAAAGCTTAAATATCAGCTGAACATGGCTTGAAGTACCTCCCATTTATAT
>VXAB01013555.1:0-38549 GCA_013399175.1 Odontophorus gujanensis
CCCCCATAAATCCTTAGCAAGTTCATTTGAATAGACAGATTTTGAGTTAACCCACTTAATTTGGCTGCCCAGAAGCTTTGCTGCCTCAGAACATGTAAGCCCCTGTGAAACTGCCAGGCTGCGCATACCAAGCGTTCCAGAGATGATGTCCATCTTGTGCATGACTCCATCCCGGTCCCCTATGCCACCACCTCGAGCTCCATACAGCCCCACAGCATGCACTTCATCCACAAAAGTGATTGCCCCGTGCTCATGGGCCACATCACAAAGCTCTTCCAGGGGGCAGACAGCACCTACAGAGCAAAGCAGCAAAATGCAGTTTAGTACTAAACTTGGACAAACACCAAACCCTTACAGCAACTCATACTTCCAGACCCAAAATACAGATCTCAGTACAGGCTACACTGGAAAGAGAGCAGTCTATGTCACCTTACCATCCATTGAGTGCACAGTTTCAAATGCAACAATTTTAGGGGTAGATGGATCAGACTTCTTCAGCAGTTCCCGAAGGTGGCTGACATCGTTATGGCGGAAGATGTGCTTGGGCACTCTGCTGTTCCGAATGCCCTGGATCATGGAGGCATGGTTTCCAGAATCAGAGTAGATCTCACAGCCTGAGGGAACAACCCAGTTACACATCAAGTACAGAAAGTGTTAGCTAATACCCAGCATCATTTTATATACCATAAGAACTCAAGCAGCAAGGGTGACACGTTTTAGAAAGTAATGCTCTTGAGCAGAAGAGCAGATCATGAAGCAAAAATACTCAAGGTTTCTATTAGGTGTTTAAACTATTAAAAATTTGAGACTAAGAACCTTCTGTGCTTCCTAAATTCTTAATCTTATGTGAGAACTTCAGAAGTTAAAGCAAACTCCTCCTAAACCACTCTGAAGGGATAGAGAAAATCACACCCACAGGTGGGAGGACACTGAATTCCTCCTACCTAATTTTTGAGTGGCATTTAAGTGAGGGAGCAGAAGATCCTGTGTTTTTTTTCTCTTTCAATTCTTTCTGTAATTATCAGCTCCTGGACCGCAGGCTCAGTACCATGATTTGCAGGAGGTGAACATAAATAGAATACAGCACTTGACAGAACATACTCTGCTGGCTGGGTACAATGAATCCCCACTCTGAGAAGCCACCTGGAAAGTGCACTCCCAGCTGCTTAGGACAGGGCAGTGCTTTGCAGTAAATACAAGATACAGCTTATTCTCACCTGGCAGCATTTTAGCTAGAGTGAAGAGGGTGGAATCATTGGCTACAAAGCAAGATGAGAACAACAAGGCTGCATCTTTTCCATGAAGATCAGCCAGTTCCTTTTCCAAGTCAACATGAAATTTGCTTGTTCCTGAAATATTTCTTGTGCCTCCTGCTCCAGCACCATGCTGTTTCAGTGTATCCCTACAAAGGGCCCAAAAACATACATTAGTGATACTAATATTCAACTGTGTTATTAATACATACTAGATCCTTTAATCATCATCTTAAAAAAGATGGGTGCAAAAAGCTGCTGTTCTTTAAAGGTCTTTGAACAACCTGCACAACTCAGGGGTTCACTGAACTCAAGAATCAGTTACTGGGAATAGCTGCAGTATACCATCCAGTTTAACCAGTAGTCTTCCCCCAAATACAAGGAATGCATCAGGGACTGACAAGTAAATTTTGCACCCCTGAAACCAAATATTAGGTTACCTATGCTAGCTGAAGTGGTAAGTATAAGCTTAACTATAACAAGAATAACATCAGAAGCAGCTTATGCAGCATAATGTAATCAATTCTTCAGAAGTCCTCCTACAGAAACTTCTGCAGAGCACCCTAGCCCATATCCATCTCTTAAGAATGCAGCCCTACTCACATAACTGCTCCACACACACGAGGATGACGACTCATGCCCAGGTAATCATTGCTGCACCAGACAGACACCTCTTTCTTGGTGATCAGGGAATCAGAGTAGTCATCTGCCATGGGAAAGATCTGTGCCTTCCGGTTCACCGTTTTGAATACTCGATAGGTATGATCTTTCTTCTTTTCATCTATCTTTCTCTCAAAGAACTGATCATACTGGAAGGTGGACACAGCTGAAATAGACAAAGACTTTAGCACACCGGGAAAAAAAATAATCACAAGGGATCAGGCCTGAGAGGGTATTGCCAGACAATCTTACATTTTGGCAAGTTATCCTGAAGCAGATGAGACACACTTTCAGGTTTTTGCTTCAGCATAATATCCTTAAACTTCTTGAGCAAGCCACTCTGCTCTTCTCCCTCAGATTCAGTGTTCCTCACCACGGAATTAGTTGGTACTTTGGCAAATTCTTTACCTACAGATATCATAATGAACTACAGTGAGCTAATCAGTTTGAAATAGAGGTGCTTAAGTTTAATTCAGCAAGGTAAACTTCTAACTCCTCATTCTTTAGAAAGCATGTACCTGAATTTACACACTCCTGCCAGATTCAGCAATTACACTGGCTGGTAATTTGGATTAGAAAGGTTTTCCTTTTTGTCCCATACAACACAATCACAACACTACACATAATTTCCTTACAACAGATTTGGTTCATCGTGACTCAGAGCCCCAACCTACAGAGCTACAGCACTCATTTGAAAGAGTTGGTACATAGCTAACTGAAGGCAGAGTTCTAGCTGGTAGCTTCCTTTCCACCTCCAGTAGAGTGTTTTGGGTTTTTTTTTTTAAACAATGCAACTGAAAAAGGAGGAAACAGACTTTTTTTTGAGATAAATGGTAAGGTTTTACTGATATAGGTGAAAAGTTCCTTTCTTGAAGGACAGCACTTCCGTATTAGGATTGCAAGCCAGCCAACACCCTCTAGTTCTACAAAAGAAAGAGCTGCTGCTCACTTACAAACAGCAGCACAAACCCAATATGGAAAGCAAAGCACACTGGCTCTGTTTCTTCTGTCTCTGTATATACTACCCTCCTCTATATCAGCAATCTGGTAAAGCTCTCATCTTGCAACCTGATTTGGGTAAAAAAAAAAAAAACTGGTTCACAGACCCAGAACCAGGGTATCAAACTATGGCATGCAGGACTTCTGAATGAAGACCACCCAAGGCAATCACTGCACAATCCCACAGGCACACTGTTAATATCTACATTCTCCAATAACTTTTTGTTGCAGTTTACCATACTATTACCCACATAGGTAATCCAGTGACTGCTACACTTGGCATGGGGTAGAGGGAAAAAAAACCAAGTAACAAAAGCTTACAGAATAAACAATACATCAGCACACACAGTACATACCTTTCCTGTCCGCCTGCATTTCCTTCACATCCTCCTGCAGTTCCAAGCTGGCTTTGCAGAAGACATTGCTGCTCTTGTGGTTCATCTGAGCTGCCAGGAATGGGCATTTTGTGGCAGAGCTCTGTCCAGCAGCAGCAGGCAGGTGGCCAGCAGGAAGCTGTGACCCATCTGTGTTCTTCTGGGCCACTTCTTTGGCATTTTTGACCTCTGAAGAGAGCACAGGGAAAGGAAAGCACTTCAGCTTCATAATCATTAATAGCTGCTTGATCTTTTCTAGACTCTTCTCTAGCAACTCACATGCACAAGTCACTCAGAGTTACTTACTGAACATTCACATACTATTAACAAGAGCACAAAACCTTATTAATACACAAGGAGCACTTGATTTGAGATGCTAGAACANATATACTCCCCTCCTCTATATCAGCAATCTGGTAAAGCTCTCATCTTGCAACCTGATTTGGGTAAAAAAAAAAAACTGGTTCACAGACCCAGAACCAGGGTATCAAACTATGGCATGCAGGACTTCTGAATGAAGACCACCCAAGGCAATCACTGCACAATCCCACAGGCACACTGTTAATATCTACATTCTCCAATAACTTTTTGTTGCAGTTTACCATACTATTACCCACATAGGTAATCCAGTGACTGCTACACTTGGCATGGGGTAGAGGGAAAAAAAACCAAGTAACAAAAGCTTACAGAATAAACAATACATCAGCACACGCAGTACATACCTTTCCTGTCCGCCTGCATTTCCTTCACATCCTCCTGCAGTTCCAAGCTGGCTTTGCAGAAGACATTGCTGCTCTTGTGGTTCATCTGAGCTGCCAGGAATGGGCATTTTGTGGCAGAGCTCTGTCCAGCAGCAGCAGGCAGGTGGCCAGCAGGAAGCTGTGACCCATCTGTGTTCTTCTGGGCCACTTCTTTGGCATTTTTGACCTCTGAAGAGAGCACAGGGAAAGGAAAGCACTTCAGCTTCATAATCATTAATAGCTGCTTGATCTTTTCTAGACTCTTCTCTAGCAACTCACATGCACAAGTCACTCAGAGTTACTTACTGAACATTCACATACTATTAACAAGAGCACAAAACCTTATTAATACACAAGGAGCACTTGATTTGAGATGCTAGAACAACACTGTACCCTCCTAAAGTCAAAATAACCCACTTATCCTGAAAAGGGAGACTCTTACTCTAAAGATCTAGCTGTTTTCAGCCATCAGCTACTGCTTCATCACAAGACTCAGTCCTTGGTGACAGGAGAGGCTTCCTCAAGGTGAGACATGGGGCTTCCCCAACACAGCCCATAGCAGCCTCACCTCTTGGCTCCAGTCCAGATGCACCGACCCCACAGCAGAACTTCCCACCTGACTGCACCCACACTCAATGACTGCTGTGCCTTAAAGCATTAAGCAACCCTCATCTAGAAGCCGGCTGCTCCGGGAGCCTCTCCCAAAACAGGCAATAGATTTAAAGGGCAGCTCGGTCCCCACACGGCTCAGGGCCCCTCCGCACGGCGCTCCGCGGGCCCGTACTCACCCGGCTGGGCCGCAGGGGTCTCCTCCGCCTGCTGTCCGCGGGCGGCGGAGGTGGCGAGACCTCGGGCAGCGGCAGGCGGCGCCGCCTCCATCATTTTGGGACAGTGCTGGGCATAGAGGAGCAGGGAGGGCCCGGCCTTCTGCAGGAAGGCCTGCGAGACGCGGGCCAGGAACGGGCAGCGCCGCACCACCGCCTCCATCCTTCCTCTTGCTGCTGCAGCCCCCGCCGGCCGGATGTGACGTCACCCCGCTGTCACCCCCCACGGCACCGGGAAAGCGAACAGCGCCCCAGCGCGCGGCCGCCGCCCTTATATAGCCCTGCCGGCGCCGCGCAGGCGCACTGCAAAGCATTCGACCCCCCCCAGGCAAGGGGCGGGGCGTGCCGAGGGGGCGGGGCCTGCGCGGCGCTCCGGGCCGTGATTGGCCCCAGTATCCGTGAGGGGGCTCCAGGGGTGCGGCGGCGCAGTTGTGTCTGACGGCGGAGGGACCTCAGCCCTCGTGGTTTCTTCCCAACCGGCACAAACCACGCAGCTTCTCCCACCTCCCCCTCACGCCGCTGGTTGTGGACATGAGGAGCCCCCTTGCGAAGGCTGCAGAGCAGCGTGTAAAGTTGAGACTTTTGTCCTCTGATTTGCAGCGAGCGTGAACGCTTGGGTTATTTTTTATCAGTGAATGCTTACAGGCGGTCACGAGAGAAGGAGCTCTCCGTGCAGATCTGGCTGTCCCGGTGCTGTTGCTGTAGGAGATATACCCACAGCTGAGCTATGAATGGAGAAGGGCAATGATGCGTTTCTTCCCCATCTTGTAAGACCTTAGCAGGAGGCAGACCCGGGCTGGCTCCACAGTGTGTGCAGTTTGTGTTACGTCTCAACTGTTTGCGTTTCACAAAACGTAATTGTCCATAAGCTCCTGAAGTTTGAAGACCCCGGCTCTGTGTTACAGATGACCGCCCTTCTGCATTCAGCCATCAGCATCTCCTTGCCCTGACATTTGTTGTCCAATTTGTCCATTGGTTGCTTTTAAACATGAGGAGACAACTCAGAATCCTAACTTGCAGCTGTATGGGGAGCATTTTTGAAGCACAGGGTTGATATCTCTGAACCTAAGGGAGTTCCTTGGATTAACACCAGTTCTAAGGATGGAAATCCAGTTGTGCGTGCTTTATTTACAGGATGTTGACAGGATTTTTCCTTTTCCTCCCACTCTTTCCTTACCCGGTGACCATATTGCTTGGCTCAGGACAGAGTAAACACTTGTTTCTCTGTAAGATGCACCAGAGAGGTGTTGTGCAAGCAAACTGGCACCGAGCTGCAGCGTGCAGAGCTCATCCCCGTGGACACCTGCCACAGCAGGTTCAATCCCACAACAATCCGATAATGCTTCTTTATCCTTCTTATCTTAACAGCAGCACCTCAGGGTGTAGCAAGGTTGAGGGATGAAGTGTATTAGTCTGCTCTGTCATTGGAATTCAGAAACTCTTGGTTTTGTATTCAAGAGTGCACGTCAGGTTTAAAGCCTGGAGAGCATCTGTGTTCTCCTCAAACTTGATTCAAGGTTGGAAGCTGAGGCAGCAACCTTGGCTATGGTACAGAGACTCCAAGTGAAGCAAAGCTTTCAGCTTTGCTGTCAGGCTTACTTGCAATCTGTGCTATTAATCAGATGTGATTATAACACTTCTTTAGAGCTTGATTTTGGAGTATTTCTTTAACCTTGTACATGACAGGAGTTGCGCCGAGCTAAACAGCAATGGAATGACATTAACTTGACCCCTGTCTTGGAGAGTTGCTGATGGAATGTGTCCTTGTCAGTGTACAGAGATTACTTTGAGCTCCAGAACCAACAAAACAGGGGTAAATCAAGTGGAAAAAGGGAAAGGGTGTCTTTTCAGCACTGATCTTATTGCCAGACCTTATGTGTTGAAAGTGAAGCGAATACTAATAAAGCTGCCATTAACTAAAACTTCTTAGGGTTTCAACAGATTAGTTACGTGGTATTTAACTGTGGCAATGTATTACTACCGTTCTTCAGGGCTAAAGAGAAACTCACTTGGACTGCCACGCAACTGCCCTTTGCCACACTCCAGGAAGACTTTGGGACAGCATCTCTGAACTGAATGAAGAACAGAGAGCTCATCCCTGCCTTCCTTAGCCTGCCCTGAGGAGCTGGTGGGTCTGGGAGACTGATTTCTGAAGTTGCCCATGAAGAGCTGCTGTGGGAGATGGTCTCTTTCACACTACTGGTTTACCAAACAGGTCCAGGTGGAAGTTAGCTTCGGTACTTCCTTCCCATCTCTCTTTCGTTGAGCAAGTTTTCCCAGAATTTCCAAAAGCAATATTTGATGCATAGTACATTTCCTTCACTCAGTCCCACATCTGTCAGCAGTTAGCTCCTTTCTTAGAATTTTAATGGGTTTTGTGCTTTTAAGGGATCATTTAGATACTTAATGAGAACAGGAAGAGCCAAAGTCTCTCTGTACTCAGTCTGTGCAAACCAAAGTGTATAACTGTACCACTAGCGATATTTAATCCCTTTTTCCCACTTCTCCACCCAGAGCTGTGCACATTCCTCCTTTTTTCCCACCCAGTCAGCATCACAAGAGGGCAAGCCAGAAAAACAATCCTTCCCACTCATGAGCCACGCTCTATATTGAGATCTGAATTTTCTAAGGGAGTGGTAGTGTTCTTGACATCTGGATTAAATCCAGACTCATATTCCAGGCTTAGATCTGGGAATTCTACCTCCAGTGCTGAGAACAGCAGTTCTTAGAGAACTTAGTTTACCTTTTAAGGCAAAATTTGAGGGTTGCGAGAGTAACTGCATAGCAAAAATTCCTCCCATACTGAATTTCTTTAGCAGATTTTCCCCATTTGGATCCAGTGCCCTCCATGTGTTTCTCACATGACAGAAGAGGAAATCTCACCTCTCTCCAAGACTGGGATTTCGATGCAGCTGGAGGAGCTGCTGAATGCTGAGGCTCCATGTGTGCAGAGGGCTTTGTGCTTGGCAAAGGCCCAATCACTTTGCTCTGAAGTCGCAGCTTTCTCCAGCTCTCTGTAACCTGCGTTGCCAGAAAGCAATTCCAGATCCCTGAAGCAGATAGTTTGGTCCTCTCTTTGCTGGAGGACATTTGGCAGAGGAGAAAGGTGTGTATGACTTCTGTATCTCATGAGAGACATTCAAGTCACACTTGCACAGTGGAGCATCTTTGCTACGCCACAGCACTAGTGAGCTACAGTCACTGCTTGCACCTGCATCAGTGTGAGCATTGGCATGAAGGTAGGTGTCAGAGGAGAGATGGGACTGTAAAGGTTCTTGAAAACAAGAAATCAGTACACACTCATGGAAACGCCCTGATGGGGCTTTGGGGCTGTCTCTTTTAAAGCAATGTCAATGTTAAGGCTTCTGTGTCAAGCAGAAGATTGCTGGAAATCAAGAACACATCTTGTTCTGTCCTCCTCATCCCATGTGTATCACCTCTCTGACATCTACGACATCCCAAGGTGCCTTTTGGGCAGACGGAAATGATGTGGTTTAAAAAGGCTGTCACCTTAAAGTGGAGCAGCACACCCACCTGCCAGGCTACTTATTGTGGTAGTTCTGCAAAGGCTTATGTTTTTCTTATGCAAATCTGTCCATCTCCCAATGTAAGTGTGGTGCCTCCTGCCCATGGGCCTCTGCTCATTTTGCAATAGCTCTGGTTGCTTAACTTTTGCGGTGTAATACTTATTTTTCCTCTAAAGATTACAGATAGACTGGAAGAGTTGATAGGGTATTAAAATGAGAAAAAAATCCGCAACAGGGGAGAAGGAGCCAGTGCTGGAATAACAAGGAAGGAAATTATCATCTCTCCAAATTGTGGGCTTCAATACAGAGAAACTCTGCAAAATATTTGGGTTATCAGAGTGCACAGTTTCCACTCTTCATTTGCCTTTGTACTGAACTCATCAAAAAGCTGGCGAACGTTCTGTTTGCACTCTTACAAACAGGCTCAGTCACACAAAGCTCTGGGCTCTACTTCCAAGGCTTCTGGGCCAGTCTGCCTGCCAGGTGGCAGTATCCGAACTGGGAGCAGTACCAGTGAGCACCATGCAGGAGAGCTGGAGATAGGAGATTTTATGGGGTACTGTGACCCAGCCAACTGTTTCTGAGTGTAGGTTATTTGACCTGCTGGGTTTTTGGAGGTTTGAACTCCATTCCAGCTGGGATGTGCATGGTTAGAGGGTGTGGAGGAGCAGGCTTTTGAAGTCTCTGAATTGGTGTGCCAAGCAAACCAAGCCTTGTTGGATGTTGGCTTGGTGGTGGTGATGGTGTGGTGGTGATGGTTGGAGTCTTGAATGTCTGCTTTCAGGAAATGCTCCACTTCTTGGGGTGGGATACATGTGGTTTCTCTTGTAACTATGCATTGCTCCAGCCCTGAGCGAGAGAAGATAAAAGCTGATTCTAGGAAACGTCCTAGAAAGAGATGGAAGTGCAAATGTTGTGCAACAAAGAAGTTCATAGGAACCAGCTATGAAATGGCAAAAATCAAAACGCAGTTAGGTCATTCTCTTTACTTTCACATCCAATTTCCTATGTTGAAATGATTGTACAGGAAAACCAAGGAAGGCTGGGGAGTTATGCGTGTTGCTGGCTTAGTGATGGATCATTTAATCATTTGTGCTGTGGTTTTACATAGAAGCCTATTTATCCCAGGGAGCTTTTAAATACATGAGAAAATCTAGTCTCTTTGGACTTGCAGCACTAACATACTGCACGTTGCTATTGCTGGGATGCTAGCACTGAAGTGATGCCTATGAGTGGATATTAGGATAATTATTAGTGGATGTTAGGAAAAACTTCTTTATTGAGAAGGTAATCAGTCACTGGAAAGGGCTTCCTAGAGAGGTGGCTGATGCCTCATGCCTGTCCATGTTTAAGAGGATAATTTGGATAATGCTCTTAATATGTTTTAACTTTGGGCCAGCCTCCAAGGAGTCTGATAACTGGAATCAATGGTCTTTGTAGGTTTATTCCAATGGAAACCTTTTCTATTCCATTCCATTCCATTCTTTAACAAGTGGAGAGGTGATTGTCAAGCAGCTCTGACATCAGCCATGAAATAGGAGCCACCAGCTCTAACACACAAAGTGGAGCCAACCCTCTGAATCCCTATGCTATCTTGTGTTGGTGTCCAGAAGGTCTTCAGAGCTGGCACAATGCCTGGAATTGCACATTGGCTGGCAGGACAGGGGGAAGGCACAGCAAAGTGTGCTGCTGAACTGCAGGGGAGAAGTGGGGATGAGCTCTGGGTTCCCCTGTGAGTCCTTGGGATTGTAGCTTGCCCCATGGTGCCTGTGCTGTCTGTACTGCTGCCACAGAAAGGTGATGACCTTTCATATATTTCCTTCAGCCTGGTTCCCAAAACAACATCTCCTTCACAGCAGCCTCTCTGTTAAGATATATTTACCATGAAGGATAATGAAATTTTGAGCAAGTAATTAAGACTTAAAACTCCAATTAGAAGAGGAAATCAGCTAGAACTGCTTTCTAAACTGTTTTAATTGGAAGAAGTGATTTCAGCACTTCCCAAAGTCCTTGCACTATCTTGTGAGCTTGTTATCCAGTGACCTGTTTTTTGTGGACCAACCCTGTGGCACTGCAGTGCCTCACCCAGCTGCACTTAGGCCAGGGGACAATGCACAGTGGAGTGGTGATGCGTAAGGCTGGAGCTCACTTCCTTCACTAGTCAAAGTTTCTTTCAGTAGAAGTACTGTTTTGTGCCTGTTTGGCAGTTTTTTTTTTTTTTTTTGCTTGCTCCTTGCTCAAGTTGAATCATATGCAGCTACATCTGAGTCCTGGCACGCTGTCACTTGTGCACAGTGCTGAACACAATGCCTTTGGGGTGGCAGCATGCACAAGTGACACCTTAATAAGGGACTCTGCAGATGTGGCTTTGGTACTAAGCTGCCCACATCTATCACCATTGCCAGCTTGGGGCTTATTAATCACACATTCCTTCTTTGAGAGCACTATTTTTAATGGTCCTGCTCTGTGTGAGTCCTCTGAAGTCCTGCTCGGTTTTGCTGTGCCTGCTGATGGTGGCTGCCCAGGTGCGAAAAGGGGGACTCAAAAACTCAATCGACATTATCTCAGCTTATCTCCTTGTGGTGGGGAGATGGAAGCAGATCACAGCATTAATAGTGATCAAGCAGAACACAACTGGAGGCAGACAGGTCACAAACACCTGGTCTGTTCTCCCAGGTGTCAGTCACCCACGCCTGTGTGCTCAGCAGCCGCCACACTGCAGAGGGGCTCCCTGCAGCACCAGGACAAGTGGGGGGGCTGGGTTCAGGGCAAGCACTGTAAGGGCGGGTGGGCTTCAGGACTCAGTATGGCTCCTCTGTTGGAGACCAGCTCTGCCTGGCCCTGGGTGGTTTTGCTCCAGACTCTCCAACGACAAGCTTACACTGGCGTGGTTTGAGTGGTGTCTTCCTCGCCGGGGACAGGGAGAGCCTGGTACACCTGCTGGCTGGGAGCAGGCTGGGCAGAGCAGCCACTGCTGCCGAAAAGGATTTGTCCTCATATCTCTGGGGTTAGCCTGGGGTGTGGCATTCCCTCCACCTGCTTGCTGGCTTAATGAGCTGCCTTATCTGTCATCCTCTCCCTGGCAGATGGGGGTCTCTTCAGGATTAATTAAGGATCATAACTACGACCTACTTACTGAGCTGATGCTACTGTTACCGGAGCTCCCAGAGCTGCCAGCCTGCTTGAGGGAGCTTCTTCCCCTGTTCTGCTCTGGTTACCAGCTCTGTGCACCCTGTCAGCACTGTGCTGAGCCCTAGCTGGGCTCCCATTACATCCGCTTCCCTAACAGACCCTCACCTCACCTTTAAGCAGGTATCTGCAAGCTTCTTGCCCATAGTGTGCTAGGTATGGGGATTAGAGTTGCTGGCCTACATCTTTCTTAGTGTCATTTTCATCGGGGAGCAGAGGGCTGAGGGTGGGCAGACTTCAGCTGCAAGATGAGAGAGGGTGAGGGGGTAAAATATGGCTTGGGACTACCCAGCTCTGTGCTACCAGATCCTAAACCATGCTGATGCTGAAGGGTTCTCCCAAGGTTTTCCATCTCTCAGGGCTACTCAATTTCTTCTTGTTTTCAGCTTGTGCATCATTTAGGAGCAAGCCTTTAGGAATAGAGGAACAGAATTGCTTCCAGACTGAGAAGTAAAGTGAGTTCAAGCTCTTGTTACCTGCTGGATTTTCAGGCAGAGCCCTATTCCAGATGAGAAATTACTCAATGGTTTGCTATAACAAGTCCCTTCCTTGAGCTGGGGATAAGGGACTTGTCCCCTCCATGTTCTCCTGCTCTTTCCTTCCCTCCCTTCACTGCTCATTCGATGACAGCTTGCAGTGCACAGCAGATTGAATCTTGTGCATTGTGGGCTCCCAGCCTCGTTCATAGGGCTGCTCAAGGCACATTTGCTGCCTGTGCAAGGAAGGCTCATGCTGCCGAGGCTCTCCTCAGCCCTCCCCCCCTGCCCCCATGGAGCCAGTCCTCAATCAGCCTGATGTTCTATGCAGGGTCTGATGGTCTCCCTGGTGGGATCCCAGCAGCTCCCACTGCTTTCAGATGGGAAGAGCTGGCTGTGAGGCTCAATGAGACCCCTGGGAAGCAGCACTTTGCTTTGTCCTCAGAAGCAAGTGCAGAGGGAGAATTGCTTGGCTTTTCTTCTCTGCCTCAGAAAAAATCTCTCATGTTCCAGTGACCTGCTTATTATGTAGGTCATGGCCAGCTGGAAGAAAGAAAACAGTTTCAGAAGTAGGAGAATTCTAGCAGGGCTCCTCTGCTGAGCAGATCTTTCTGGAAAAGCATGGAGAGTTGTGGCAGGAAGCCTGGCCTTTCCCCTCTCCACTGCTCTGCCCAGGATGATGGAGGAAGAATGCGTGCTGCCCTGAGAACGGGCAGACTGCCCAGGGTCTGGTGTACCCTGTGATGGGGGAATGGTGCGTGAAGGCAGAGAGAAGGGCTTGAGTTCACTAGGTCTGGCGTTTTTGTCCCTTAATGAGCTTGGTTTCAGTAATTAGTAGGCCTGTCCTGGCAGCCATGTGTCTGCATGGCAGAGTCCTGAGCTGAGGGAGCAGTCTGTGCTGGGAGATGGGATGGTCCTGCTGGGTGAAAGGGGGATGTGGAACTAGAAAAAGCCGCTGGTGCCAATGGTAAAACTGGGACCCAGACCAAAGCTTAGCACTGTGCTGGTGCAGTTAGTCTAGGGCTGTTCCACTTCATGCACAGCAGAGCTGACACTTGGAGAGGAGAGGAGGCCCTCAGTGTGAGCTGTGGTGCTTGGAGGAGGTTTGACGAAGCCCAGCTTTGTTCACACTTGTCTCTGTTGCAGTAACCCTTAATACCCCTCACTATTCTCTCTTCTTTCCCAAATCCCCTGAATCAGCTGGCTTGGAGACGTCATGTGCCCTGGCTGTTTCTTGCTTTGGGAAGCATGGACTCTGCCAGGCAGTCTACTTCCCAGACAGCTGAGAAGTCTTACTCAAGATGTAGGATGGGGATAAGTTTCTAGTACAAGATCTTCACAGTTGGACAGGGGATGGGCAGGGCACCCCGGGGCTGTTGCATCAGCTCAGTGGAGCTGTGCACGATGCGGATGGCAGAGGGCCGGCGCTGTCACGTACAGTGAGAACATGGAGGACTGCTGTTATCTATGCTTGGAGAAAGAGTTTGATTAGAAACTGTCTCATAAATGTGTGGTTATTGAATGAGTTGCTCATTCACTATGTATGAGCCATCCCCACAAATGTGCCAAGTGCATCTGTCCTTGGCAGGGATGCAGCTGCTTTGAAGGGAAGCAGATGAGCCTTCCTCGTCACAAGGCTTTCCTCATCAAGACTTTTCTGAACTGTTCCCTGCATGGAGCAATTCTCCAATGATATTCAATACAACAGCAGGGGTGAATCAAGCAGACCTTATCAAGGCTGCCCTATTTTTAAATCCTCTTGGTTTTACTGCAAAGCAGCCTTCAAATGCAATGTGTCACAGGGCACGGTGATGCTTCTAGCACAATCAGTGGCCACAAAGAGCTGCCCAGGAATGTGCTGTATGGCAGCTGGGGAGAACCTCCTGTTCCCAACATCTCCAGCCTCTCTGGACTTGTTTCCGCAGTATGAGAGAACTTAACAAAAGAATGGCTGTGAAACAAATCAGTTTAACCACCACAGACCGAGCTTACTCATGTCTGTCTCTGCCATCATTAGTTGGTGATGCCATACATTTAATGAGACCGGGTATCTTAACTCAGGTTCTTAAACCCCAGCAAGCAGGCTGGGGCTCTTGCACCTACTTATGAAGCAGCTGGAGTTGGTCTGGATGAGAAACAAGGCTGGGTGGCCCTTGGGCTTCTAGCTGGCAGCACTCGGCACAGTCTGGGGCTCTGTGCAGATCTCTGTTGCAAGAGCACATATTGCTTATTTGCTCAGCTTTCGTTAGCTCATCTCGAGATAAGCTGTGATGTTGTTTAACTCCTATTTTCACCCAAACCACGGTATAGCAGTTTAACAGTTGCTGTGGCCTGAGACGTTGCTGAACCGTTGTGGCTGTGTGCTGCTCACTTGATCACACACCTCCAAGTAAAGCAAGCAGGCTGCCTTCCCCACCAAGCCTTCACTGCGGCTTAATGAGAACCAGACAAAGCCCTCAGCATCACATCTCTCCTTAGCCACTGTCTTCCCAATGAGCTCACTGTGGCCACAGCAGCTTGGAGTGGGGCTGGGCCTGTGCAGGGGACCTGCTTCAGGCTGTGCTTGGTGGTGCTGCTTTCTTGAGGGATGGATAGAAACAAATGCTCACTAATCTGCCTAACCTGGAACAGGCTGCACTGCAGGAAATAATTAACTCCAAGAAAGAGGTGGACGTAAAGAGAAAATCTGAGGACAAATCTGCTCAAGGCCTCTTTTTTTTACAAGGACTGCCCAGTGGTTTTTAGTCTCCAGCAACATTCTGTAGGACCTGCAAAAAAGCAAGCCAGCATGCCTTTTGCACTTCCCCTGTTAGCACCTGAAATTCACCAATCACTTATACACTGGCCTGCACTTGAGGAACACAGTTCAACAGGGACTAGAAGCCTTGCTTTATAGCAGTCAGGTGCTCAGACATGCCCTCAGGTGGCTCCCAGGCTCATATTGTTCAGTGCCCTTTGTGGCTCTTGCATGTGAGGCACCCACAGGTTTGGTCCCCTGATGTACTGTTCCTTGCCTGGATGGTTGCTCCATGCTGGTCTCTGTGACTCTTTTTCCTCTAACATCCCAATCCTGACCTCTGATGTGGCATGATGTCAGGATGTAGCGTGCTGTTGGCTGCTGGGAGGCTTCTTGTGCTACCTGCATGGCATTAGAAACAGAGGTGGCAATGCTGGAACCCCACATCCAGTACTGAGTGTGTCCCAAGAGCTCATTGGGTAGGCTCAAGCTGGGGGATAATGGATCTCTGTCTGAAATGCTTCTTTAGGATGGCTCACCATCCCTGGAGGTGTTCAGGAAACATGTAGATGTGGTACTTAGGGACACAGCTTAGTGGTCAATACTGTTGGTAGGCAGATAGTTGGACTAGATGGTCTTAGAGGTGTTTTCCAACTGTAATTATGAGCATCATACAGTCCATCAGCCTACCTCCCTCGTAGAAAAACAGACCAGGGCAGGAGAGTCTTGAGGATGCAGAGAAGCTTTCACAGCTCTCTTGTGCTGGGTGACATTGTGTGTGGGGACAGGAAAATAGCCCAGTGTCCCAGCATGAATCAGCCATCCATTCACACACAGCCTGGTTCACCAGTGGTGCCAGGCAGTCCTGCAGGGATATGTGCTCTGCCTGTGACAGGGTGTGTTGTGCTGTATTTGTGACTGGTAAGTGTTCACAAGAGAAGAACCAGACTCCAGATCTAGACTGAAGAGCTTTGCTCCTGTTCATTCAGAGTTGGAGGTCTGGTGGCTAGCTCTGAAGTGCTCATGCTGTGGGTGTGGGGACTCATCTGCATCTCTGGGAATTGAGATGAGCTACAAGCAGGAAATTTCTGATTTGAAGCCTTTCCAGATCTGGTATTGCAATACTACTGCCTGTGAAAGGAGTTTTGTTGGAATGTTACACGATTGCCTCTTGGCCTCCTTTTCCAGCTGCTTTAAGTGGAGCTTCAGAATGACACATGGCTGTGCTGAGGCTGTACTGGTGCACAGGTGATGACTGTGTGTGTGTTTCTCCAAGCTTATCAGCTGAGAGTCACCACGTGTCACAACATGCACGCAAACCACAAGAATACAGGCACCAGAGTTTGGACAACAGGCTGTGTTTGCAGAGCAGAGGCATAGCAGTCTCTGGAACTGAGCACCCCCTTCTAAGGAAACTAGTGGGATATCTCAGTGCATCCACATGACCTATTGCCTCAGCCACAGCCGTGGCTCTGCCTGAGGACTGTCTTGGTGCCATTCCACTCTGAGCAACCACATCCACCTGTGTTAGAGCTTGCAGTGTGTCCAGCACCAGCAATTTTGCCTTAAAATTATGTCATCTGGAGGTGAGGGCCTTTTTTTACAGGAGCAACAAACCTTTCCTGAATAAATATGTGTAAAGAGGTAAAATCATGCTTTCACTGCTTGGTTGAAGCTGTGCTAGCAAGGCAGCCTGGCTCCAGAGGTGGAGCAGATGCTCAGGTGCAACACTGAGCTGAGGTTACAGTCAGCAGAGCAGGTGGGCACACCTTGCTGTGCCACCACAAGGCCGTCAGGAGGCTTTGCTTGTAATTACAGCAAATAAGCTGTGATGGAAGTTTCTCAAACTCCCCTTCTGCGGGTCATTTTTACCCATGATATCACAGATTGCAACACCAGCGTGACTCATCCCACGCATGGGATTTATCTGAGATGTCTGTTTCACCCGAGCTTGGACTATTTGTTTGCACAGGGTGTTGTAACATTGCACAAACAAGGAGCAGGGCAGCCCAGAGCCGGGTGTCTGCTCTCATCGGGGGCACTGCTCCGCTGCTCGGGTTCATGAGAGACAAAACGAAGAGCTTTGGGGAGCAAGGATGTAAAATCCCACCACACCAAGTGAGGAGGTCTCTGCACCAACAAAACTCACATACTTGGTGAGAAGCACAGTGTTACATCTCGATTCTTGGCTCGCTGTGTGCTGCTAATGGGTCAGACCACAGGCCTGTGCAGCAGGTGCTAAGAGGTGTCTGCAGGTGGGTACAGTGCTCAAGCAGACCCTTACACAGCCCAGCACACAGCAGTGCCTCTGAGCCCACTCCCCATGGACCGCCCAGGCCTTGAGTTGCCTCCAGAACCCAGCACTGAGATAGACAGCTCTGTGTAATTTGGAAAAAAGTACTTCTTTCATATAAGCTGGTGCTGTGTGCCCCATGTGAGCTGTGTTTGCCTGCACTCTAACATCTTGGGTAGCCTGTCACACCACAATAACGCTCACTGGTCTTTACAGCTCCCTGGCTGAAAGGCATAAGGTTTCCTTCTGGCTAAGTTTGCAGTCAATAGCTCGCATTTCTGACTCCCTTTGTCATGGAGTAAGTATTTATGGCAACTACACAGTGCTGTAGGTTCTTTCCTTGAAGGTCAGTACAGCTGGTGATAAAGTTGTGTAACCCTCCCTGTGCCAGCCCCTTACTGTACGTCCGTAATTTCTAATAACTCGTTACTCATTATGGAGATACCCTTGGTTGATTTGACGGAACTAAGTGGCTCTGACCCTAACTGTTCAAGAAGTTGACTTAACCTCTTTGGGGGTATACGTAGGTTCCCTTCCCTCTGCCTTCTGGTACTGATCCTTTGTGGCACGCTCAGGTGGGTGATGAGCACTGTTTCTGTGCAGCAAGGAGAGCAAAGCACTGGGTGCTCTTAGCATGAAGTTCTCCTACACCCTGAAATCAGACGCTGGTGCTCTTCAGGAGAATGCAACATACAGAAAGGCACAACATAAAAATAACAGGAGCTGGAAACAAGCAGCCTGGCACCTCAGCTCTAATTATAACAGCACTCAGCCGCTGCCCACACTCAGCAGAGGCGCTCTGTGAGCAAAGCACCCAGCTTGAAGCAGCTCTTCCCTGGGTGGGCAGCACCGTTCTTGCTCTGGTTGGCACAGGGAGTCCCTCACGTGGGATAGATTTCAGCAGGAACCCCTCATGGGTTTCACTAGATCACTTCCTCATTTCACTTCTAGTCAATGTCACTCCAAGCCTGAAAATCAGTCAGCAACCTCATGGCTCTTGGGCTGCATCAGTGTGAGCACTGCTGTGGTACAGGATCACTTCCATGGGGGTCTGGTCCTCCTGCGCTGGAGATGCCAAAGAAACCAGACAAAGAAACCCTGAGCACTCTCTGGGCTGTGTAGAGCATCCTGAAGCCCAGCAGGTACTTTCCATGTGGAAAAATCCCCAGGCTATGCTAAGTGGCTGAGTAGATAGCTATCTACTGATTTAGCAGGCTGGGTAGGAGTTTTTGTGCTTGGCTGCCTGAACTTCGTCACTGTGCTGTGTCCTCTTCCCAGTTGCTTCCTGCTGCACTTCAGTGCAGTGGGATATGTCATTACTTTTGTTTTTGTCTTCGGAGGAATAAACAAAACACAAGGCCAAAAGCCAGCTGCCTAAAACACATTCCTCTGCTGTGACTTGGAAAAAATCTCTTATTTAGATGTAAGCATCCACTGTTTGCATTGCTCATCCTCCTGGTGGGGGTTCTGGGCTTTGTCTGCCTCACTCAGATGGAGCCTAACCATCCTGCTCCTCCTATTTCTGAGCCGCCTGATGTGCCATCCCTCCCTGCCTCAGACCATGGGTCTCAGCTGCCTGCCACAGCTCCAGAAGTTGATAAAACAGGTCTGGTACCATGTACAGTGGATCAACGCACAGTGACAGGAAGGAACATTGCAGATCTGGCATTGAGAGGAGAGGCAGATGTAAAGGAATGTGTATGCTCTCCATCAGGGAGATGGTGCAGCATATTCCATCCAGCCCTGTCCTGGCATCAGAGGCCATTCAGTGATGGCCACACAGGTGGGGAACTCTTTAACCCAAAGGTCTCTGCCTCACTTTGTGCACTGTGCTCACCTTTGCCTGGTTCTGAACTTCATGCCCGCTGAGTTGACACAGTCATGAGTTCAGCCAAGTTTGAACTCTGCTCACCCCGGCGGGAAACAGTAGAGAAAGTTCAGGACTGGAGGCAACTGCACGCACTCTGTCAGGGAGATAGCAAAATCTCTGCTTGCTTCACAAGAACCTGTATTTAAATATAACAATGCCCCTGGAGCAAAGGACTTTGAGGCTAACCTGTAATGTGGGGAATGGAGGTCTTCCTCATTCTGCAAGAGGGGAAACCTAGGGGCCAAAGAGGTGCATGTGACCAGAGGAGCAGATCCATAGTTGTATTGGGAGATATTTTAAAGATGGTTTTGCACTACATTTGTGGAGCAGATTTGGGTGCCTTTGAGTGGCTTAAGATACAGTTGTGAGGACAACATCACAGATGCCCAGAAAGCGGCTGGTGGAATTCAGGCCAGGTCCAGCTCTTTGGGATTTCTCACTCCTGGATCTTTCTGCTCCTTTAGTCCAGTTCTGGAAACAGACATGTCTGACATCCCCTTCCCTCCAGCTCTCTCAGATGTCTGAAGTACTATATAACTTTGCATAAAGAGTGACAATGCATTCCTCTGGCACTCTGAGGTGGGTGACATCCCATCATCAGCGTGTCTCTGATCCCTCGTCACCCACTGCAGCTACACAACGGCCTCCCCCAGCTTCACCAGCTTCTGGTGGTTATTGCTACAGTCAGCTCATGTGACCTTCCCCCCTGTTGTCAAGGTTCTGATAACAAGCTTCTAGGACAGCTTGGTGACCTTTGGCTCAGCTTCCTCTTTAAACTCCAGTGGCTTTTGCTTCATTGTCTAGTTGTTATCCAGCAGTAAAGATTAGTTCTGATAACAACAGGGGCTGCTCCCTTCCCCCTCTTCCCTACACAGGTCAATTCTCTCTCAGTATGCTTGAACAAATTTGCAGGTGGGGCAGAAAGAGATTCACTTGTGGAAAAGGATTTTGTCCCTCTGTCATTTTTCTTAACTCCCTAAGGAGGCAATGTGATCACAAAGGCAGGTGGGAGAAAAAAAACCACCATGGGATATGATGGAATGGGTTTGGTACAGCTGCGAGGATGAAGTCACTAGGAGCAGAGAAAACCACTGATGTGGCAGCTTTATGTCTTCAGCTGATGTAAAGCAGTATCTTCTATGGAAGAAATGGGACCACTGTTCTCATCGGCTGAGCTTCCCACCTCAGTCTTCTCCATGGTGTGAGAACTGGCTTGGACTTCCTCCTCCTACAGCAGCAATGAGGGAAGCATGAACAGCAATCTCAGCTACACTGATCTGTATCTGTGATTGTTGTTTGCTGGTAACTGTCTTCTTTGACTGTGCTCTCTGGATGGGAAGGGGCAGGATCAGGATGGCTGTCCTATCCAGCTGGTTAACACGCTCCAGAGCATTGCAGGGTTGATTGTTCAAGCCCTCCCTCTTCTTTCTACTGAGATGGGACATCAAACAGCTGCAGAAAACCCATGCTATGATTGGGGATGACCTTGCTCTGAGAGTGCTGTCAGTACCCTGGAGACCTGGGCGCAGTTGCTGTCTCCATGTTAGACTGTGCATATTGCCTCAGCTAAGTCCACTTCCCTTGGTGCCTCCTCTATGGGTAGCAAACGCTCCTTCCCACCCTTTATCTCTGAGAGCCTCAGCCTTCACAGGAAGATATGGTCTCACTGTACCTGTGAAAAGCCTACACTGTCCCCTAGTTGGCACAACCTTAACACGGCACAGACTGATGTGCTCAGCATTTTAAATATTAATAGGACGTTTGAGAAGTGGGCTCTGTGACACTGAAGGTAAGTGTTTACTATAGTCGCTCAACTTAGACCCACTTTAGCGAGAAGTTCAATGCTTTCCGAACTGGATCTGAAATCAAAGGTTAGCTGGAATTTCACGCAAGAACGACTTGACCAGAAGGGGAAAATTCAAGACGAGGGGGGTCTGAGTGATCGTGGGAGGTGCTGGGAGAGCAGAGAATGAAGACGTGGATCCGAGTCGCCACCTTGTGACTGCTCGAGCCACTTCCTCGCTGCTGGAGATCGATGGGGCGGGACAACGCCCCGCTTTTACGGTCCGAAGCTTTCTTTTTGGGTCCAAACTCCCAGATTTGAGAGTCCGGACCTTCATTTTTAGAGTGTGATAACTTTTTGTGGCATAAACGCTAATTTTTGAGGCGCGAGGCATTAGTTTTGAGCCAAGAATCTCATTTTTTTTGTGTGCAAAACGTCATTTTTAGGGTCCAAAGCCTTATTTGACTGTACAGTCCCTCTTCTCTACTGCCCACAGTCTCATTCTAGGGGCCAAGGTTGCGGTTCTCAATCAGGTTCCCTCCAACAACCCCGGGCAGAGCGAGGGAATGTCTATGGCTCTCGGTCCCGTCCGGCTCGTTTGAGTAACGCCGGTCCCGGTCCCGGTTCCTCGGATGTCGGTAAATCCTCCCGTCACTGCTTCTGGATCCCGGTTCTCCCAGTAAGCGACCGCCATCTCCCGGTTGCAGCAGGAGCTGCTTCGGGATCGCTGTCTCTCCAGTGTCACCGTAGGATTGACCCCCTTAGAGTTCCAGCTGGCTTCACCAAAACGGAGTCCTCTAGTATGAGATGTGCCTAAGGAACCCATCCCTGAGTATGGCACGACGACTGGGATCCAAGACCCTGCCTACCTCGGGGAAAGGGCCCACTGGATTGCTCCTTCTCAGCTGTTCAAGCACTTCTGAGATCAAAGTCCTGCAGTCCCAGGAAATGAAGGTAACGGACAAGAGGAAAAAGTCACTGGTCAGGTCTGTCTGGAGGCCTGGTAGACCCCTTAGTTCTGGTTGAAAGGATAGCAAAATTGCCGACTCAATCTCTTTCTAATGAATGAAGGGCTGGGATAAAGATGGAGAGATCACTCAACAATCACCACCGTGGGCAAAATTAATTCAGCTTGGGGAAGATTAATAGTTTATCGCTATCTGAGAACAGCACAGTTTGAACTATAAGCACGAAGTCCAGACAGTTTGCCACGTAAAGCCAGTCTCGATGCCGGGAGCAGCTGGGTCGGCGCTGATGGGGCTCAGAACCGGGGCTTTGGCCCAACAGACACAGCAGACAGAATGGAGCTGGTTTGTATTGCAGTGCCAGGAGCAGCTGTGACTGTGCCATGCAGGTGCTGCTGTGTGAGGAGGAAGGGCTGGGCAATACCCAGGGACCCTCCCCTGTGCAGCTCTGGGTGCTGCAGCTGCCCCAGGTCAAGGGCTGGTGGTGGGGATGGGAACAGTCAGGACAGGGGATGCCTCCAGAGCAGGCAGCAATGTGTACAGGCCCACATTGGGACCCCACTGGGTTCTGGGGCCAACAAAAGGCAAAGGGAGAGATGGTGGTGGCACTCAGTGACTCTGCCCTGCCACAGGGCAGGAGCCGTACCTACCCCTGTCTTGTCACTGCAGGATAGAACAGACTAGAGCACGAGCCCGAGCACACTACATCGGCGGTGCTGGCCCTGCTCGCCGTGGGCTTGGAGCTGCCGGCACCGACGTCCTTCCTTCCTCCCCCGCAGGAGTCCGGCACGGTGCGGCAGCTCTCCATCCACCTCTTCCTCGACACGCTGAGCTTTGTGGAGGGCAGAGAAAAGAAGAAGATGCGGAAGGAGGTGTACAGGAGCCTGGTCTCGCTG
Organism: Odontophorus gujanensis; assembly: GCA_013399175.1. Taxonomy (NCBI): domain Eukaryota; kingdom Metazoa; phylum Chordata; class Aves; order Galliformes; family Odontophoridae; genus Odontophorus; species Odontophorus gujanensis. The sequence continues at coordinate 22,587 of VXAB01013555.1, forward strand.
TGTTTGCACCTGCACGATGAGGAAGAGAGCGTGGCCAAGGTGGGAACTGCGTTCCTTCGGGGGAGGGCGGTGATGGTATCCCCCAAACACAGGGGCACCGCAGCCCGTGGCAGTGTGAGCCCCTGCTGCCGTGTCCCCCCCGTGGAGGGGCACTGGGGGACGCGGGCTTTGCTGCCGCTTGGGCTGCGGTGACATCTCAGCTGTCTGGCAGACCTCCCAGGAAGCCTTCCTTGGTGCCGCACGGTTCCTGCGCTGGAGGCGGCTGGAGCACCTGGCAGAGATGGCACAGTTCTCGCAGATCGGCGAGTGCATGGTACGCACGTTCCCACACCCCGGAACAGGATCAGGGCCTCCCTGAGCTGACCCTGTGCCTTTCCTTCTCCAGTTGGCCGAGAGGAGGAAGAGTGCGGGACAGGACTACCTGGGCCAGAGCCTGCTCTACCTACAGAGCCCGCAGGAGTCCCTGCGGCAGGAGGCTGCGAGGTTCATCGGTGAGCCACGAGACTGAGGTTCCCCTGTCCCCAGCCCTTAGTGCTGCACCCAGGGAGCAGCTGGGGTCGCTGAACATATGACCACAGAGCTCATTGGGAGGCACGAGACCCCGACGATACGGTCCCAGTGGTGGCGGTTTGGGCAGCACTGACCCCGCAGGACAGAGCCCGGTGTCCTCTGGCAGCTCTGTGGGGCACCGTGCATGGCTGTGCTCTGGTGGAATGGGAGGACCCTGCAGCTCATGCCCCACACGGAGGAGGAGGAGGGTTCTCCCTCTGGGACATCGGGGTGAGCGACTTTTTACATCGTCTGATAGTGACAGGACAAGGGGTGACAATTTTAAACTGTAAGAGGGGAGACTGAGGGGAGCTGAAAGGAAGAAATTCTTTGCTCAGAGGGAAGTGAAGTGTTGGCACTGCTGCCCAGAGTGTCCATCCCTGGAGGTGCCCCAGGCCATGGAGGGGCCCTGGGCAGCCTGAGCTGGGGGAGCAGCCAGCCTACAGCAGGGGTGGAACTGGGGCATTGTGAAGTCCCTGCCACCCCAACTGTGCTGTGATTGACCATAAGCAAGGCTGGCTGCACCGCTCTGGGCTTTGTGCACAGCTTGTTTGCAGTTCCTGGGGCAGGGGAGGCTTCCTGAGGTTATGTTCTCTGCATCACCATCTCCTCAGGCCACAAGTACCAGCTGTGGTAATGGGACACAGGTGCTGCCACGTGCTGTCACCTGTCATGCTTGGCCCTATCCCCACAATGTCACAAATCTCTGATGCAGGAAGGCAGGTGGGGGTGAATCCCTTCCCTGGAGGTTGCAAGTGCCCAGGGGCCACCAGTGAACCTTTTGTGACTGGGATTCTGTGTTACACAGGACCCTGCAGTGTGCTCACAGCTACTGTTCATTGTCAGTTTGTGCAGGGTGTCTACCAGCTGCATCCAGCCCGCCAAGGAGCAGCGCACAGCATCAAGCACCAAAGTCCACTCAGTGGCAAAAAAAGAAAAAAGGAAAAAAATACAAAACACAAACAAAAAAACCTCCACTTTATTTACATAAATTATATATAAAATAAAAACAGAACAGAATCTTGGGCACAGAAAAAATCTACTCTTAAAAAGGGGCAGGGCTTGTCTCCCTAGGGCCCCATCACTCAACAGCAGTCTGGGCCCCTCACCAGGTGCTGCTGGGGTCTGCAGTGCCCTGAGGCATGGAGCAGGAATTTGGGGTGGGGGGCTTCCATCTCTCTGCCACCATGGGCCAGGAGGATGGAATGCTTCTCAGGGACAGGGCAGTGGCTGGGATCCTGCAAACCCGGGAGTAAAAATGAGGAGGACAAGTGCCATGGGTGCAAGTGTGGGGGTCCAGGTGTGCTGGGGAAGCTTGTGAGACAGTTGGCTCAGCTGGGGGGGGTGTGACACTGGAGAGAAAAGCAAAGAGGGTGAGGGCAGCGTGCTGTCAGTGTGGCTCTGCATGGAGTTGGGGGCATGGCTCAGGGCAAGCAAAGCGTGATGGGCAATGTGGCTCAGTGCAAGGGAGCTGGGGATGGGGCCGTGCACCACTGATGGGCACAAGAGATGAGTGCATGGGCTCGGGCTGAGCTGGAGGCTGCCTTCCTGCTCCTCCAGCCCCTGCTCTGGGGCTGCTGCTCTCTGTGAGGAGATGGGCTGGGGCATGGCCTCCCACCAGACTTCACAAGGATGATGTCGTGGAGTCCACCGCCTCGCGGCCGTTGCACACTGTGGGCACATACTGTGAGGCTGAGCCTGGAGGGGAAGGCAGCAGATATGAGAGGGAGGCTCCAGCAGCAGCATCACCCACCTGGGGTGTCCCAATACAGTGACAGACCCCCAGGAGCAGCTGTGGGGTGGAAGGCTTGGGATGGAGGAGCCGATCCCTTGGGTGCTGCAGCATCCCTATATCCCACTGCCCTGGTCCCCCTCCCAGCTGTCCCCCTGCCCATCCCCGGCCCAGTGCTGCTCACCGTGGGACTGGCTGGAGCTGGCAGCTGCCATGCTGAAGCGTGCCGTGCCCACGCGGTGGCTGGCCACGTTCTTCTGCGGCTGGAAGAGTATGATGTGCAGCTTGGGGGTGAACAGGCAGCCAAGGACCACCGTGCCGCTGAGGCTCACGGAGATGCACATGGTGGTGGTCTGCACCTGGAGGCAGAGGGGTGAGCGTCATGCACTATGGACCCGGGCAAGAGCACAGATGGGGCCCTCATCAGCCCTTCCCCAGACCCTCCCAGCCCTGTACAGCCCAAATCATGTGGGCTGCTCCAGTTGGGCCCCGCAGGAGTCCCCAGAACTCAGGCTCTTACTCGGTAATCACTGGAGGTCACGTAAAAGATGGGCAGGAAGGCCAGCCAGATGATGCAGGTTGTGTACATGGTGAACCCAATGAACTTGGCCTCATTGAAGTTTTCCGGGCATTTCCGCGTCTTGAAGGCATAGACCGTGCACAGGACAATCAAGAGGACGTTGTAGGTGAGCGAAATGAGCATGTTGGAGTCACGGTTGTTGCACTTGAGTGTGACGATGTACCTCTTGTCAGGCTCAGTCTCCTTGCCTGTGCCGGGGGCCTCCACCAGCAGCCAGATGATGACGATGATCAGCTGGCAGGAGATGAGGGCCATGCAGATGACCACCTGCGATGTGGGGCTTATGAAGCGAGGGCGCTGGACCCCCTCCTTCACCCCACTGAAGATCCTGGCAATGCGATTTGTTTTGGTCAAGAGGGCTGAATAGCAGACAGCAAAGGATGTGCCCAGCCCCAGGCGCCGGAGTGTGCACACCTCAGTGGAAGGCTTTGCAATGAAGATGAAGGTCATGCTGTAGCACATGAGGACCCCAGTCAAGAGAATGTAACAGAGCTCCCGTCCAGAGGCCTTCACAATGGGAGTGTCGTTGTTCTTCATGAAGACTACGAAAACAAAGAGAGTAGAGATAAATCCCAAGCAAGAGATAGTGACGGGACCGATGGCCCAGACATCTCTCCAACGGATGTACTGCTGGGGCAACTCGTAGCAGCCATTCAGGGTCTCATTGGGCCAGTAACCCAAACCGCAGTCCATGCAGGTGAACTCATCCAGTAGGTACTCGTAGGGCTGGCAGGGGATGCAGATCCAGCAGCAGATGTCTCCAGGCTGCATGCTCTTTATCTCGTTCTTCTTGCAGGGATCACTGCACTGGGACACTGGGATGGATGTCTCTGCCCAGGGGATGAGGCTGGTGTTGAGGATGAGCCCCTCCGCCCAGTAGCCCACCTTCTGGTACCGGTACCGCCCGTCCATGCGGTGGTAGTTGAAGATATTGTAGCGCCCAATCCCGTCACCGTAGCGGTCAAATCGAACAACACTCTCAGTGTCTGCTGGCCTGAATGGAGCTGGAGGGAGGAGAAGGGGAGACGGTCACTGTCTGGAGAGCTGGTCCATGTGGCCATGGGGTGGGAGCACACCTGCTCCCACAGGGATGCACTGGGGAGACACAGCCCGCCATGGCCAAGTGACTATTTCCAACCTGTCCCTTGCCTTCATGCCCAGAATGCAGCATTATTCTTTCTGATCATGAAAGTAGTGGTGCAGAATGCTCTCACCATCCTTGGCAGCCCCCAGCCATGCTGCAGGGCAAAGCGGGGGGGTCTGCATAGCCGTGCAGCGTCACTGCACCCAAAACCTCCATGGCTCTGAGTGGTAAATGGGGCTCAGCACAGCCCAGAGGGGATAATGTTTCTAATTGACCCCAGACCTGTGGGCTTCTGATTGAGGCTCTCCCTCCAGTTTAGTCTCTGAGAGGTGGCTAAATCAATCACAGAGCAAGTGGCTGAGGTCTCCAAGGAGAGACCGAGACCTCAAGGAGGAGGTGGAGCATTAGAGTGAGAGTGTGATCTCCTTGCTCCTCCCTGCCCCTCCACCATTCAGCTGTGCAGCCAAGCCCCATCTCTACCTCTGGACTCACCGTCAAAATTAACATTGAGCATGAAGTCCTTGTAGAACCTCTTGCCATTGACAGGCTTCATGGAGTCGCAGAGCTTGGTGGTGTTGGGGCACAGCGCCCGGTGCATGTTGTGAAGCGAGTGAGCCATGGCGTAGACCGCATTGACCACGAAGGTGATCTTGGACTCTGGCTCAAACTTGCCCGTCCTTAGGGAGTACCGGCTGCAGTCCTGCGTGTGGAGGCTGCACTTGAACTTTTGCTCCCAAAACTCGCGAAACCAGGGATTTCGACTGTTATTGTAGGGATGGAGGTTGAGGAAATAGTTGGCAAACTCCTGGATGGGGTACGCTGCCAGCTCGATGGTGATGGCTCCCTCCGCCACCGCCTCGCTCCCCGCCACCACGCTCTCCAGGGCTCCCCAGCCATCACTGGCCACCCACACGAAGGAGACGTTGGCTCTGTGGGCGGCCGCCAGCAGCTCCCGGGCGTCCTCACTGCGGGTGAAGAGCACGACCACCTTGGCATTGGGCTTCTGCAGCAGTGCCCGCACCACGCCGTCGTAGGTCTTCTTGTTCATCGAGCGTCCCACCTTCTCCGAGGTGGCGATGCAGATGTTGCGCATGCGGGCTTCTTGCTCGAAAGCCTCAATGCCCGTCTCGCCGTAGTCGCCCTCTGAGGCCACTGTGGAGACGTAGGTCCAGTTGAAAAAGCGGAGGATCTCCGACATGGCTTTGGCCTGGTAGAAGTCGGGTGGGACGGTGCGGGCAAAGTAGTCGTAGCGGGACTTGTCACTGAGCTTGGCGCTGGTGGAGGCATAGCTGATCTGCGGGATCTGGAAGAGCCGCAGCAGGTTGGCGACCTGTGTGGAGGGGAGAGGTGAGCATGGCCAGTGGGGATGTGGCTCCACGAGGAGCATCTCCTGGGAGCACTGCTCCTAGACACGGTGGGTGGCCAACTGGTGGGGGCTGGGGGACCCGGTGCCCAGCAGTCAGATGGACACAGGTCGCCCAAGCCCCCAGTCCTGTGTTGGAGCACAAAGAATTGTGGTCATCCCAGGGCTGGAGCATAATGCTATTCCCTGGGCACCTGGCCAAGGACAGGATGGAAGAAGTGGTGGGAATGTCCCTGTGTGACCACGACCACCAGAGGTTGTGGGACTGGAGAGCCTGGCCATGGCCAGCCCTTGGTGCCCAGCACAGGGCCCTGGCATCATTTACTTGCAGAGGTTTCTCACTCCACGATCCCTGTGTTCCTGCTCCTTGCAGCCTCCACTCACTTCTCTTTTTCTTTTGTTATTATTTTTATTAATGTTTTATACATCCCCTTCTGAGATTCAGGGCAGGGAGTAAAAGGATTCATGGCAAACACCGAAACTCCACCGCAGGCGACAGGAGTGATGCTCATCCACAAGGACAAAGCTGGTGCCCTCAGGGCTGGGGGGGCACAGTGGGCACTGTCCCACCAAGCCCCGTGGGCCTGACACTGCCACTGACTGCCATGGCCGCTCCTTCCCTCGTTATCTTCAAAAGGGAGAGAGCCCCACTAATGAGGGCCATTAGAAGCCACGGCTCTCGCAGCCCGCACGCAGCTCTGCTTCCCATGCAGGAGATGCAGCTTAATTAACGTGGACAAGCGCTTTGAGCAGCAAAACGCCCTAATGGCACACAACTCCCAGAGGGCAGTGATGCTGTGGGGACGTGGGGCTGTCACTGTCCGGAGACTCCATTGCAGCCTGGGACCAGGGTCCCCCTGTCCCTGTGGGGTTTTCAGGGCCATTCTGACATCAGAAGGTGTCGCTGCCCCCTGGGGGCATTCTACACCCAACCACGTACCTGGACCGTGACCCATGGAGATGCAGGTGAGCTGGCCTGTACTCCCTGGGAACATGTGATCCCAAAATCCCATCCCAACCCGTGGCACTGCCACTGAGGTTGCCCATGTTCTGTCCCTGCAGATGGACCCCAGCACGGCTGTGGCCACGGCCATCCAGGCCTGGTGGCGCGGGCAGCTGGTGCGGAGGGCACTGCTGGTGGTGGCCAGCAGCACACAGCACATCCAGGGCTGATGGTGGTGGGTGAGCAGCCAGCGGCGGGAGCGGGCCTGTGTCTCAGGCATGGGTGATGCAGACAGAGTACAGGCGCTGCCAGGAGGGGACAGAATGTCCCTTCTGGATGGTACACCATCCAGACCTGCTGGTGGGAGTACGTGCAGCGCCGCAACCGCACCAAGGATGTGGATCTGCACACTGACATCGTTCTGGGCATTCCAAGGGACTGTGGAGCACACAGTGAATAAAGCACCATCCCTGTGGAGGGATGGCTGCCGATGTGGATGCTGACCCCTCTGTTTGTGGCCAGTGGGGCTGGGAGTAACCGCAGCAGACAAATGGCTCCGCCTGAGGAGCTGATGTCCCCCCACTGCTGCTGGGGATGGGACAGCATCCTGTGGCACAGGGCTGGTGTGCACCCACCCAGCCCCAAGCAGCCTGGAATGGGTACTTCCCTTAACAGATGCTGAGCTTGACACACAGCCCAGCAGAGAAGTGGGGCCAAGGAAGAGGATGGGCTCCCTGCTCCCCCAGCTGCAGGAAGTCCCTACCCAGTGAGGGCTGAGGTTTGGCAGCCCTGCAGCCAGCCTATGCCCTTTGCCACTTCTGCCCACAGCCCAGGCTCTTATTTTGCATGGGGTACCTGGATGGAAACATCGCTGTAGGAGCCCCCGATGACACCGGTGATGGCCGTGGGCACGTCATCGTGGACGGCGTAGGAGCCATCAGGGCAGATGTGCTCGGAGCCATCCACCCTGGTCAGGGATGCGCGGACAAAGTCGAGTGACTGCTCGAGAGCATAGGTGTCCTTGGAGCAGGTGTCGAGGATGTGGGCACCCAGCCTCACACCCGGCAGGATGCTCGGGTCCTTGTTGATCTCATCCAGTGCAAAGAGCATGGCCTCGAGGCGCTGGATGCCCCGGTGCTCATTGATTCTGCCACAGTCTTCACTCCCCACTCCTTTTTCATGGACGGGAAAGAGCCCCCCAATGACCAGGTCCCCCTCAGTGCTGATCTCTTTCTTGCCGGTGGGGCCGTGCCCAGCAGCCAGGCAGGAAGCCAGGTGCATCAGCCACAGCCAGGCAGCAATGGGGACTGCCATGGGGTGTGCCAGTGCTGGCTGGGGACCTGCACGCTCTGTGTCACCCAGCACTACCCTTTAAGGTGCAGGCAGTTGGGGCCCCAGCAGCGGATGTGGGGACAGAGCAGTGTGGTGGTGGCAGGGAGCTGTGTTGTTCTGGTGGAGCCCTCAGTGCCTGGAAAAGCAAAGGGAAAAGGTGCTGTGTCAACAGATCATGGGATGAGCTGAGGCTGTCCACCTGGACACTGTGAGGAGATGCTCGGGGCGGCCGAGCCAGGGCAGCATGCAGGTGCTTTGTGTCCCCACCAGCCCACATTCCCCCCCAGGAGGGATACTCATGGAGAGTGCTGAGCAGATGTGACAGCTCCAGCAGCAACACAGGACCTGCAGGATGCAGCAAGTGACACAGATGCAGGCAGACACGCAGGGCCACTCTGGCTGCCCAGCTCCCCAGGATGAGCTGGCATGTGCAGAAAGGCAGGCAGTTTACGCTGCAGCAGTTCCAGGCAGTGCAGCTTAGGAGGGGGTCAGCTTTTCTGGACTCAGGGAAAGGCACCAGGGATGTCACTGGCTGGGACATCACTCAGAGCAGGTGTTGAGGCAGACCTGATGCCAGATAGCAGCCCCCAGACCCCAGTGCCACCTGCTCGGCCAGGGCCAGGTGCTCCATCCCAATGCAAGGGGCACAGCTGTGCTCCCATCCCATCCAGGCCTCAAGCCCCATCCCTGCTGGGTGCCGTCTCCATCCCGCAGTGCTCTGGAGTCTGTTCTCTCACCACCGCCCCTTCCTTCCTCGAACACTAAATTCAGAGATTTCAGTAGAAGTAAGAGCCAGGTTTGCTGGCTCCCTCTGCATAAACCACGGAGGAGCTGGGGAATCAAAGGCTTTTGCAACAGACAGGCCTTTTTTTGGCAGTAAATGAGGTCCCCTCAGAGATGAGTTGTCTTTTCCCACACCATGAGAGAGATTTGTTTCCCATTTAAAGTCAGCTGCTGGAATCCCACAAGGCCAGGATTTCAGGGGCTGTGAAAGAAGGGGACCCCCCCAGCCTGACAGCCCCAGCCCCATGTGGCTGCAGCTCACAGATGACTCCAGGTGAGACCCAAAGGAGGAAGGGCACCTTCAGCTCTCCCAAAGGGCACTCTCAAAATCATCAGCTCCATCAGGGAGACAGAGATTGCTGCAGCCCTCTCTGGAGCTATTCACTGGGCTGACACGGTGCAGGGGGGAGATCGGCCCCTGGGGACATCTGGAGGACACCTGGGGGTGTGAAGCACCTGACTGGGCAGAGCCACGGCTGTCCCAGTGGCCACGGTGTGCTGGGAAGGCTCTGACAGCTCAAACCTGCTTCCAACCTCCCCCTACCCAAAAGCATCAGCAATCAGAGATATTTACATAGCACAGTTGGTCCTGTGCCACCAGAGCACCCTGACACCTGCCCACCAGGACCCTGGCTGCTGCCCTGCTTTCAGGAGAGGATGCATGTTCAGCTGTGTCCACGCAGCTTTGCGGTCAGGACCCTGCCCTGGGACAGCAGAGTGCATGCAGGTGTGCAACCATGCAAGGTGCATGGACAAGCACCGTGCGGGAGCTTGCACACCGACACCATGCACTCTGGGCATGCCCGTGCAGGGGTACCGTGTATACTCACGCCTGCAGCATGTGGGTAACAGGCCCATGCCCCACACACGTCCACAGAGGTGTGCACTCCACACGTGTGTACAAGAGTGGCACGTTGCAGCGCACGCATGTTGTGCGGCCACACATCCGTGTGCGCAGCGCTGGGAGCAGGGTGACACCTGGAAGCGCTTCCATCACCTCCTCCCTCGGGCTCACCCCGTACACTGCAGCCACCGGCCTCCCCTCGCCCAGTCGGGGGGAGCGGGAGGGGGAGGACGCAAAGAAGAGCGGCCGGCAGAGCTTCAGGGCGCACCTGCCCCGCGCCAGCCCCGCGTGCTCGGGGAGAATGCGGGGTCACCCGCGCACCCAGCCGGCCCAAAGCCCCCGGAGCAGCGAGCGAAGGGCAGGCGGGGGCTGTCCCCGCACCTGCCGGGCTATTACCTCCGCGTCCCGGTGCCGCGCTCCCGGAGCCGCATCCGGACGGGCTGGTGGCCACGGCGCCGTCTCCGGGGCTCGCAGCGAAGCTCCCGAGGAAGCCGCGGCCCCGGGCGCGGTGCCGGACCCCGGGCTCCGCTCCCCTCCCGCCGTCCCGCGACTCCCGGCACCGGCTGCGGGCACTGATCGCCCCGACGGCTCCGGGAGCGGCCGACCCCCGCCCCCCGGGCACCGCCGCTCGCGCTGCCCGAAGCCACGGGAACGGGCACGGTGGAGACGCGGGGTCCGCAGCCCTTACCTGGGCCCGGCGGGACCGCGCCGGGAACCGGTGCCGGTGCCGCGGATGCTTCGGAGCCGCTGCCGCNAGCGCGGGGGTCCCATTCTCGGCAGCAGCCCCGCGGCCCACGCCCGGCACCCAAGCGCCAAGCCCTGGGTGATGCTCTCCGGGTTCCCCCCTTCAACTCGCAATGCAGTCTGCAGGGAGGTAGCTCGGGCTGGAGTTAGGGTTTGGGGACCAAAATGGACTCTCACCGTTTGCCCAAATCCTTCCCGGAGCCCTTCAGCGTCCCTCTTTGCTGTGTCCGCTCCGCAGCTCCGCTGGCCCCAGCTCCCAGCAGACCTGATCTGCGGGCATAACCCATGTTTCGGGGCACAAGCCTAACATGGGGACATAACCCAGGACAGCCACAACAAAGCCCTCCCCCCTCCCAGCCCTCCTGCAGCACCAGGACTCCGCTGCTCCCAGCACTGGATGGCGCGGGGCGGCAGCAGCAGCAGCAGCAGGTGCCTTGGCTTGGGGGAAGATCAGGGTGGGACTGGCACAGCCAAGACCCAAAGTCCCAGTTCCAGCACACGAGGCTTGCTCTGTCCCAGCACCCAGCAGCAACCACATCCCACCAGGTCTCATCCTGGGCGCTGCTGCTTCAGCATTTCTGGCAGCAAAGATCCCCCAGCCCCTGCTTTTCATGGGGTTAAGGGACAAGTGGGGTTAGGAGCTGCTGTCTGCCTCTGGTCCCCACAGTGTCTCAGCCAGGCATGAATATTTCAGGGGGCTTGGCTGTTTTGTAATAACCAGCAATAAAGATAAACACCAGGAAGAGCAATATTTTTCCACGTGGGCTGGAGAAGTTTAATATTTTATCACTCAGAGCACAAAATATTTATAAATAATCTCCTGTCAATCACTGAATGAGGACTAACTGTGACCTTTCCAAGCCAGAGAGGGTAAGTCCTCCCACAAAGGACAGCCAGGCCCTCTGCCCCTTGCTGCTGGCCCTGATGCTGGGCTGCTTGCTGGGAATGAGCCCTGGGCTGCCAGGGGGCACCGGGGACACCGGGACAGGTAAGGGCTTGTGCTGTGCTGGGAGAACGTTGCAGGGTGAGGTGGCAATGGGGTCAGGAGGAGGGGCAGTGCAGCCGTGCCCCAGTCCTCCCCGCAGTGACTGCTTGGGGTGCAGCTGGCAGCAGCAAGGGTCGGTCCCCATGACTGCTGGGATGAGGACTGCGGGTGATGAGCAGGGCTGCTGTGGTGTAGGATAGGTCAGGGAAGGCAGCAGGCAGCACGGAGGAAAAACATCCACTTTATTAGAGAACCCAGAAGCGCCCGCAGCAGGTCCAGGCCAGCTTTACACTGGATGCTTCCATTTTCAGCAAAGGGAAAGAGAAGAGGGGAACAAAACGAACCAACCCTACTCATCACTCTTTGGTGCTAGAGAACACAAGTCCATGTTGGCAGAGAGAAGCCATGGGTGAGAGGGGCACCAGCAGAGAAGGGGGGACCCACGCTGCCCCCTGGAGACACACCCAGAGCCACACGAGCGGTGAAGGCGTGTCACCCCGGCCCACACCCGGCCCGTCTGCACCCCCATCCTGCGAGGGCAGCGGCCCTGGGGGGGATCAGTGCCCGGAATGTCGTGGTGCCAAGGAAGGAGACAGGAGAGGTGCACGAGGCCGGGGGCCAGGTTTGGCTCTACTCTTCTCCTCGCTCAGCAGCGATGGGCTCCTTGGTCCACTTGTCTGTGAGCTCCTGGGATTCTGTGTAGCCCGAGGTGAGCAGCAGCCCCGGGGTGCCCTCCCCGTCTGCAGCAGCCTCCAGGTCCAGCTCCTCGAAGGAGGAGCCGCTGGCTCCAGACTCGCTGTAGCTGTGCTCGCTGCGGTTGTCGGCCTCCTCTCGGCCACGGCTGGCAGGGAAGGGCAGCAGGACCGAGGTGGCCACCGAGGTGTCCCTGCTGTCAGTGGTGGCCTCGATGCTGATGGAGCTGGCCTCGCTCATGGTGTCGGCCCCTGGGTGGTGAGAGAAGGGGAGGGTGTGAGTGCTGCGGGAGGAGGGGGCGGCTGAGTTCCACACCACTGTGCCTCTGAAGCCACTAAAGCCTGGAGAGTGCAGCAAAGCATCATTTCGGACCACCTGTAACCCCTGTGATCTGACCAGGCAAGCAATGGGATGCTAGTGCCCTCGCTTGTGCCATGCACCAGGGCTGACCCCCTGGCTTCCCAGAGGCTGACAGCATCGTGCAAGGTGGAGGTGACCTCACCCTTCCCTGCTTCCTGCCCTGGGCACTGCAGTGTGTGTCCTTCCTTCTCACCTCAACTCCATGTCCTTCAGCTCCCTGTGGCCAGCCAAGCTGCCCCATGTGCCCGTAGGGACAGAGGAATGGAGATGACCCCTGGTCTGCCTGTGGTCTCTGGCACAGGCACCGGTATGGAGTAGCATAGGGAGCCCATGAGCAGGAGAAGAGTGCCCAGGAACCAGGAAACCCCCAGGCCAAGCCCACCACCATCTCATTAGCTCGGTCAGCAACACAATTAAGGAGTCGACAACGAGACAAGCGTGTCAGATTGAGACCAGCAGCTGAGTGCTGTTGCCGGAGCAACGAGCTGGGAGACAAAGCCCTCCTGTAAAACATTAATCATTTTTAATTATGACATCAGAGATTCACATTGTTAATTATGACAACAGCAGCAAACGCTGGCCGGCCTCCCTGTGGTGGCAGCGCTTTGTCCCCCTGCCGGCTGGTGCTGCATTCACTGCTTCCTTCCTCCCCTCCCGCCTCTCCATCTTCATCCTCCCACCTCTCCGCTTGGGAAAACAGCACAGCAGGGACGGCCCCACTGAAGATGTAGGGGATCTGAGTGCTCAGCACCCTGGCTGCCTCGTTCCACTCACTGCACCAGCGCAGGACATATCTCCAATCTCCCCAAATGGCAAGGGTGCCCAAACAGGGTGGGGAGCAGTGGGGACGGTGTGGGTGCTGCCCAGTCACCCTGCAGCATCCCTGTCACCCAGCCCGGTAAGGTGACACCACCTGGAAGGCAGAAGGAGCACAGCTGGTGTCGACACACAGGGAGCATCTCAACATGGAAAATACATTTCCTCTAAGTTTCAAGTGGCATTCAGCAGGCTCCCAGGGAGGTGTTCACAGGGATGCCCCTGGATAGACAGGACAGTGGAGAGCCTCCAGGAAGGGATTGGAGGGTACTGGGGTCGGGGGGCCCATGGGATGAGTCCCATCCATGGCGGAGGCGGGCTCAGCAGCACTAGGTCCCACTGCACACTGGGCTGGGCTGAGCAGCTGGGCATGTCACCACAGCCAGGACACACTAGGGTCAGCCAAAGGGAGGGCATGTGGGGACCACTGCAGGCTTCTGGGGCTGGAGATGGCATGTGAGAGGAATGGTTGGGACATGCAGCCCAATGCAGCCCCACTGAGCTTGTGGCTGGGCATTCATCCTCCAGGACATGGCATAGCAGTGACACTTCTCTCCATTTGTGTGAAGCCTGACAAGCAAGGCTTCTCCAGGTCTCTATATCAAAAAAAAGTCAAAGGTGACCAAAGACCCAGCGGGGTGACAACGCTCTGAAGTAGCTCAGACACAGCCCATGGCGAGGCACAGAGCATGGTGTCAGGGTTGAAGCTGCACTGGCTGCGCCCACCGCAGGCTCCTCGGAGAGCTGAGGGCACTGATCCTGCCAGGCCCTCCCCTGCCTGCACAGCATCCATTCTGTGCCAAGGGGGCTGTACTGGATCCAAGCTGTCGTGTACCCACGCACTGCAACATACAAGAGAAGACAAGCACCAGCTCGGGATGCTGAAGACGGGTGAAGGCAACCTATGGTTGCTGGCACTCTGCTTCCAGAAGACGGCTGTCCTCGCCCCCAGCTGCCTCGTCCTGCTCCGCTCTGAGGGCGACAATAAATAGCCATGCATCCCTTCAGCCAGGCGCATTTTTCCTGCTCTGTCACTTCGGATCATGTTTGAGCAGCCCCAGCTGGCACATCTGCCCAATGAGGCAGCCGTGTCCTCTTCAGTGCAGGACAGTGTGCAGGGCGAGGGAAGGAGTCGTTGCTCCTGGGGAAGGGGGTTTCCTTGGGTGGAGCCTTGGGGTGAGCACAGCCCTGGCTCTACTCCTGTGGGCACTACTGCTTCCTGGAGCATCCACACCTCACCATTGGCACTTCCCTCCTCCAGCTTCCCCTTCCACAGCTGGAAGGAGACTCCAGAGCTGGCTCAGCACTTTGGGAAGCAGCCCTGAGTCTCTGGACAGGGCCATGTGCTCCAAAGCCATCAGCGTCAGCATCAGGAGGGCTGCTTCTGTTTGCTTTCACCTCCGTGTTCCACGGTGGGGTCATGCTGGAGAGCACAACCCTAGCACCAAAGCTTTTGAAACAATTAAGTAGAAAATAACTAACTGTGATTGACATCGGCCCCTGGAGAGCCATCAGATGTTGCAACTACCTCTGTGATGGGTCAGGAGGGACAGAGTTGGGGCAGAGGCAGCTGCACTACCTCGCTCACATGCTGGGCACAGCCATGCTCAGAGCAGCAGCCAGCACTGGCTCTCTGTGTGCAGGGGTGGAAAGCTCCAGCTCAGGCCCAGCAGCACAACCAACCACTGCCTTGCTCAAAGCCAGAGGCACCCAGCACCCTGTGGGATGAGCCCCAAACTCGTGGGACTTCCCCAGTGTCTCCCATCAGTGAGCAGTTTCTCTAGGCCCACATCCTGAAGCCTGCCTGTGCTGTGTTATCACGTGTATCATCACACATTCAGCGTGACCGTGCTGTGCTACGGGGTTGGCACTGGCACAGGGAGGTGCTGGGGGCACGTTTGGGATCAGGGCACAGACACAGCACAGGCAGGGCGCCCTGAAAACACCACGACCGCAGGCACCGGGAAGCCGCCCCAATTAGGCTCTTCATTCCAGTGCTAAATGGACAGAGCTCTCGGAAAGCAATTCCCAGGTTTGCTTTTACGACCAACGCAATTAAGAATTAAAGCGATCCAAAACCGAAGATGTGTAAAAAGATGAGCAGGCCAGGGGTGAGGCGATGAGGCGTGCTCCAGCCGCCGCACGCGCTCATGTATTTTTCATGCCCGTTAGGCACACGTGGACGCCCGGCGGGGCCGTGGCCGGAACCCTGCCTGCAGCCCACAGCCCACTGTGTCCCGCAGCCATGTGAGCACGTGGGCTGGCACGGCAGCCAGCACTTCGGGTTACTATAGCACTGCTGTTCCGCGCCCACAGCGATTGTGGTCTCTTCTTGTATAAATACACCCAGGCTCCAACAGATCCCTGCGAGCAGATGCTCTCGGGCAACTCCACCACCAGCTACAGAAACCTGGTATTTAAGTTCTTCACAATCCCAACATGTAACAGATGAAGATGAGATCAAGAAAGATGTATGCGACAAGGAGAAAAACAAGCCCAGCTGCGAGCAAAAGCGCCGGCACCCAGCTCTGCTTTCACAGCCACAGGCCGGCGGCACTGCGCCGCACCGGGAGCAGTGCTGTCCCCTGCCACCAACAGGAGTGCATGCTGGCCAGGCCACGGCATGCCCCCAGGATGGAGTCAAGCTGTGCCACATCAGTCACAGCGATGGGACGAGGTGCACTGAACCACGGGCAGGGAACCAGACACAGCACAGGCCCTCTCACCTCCTTCTCAGAACAGCCAGGACACTGGGACACCAGGACCCCACCTCAGGAGGGCTGGTGGCACACGGAGGAACAGAGGAGCCCACACGTGAGCCATGCTACCTGTGATGTCCGTCTGGGCGTCTTCAGCCTCGGCTGCTGCCCTGCTCTTCCTCTCCAGCTCCTTCATCTCGGGCACATAGAAGTCCCCTTGGCGGGCGAGGGGGCACACAAAATAGATGCGGTCCTCCTTGTAGATCTCAATCCTGGGGTGGGCACACAGTTTCCTCTCCTGGAAGAGAGAGAGCATCGTGCTGTCAGCCTCCACACACTCCACCCCACCCCACTTGGTTTGGGTTTATCTGGCACCAGGGGCAGAAGCTCCAGCGCCCACCACCCCACAGTCACCCCCAGGGTGCTCCCATTGGCAGTCCCCCAGTATGGGGGGGG
>VXAB01013555.1:44306-57003 GCA_013399175.1 Odontophorus gujanensis
GGGTGTGGCGAGGGCGGCGTGGCGCACCACCAAGCACTGCGGCACCAGGGCATGTGGACAGACAAGCAGGAGGGAGCAGGCTCACACACCCCACAGCCCAAAAGCCCAGCTTTCCAGCAGCCACAGCAGCAGGGAAGGAGGGTGGCAGCTGCTTCAGTGGCCCCTGCAGTCTGGCAGTGTCTCCTCTAACAGCCCAGGATCACGGATTTGACTGTTCAGATCAATCAGATGAAAACAGAGAGATTAAGAGAAAGAACAGAGACCAGCCGGTCTGCCCTTCCAAGAGCCTGCTCCTCTCCTGCACCTCCACAGTGCTCCTATGGGCACAGGGACACAGCAGGCAGGTCCTGTAGCCATGTGGGACCATTTCCCGAGCTGGCCAGCAGAGAGATACCAGAGAAATCCTGTCTCCCACAGTGACCTATTGAAAAGCTTCTGCCAACTCACAGACTGGTTTTCAGATCTCACCACAAACTGTGAATCCACATGGCATGAACAGCAGAGCAGCTGGCCTCAGCAGATGATGGATATCCACCTTTCAGCATGTGAAGGAGCTGCTGTCAGCTCCTGGCAGACATAAATCTGAGCCAAGAGTGCCTGGACAGGGAGAAAGTATCGGTGCCCACCATGGGAGCAAGCCCATAGCAACCCTGCACAAAGCACCTGGCAGCAATCACACAGCACACCAGAAAATGACAGTCCTTCAAGACCCACCTCACTGCTGACTTTTAAGAGATGAAATTTGGAGAAAGTGGTTGTGGTCTTCCCCAACCCAAAAGCTGTATCTAGGTCTGCTCCACATCAGTGCGGAAACCTCCTTCTGGTCGATCACTGTTCTATGTTCCCGCAGTGCTGGCTTGCTCTCAGGGGCTAACAGGCTCCTCCAATCTCTTACCAAGCTGGATGTGGTAGAAGAGGCGATGACGGAAGCCAGCTTGGGGCAAATGAATGTGGCTCACTTCGAGCTGATGCCCATGGTGCAGCCATCTCTTCAGCCTGCTGTGGTATGGCAGTGGGGCAAAGAGGAGAGGTGCCAGCTGTCAGCTTCCATTGCATGCTCCAAGCTGTCCCGGTCTGGTGGAAGCAGAGGCTGCAATGAGCTGCTGTGTGCTTGGACAGCAACAGGACCAAAGGAGTTCTGGTGCTGGGGGCTGCCCAGTATTCCCCAAAGCCTTCAGCAGTCATGACAGAAGGACTGGGTTTGGCCCCAGGCAGCCAGCCCCCAGCCTCGGCTATCCCAGCGGCCACCAGACCCATATCTCAACCCAACACAAAAGCACGATGCGACGTCTTCTTTCCCCCAACATTTTATACCTAACCAGAATTGAAAAATCGCAAGTTAGTCACAGCGCAACTGTACCTTTTCTGGACATAAAAATGCCATTACTTTCAAGTTTATTATCTCGCTGCTCTGCGGGTTTCAAAGCAAGAGCTTCACAGCAATGGAAAGTGGGGCAGCCAGCGTTGGCTGGGAAGAAGCAGGATTTCTAAGCAGCAGTTTCCCATTTGTTCGGGTTCGTTTCGTTGTTTCACGAGGCCAGCACAGCTGGCAAAGGCTCAGAGGGGTATGGAAAAGAGCAGCCCAGGAGAAACTCATTAGGCTTCTGCTAAAATAATTGCAGAGAGACAGACCCGTGGATTAACTGACAAGCTGGTAAGGAGGGAAGGCCCCAAGGTTTGTGGCAGTGTCACTGCCCAAGAGAGCTGGAGCCACCTCACACACCTGATGAGGAGCTGACTGCATCCTCCGGTACGCTCTATAAATACATTCGGGGGAGAGCACACTACAGATTGAGTCGATAAGGAGATCTGACAGAAAAGCACTGCAGTATTTTACTCGTCCTCCTTGCCCAAGGCAAGCATTTCAGTGCTCTCTCCCTTGGACAGCCACGTGAAATATCCATGCCTTTCTCAACGATCATTAATCCTCACTGCAAAGACAATGGGGGAGCAGATCTTTGTGCCTGAGCAGATCCGTTTCTATGACAGCTTCGCAAGGCTGGGTAAGTCTTCACAAGGCCGCAAGGTCGAAGTTTGCAAAGCAGCAGCTAGGAAAGCATGGCAGCTTCTGCTCTGCTTCCTTCTGGGGGATGGCAATGCCCACCCAAGGAGCATCGTGTAGGCTGCCAGCTCTGGCAGGTCAGTGATGCCCACATGCTGCAGGTATGGCAGGAGCTGCCCTCATCCCAGGTTTTGGAAAGAAACCGGGATTACAACTGGATGAAAGTGTGGATGTCAGGGGAAGCATGCACAGTGTCAGCAGCACAGGACAGTGCAGCCACAAAGCTCCATCTTCCAGACTGCAGTCTCTCCAGGGCTGGAACTGGGAACGAGCCAGCTCAGCTGCTCCTGGGCGCTATCCCCACCCCACAGCTTGTGCAGCCACCCCCAACAGACCAGTTGTGCACATCCCATGCGTCCCTCTCACCACCAAAACGTCACAGTGAGGAAAAGCCAGACA
The DNA here is from genome assembly GCA_013399175.1 of Odontophorus gujanensis. Taxonomy (NCBI): domain Eukaryota; kingdom Metazoa; phylum Chordata; class Aves; order Galliformes; family Odontophoridae; genus Odontophorus; species Odontophorus gujanensis. Next base: position 46,768 of record VXAB01013555.1, read on the forward strand.
CCTCCCAGCCTGGGACAGGTCATTTCACACCATGAAGGCCCCACGCGATCCTCACCCCAGCACCGGGTCCAGCTGCCTCCAGTCCCAGGAGGAGGTGATGGCAGTGCCACAGCACAGGACAAGGGCAGGGCAGCTCCAGCCACTCACAGCCCACATCCCATGCAAGCTGCTGCTTCAGCTGAGATGTGGCTGCAGCTGCATCTTGGGAGCTCTGTGGCCAATGCTTGCACTGAGTCAGTGGGGAAAAAGTGGTGATTTCACACATGAGACAGACAAAGCGCGGAGGCAGGGAGCCTCTGCGACTACTGGAGCGCAAAGCTGGCCAGAAAACCTGTTTCCTGCTCAAAGCAGCGATGCCTCAGAGCTGCAGTTTTACACCTGCCCCCAGGCAGCAGAGCAAAGCAGAAGAAGGGCGAGTGAAGTGCCTGCACAAAGCTCTGATTTGAAGTGCACTCAGTGCTCAGCCACGGGTCAGCCACCCGCCCGCCAGGACGCTCGGCAAAGTGACAGCAGATGAGCAGAGGCCCGGGGCTGCCAAATTTCCCCCAGAGAAGTGGGAAAGTTGAGAAGCCTGCTGTGAATGGCAGGAGATGTGACGCAGAGCCCCAGCTCCCCATATGTTCCATTAACCGCACAGGAGGAGTGTGCTGCTCTGCAGAACCAGGTTAGAAGCAGAACCTTGCTGCACGGCACTGACCCCAGCATGGGTCAGGAGGTGCCCATGGCTCCACTTGAGCCAGCACCACACAAGCCCTCCAAGTACTCCATCTTCAGGAGGGGCAGAGCTGGGCCCCTAGCTCTTGTGGGGTGGGTAACATTCTGTGCAGGGTTGCTCAAGTGGTAGCACAGAGCCCTTGGATGCCAGGGGAGGACACAGAGGCTTAGGGAAGCGGCATGGTGAACTACCCCCCAAAAAAGCCCTTTCACCTGGTGCTGGCCTCATGCACACTGCAGCTTGGGCCTCCATCAGTGCCGAGGGTCTGGGGCTCTCACGCTCACAGGACAATTGCTACAAACATACAATAAATAGAAATTGCTGCAAACGCGTGAAGTGATGCGATCTGACATGCAGCTGGGGGGTGTCAGCTATCACCAAGCCTGGTTGCAGAGCGGCCGCCAACAACCAGTTATCACTGGGGGATGAATACACCCACGCAGACATCAAGACCCCTGGGCAGGACAGAGGACACAGAGGGGGTAGGACTGTCCTGTGCCACCTGCACCCAGCTGGGATCCAGCAGTGCTGGACACACAGCACCTGCATGCGGTCACAGTGTCAGTGTTGGAGGAGAGATGGTGGGGATGAATGGCAAGGCCTGCAGCTTGTCCCTATCCCAAAATCATCTTCCCCTAAAATAAGGGAAAATCTTGTCTGCTTCCATCATAGCCTTCTCTGTGCTGGAAGCGTATGAGCTGGGTTTTATTTCCAAGAGTTGAATACAGCCACAATGCATGAGAATGGTATTCTGGCTGTGCCTGTCCTTTGCCAGCTCTGCTGCTGGCTGTCACCACCAGGGCAAAGCCAGGCATGTGGGGACACAGCCTGGAACATAGGGAAGTGGCTTGTCTTTGATCCCCCACTCTGGGCTATATCATGGTGCTGAGGTCAAAACAAGCAAAAGTCAAGGAAAAAAAAAAAAAACAACAGAAAAAGTTCCACCCTACACTCTCATAGAGCCAAGCACATTTCTGCAACACCTCCCCCAGAGTAAGATCCCTGCCAAGCTCAGGGCCCATGGCCTGTCACAGTGTCAGCACTGATCTTGTCTCTGCCACCAACATATACTGGACATGCTCAACCCTCTGTGCCTCTGCAGGACTTTCTTCTCATTTTGATTTGATGCACGGGGACCACTTACCAGCAGCATCCAACCACCCCCTGCCTCCCTGGGGCTGCCTCCCAGCACAAGTGGTTTCACTGAAAGCACTGAGAAGAAAATTGCCAAGGCTCAGGACAGGGGTCACTTCTGTCATCCCAGGCACTGCTCATCCCTGCAGGACAAGCAGGAGGGGACAAGGGGACATGCACTGCTTCTCAGCTGCAGTATGACCGGCAGCAGCCAACCCGCACAGCCTGCAGCCCCCAGCGCTCGCACAAAACAAGTTGGTATTTTACAGGGCTTCATTTGCAGAGCCTGAAATAAACAAACAAAATCAGCTGGGAGAAGGAATTTAAGCAGGAAAATGTCACAATAATTGAGCGCTCTGTGCAGCTGCCAGCCCTCTGACCCCAGCTCCTCTCACACAGTCCCACAGAAAGGATGCTCTGCAGTTCTGCCTTCAGAATGCAGACGGGCTGGGATGGGAACACAGCTCTGAAGACAATCATTTATAATAACAAGCAAAAGTGTGACCTTGGCAAAGCTGAACAAAGACAGAAGCTGTAGCAACAGGGGTAAGGGAAACAAAAAGAGACGTAGGAGGTGCACACACACCCATGAAAGCTCCTGGCACTGAAGACCCAGCTGTGGGTTCCCTGTCCCCTGTGGATAGAGCAGGTCACACCTGGGAGGATGAGCCCTGCAAGCCATCAACATCCCACAGCAATGAGACCATGGTTGAAATCAAGTGTCCTATCCTGCAGGTGGCACTTCAGAGAGGCTCCTGCGATGCAGACAGGCCGAAAACAGGCACACAGCAATTAAGAAGAGATTGGAAAATACATCAGTGAGGTTTTAAAAGCCCTGTACATTCAATTATCAAAGAGAAGAGATGATTGCATTCTAAACTATCTCAGCCAACGAGGGGAACAGAACTCAGCTAACACTTTCAAGTCAGTGGGTAAAGGAATACTGAGGTTCCCTGGCTAGCAGCAGAAATGAGGCATGACTGCACCCATTCTAGCAGCAAGAGTAACACCGAGCACGGGGACTTGGGAGCACCTTGGGGTGCCCTGTGGATGGAGCAGGAACACTGTGGTACTGCAGAGTGCTCACCAGCTTGTGCTGCACACTGCTGGTAGCTGAGAGCCACAGGGACAGAGAGGACACCTCTCCTCCTTCTCTGCTCCACCTGCACAGCACACCAGCCTTGGTCACAGCACACACCTCCACCAGCTCAAGCCTTCCACCCAAAATCCCAGTGAAAGAGGGTTGCAGGCACCAGCAGACACCAGAGGCTGCAATTAGTGCCTCTCTGGTTGCCCAAGGAGCCCAGGAACAAGCAATGCCAGGCTGCCTGCTGCGCAGGGCTCACCAAAGCAGTGCACGCAGCCTGCTGCAGAGAGCTAATTAAATCCGAGGCAGAATAAACACTGCTTGAAATGGCAGGAGGTTGTAGTTTAATAACCAGCTCCCTGAGCTGCTAAGGATGGTCACTCCAGGGACAGGCTCTGCAGGGGCTCCCCATCACCATCCAAGAGTGGCTGGGGGCACCAGGGAGCAGGCAATGCCATGCTCAGGGCCAAGCACAGAGTCAGGAGTGTGCTCAGACCCCAGCAGGACAGACCCCAGCTGTCACCTGTCCTGTGCAGAAAGCCCCAGCCCTGAGATATCTCAGCCATGCTGCGTCCGGCACTATGTCACCCATCTGCCTTCAGTCTCATGAAAGGAGACATCTACTTCAGATTTTACTGTTTTGCAGGGAGAGGGGTCAGGGCTGAAGTCAAGGCAGGGTGTGCAGGGCAGCACAACATCCCAACCCCAGCCAGAGAAGGGCTCTCCCACCTGATGCTCAAGGGCTGCTCTCAGCCAGCCCCCAGCCCTGGCAGCTTCTCGCAGCACACCTCCCCAAATCCCTTTCCTATTTCTCAGCAACCTCAGAGCCTTCTTCCCACGCTCCCTCCCACCCCTCTTCTCATGATTCCCTGTGAACCAGTTCCCTTGCCTGCTCTGCTCTGTCACTGCCCCTTTGCATCCCCAGCGGAAGATGCACTGCATGCCTGACCCCAGTTCTCATTAACAATATCCATGCTGCTCAAAGTGGGCACAGTGTGAAATAAATAAATAAAGCAGAGCTGTCTCGCTGCTGTCTGGGGTTGCTCAAGGGAGCTGGGCACTGGGGGTGGGATGAAGAATGCTATTTGGAGAAGCCATCTCCATGGCAACCCCCATTCCCGCCACAAATTGGGCACAGGTCACCTGTTTCCATGAAAGATTCACCCTCTCTCCTTCCCCTTCCCCAGCCGGAGCCAGCACCACCTGCAGCCAGGAGTAGGATTTCTTACAGGTTCTGACCACACAGCACAGAACGACACCAGCATCTCAAGCCAGGCTTGGGGCTCCTCCCATTGCACCCTGAGACTTGCCGGGGCTAAGCAATGCTCTCTTCCCTATGAACCCGGCACAGGGGTGGTGATGCTGGTGTCGGAGGCGTGCCTGAAGCCAGAGTACATGGTCTGGTCCTTACAGCAGGGATTTAGATGCGTCCCCTCCTTTCTGAATGCTGCTCTGTATGCTGTGTGGGATTTCAGCTGATTATTTTATTTCAGAAATGACAGCTCTCCTTAGAAGCTGCTGGGTGCTCCTAGCATGACCCATGGACCCCTTTCCAGCCTCAACTCCAGGTGTAGATATGCTCGCCAGCACCTGCCCGAGGGTGCCCTCCCCACGTCACCAGCCTGCCACCCCCTCCCCACATGTCACCACCACAGCCATGCATCCCTCACAGGGTTGGCAGCATTCTCATCGCCCCCACACTAAAGCAGCCAGCAAGTCCCTGGGAGGAGACAGAGAGGACAGAACATGAGGAGGGGGACAGGGAGCAGTACACGCATCACAGGGCACGGCAGCAGCAGTGGCAGCCAGGGTTTGGGCATCCCTGGGCAGACATCAGTCCCAGAACCACAGCCAAAGGTTGGCACCCAGGAAGCAATCCCGCAGTACGGCACGGGCTGGAAGATTAGCACAGTTCTCCCACAGGGCTGGGAGTTTCGCCAGGAAAAGCAAGTTTATAAATAGTGTGCTTCAACACGAACAAACGAAAGCGGCAGAACTTGACAGCCAGATAAGCTGCAGGCAGAGCACCGACCCTGCCCCAGCATCTTCCCTCCCCCTGGAGGAAAGATGCTCCCCCTTCCCTCCTCCACCCAGCAACCAGCACCCTCTACAAAGCCCTGACCTGCAGGTACAATGTTTCATGAGCTGCTCAGGAACATGCTTGTTGTGGCTGCTCTGGCAGCAGAAGCAAGCCAGCAGAGATGGCTTCCAAAGGACAGGGAGCAGGGAATGCAGCCACCGTTCACCATGTGACACTCCACATGCCACTGCTGCTTACCTTGATGTAGGTATCAAGGGCTGGGTGCACACGGTTGACTGCAAGATGGATGGACAGCGGTGTGGTGAACGGGAAGCTCGCCATGACCACATGGCTGGGTGTGGGGAAGGTGAAGATCTTGAAGCCGTACTTCTGGAACCGCCTGATCTGCTCTTCTGATGGCTTTGCATCCCCTTCACTCAGGATTCGGCCGATAGCAAAGCGGCACTTCTCAGGAGACACCTGGTGAAAGGGTCAGAGGGACAGCATCAGGAGAGTGGCTGAACATCATCCAAGACCCAGGACACCAACACACATCAAGCTGGTACCTGCTTCCCACAGAGCCTGACCCAGCCTCAAACCAGCCGTGCTCTCCAGGACAAGAGTGCAGGCACACACTGGCTGCCTGACGCTGGCAGCCATGCAGAAAGCACATCTCACAGCCTCCACCACAGTGCCCTGTTTTAGGGGTGGGGAAACCAAGGCAGAGAGCTGCTGTCACCTCCATGGCAAAGCTCACCCAGGTGGAGGTGTCCTTTTATATTTCTTAAAAGCCCCAGCACTCAGGCTCACAACTCGCTGTGTGACGCACTGCAGGGACACGCTGGGAACAGGAGGACCTGACAGCTGTCCCTGAAGCTCTCCAGTCCGCTGGACAGAAAGAAGATGTGGTGGCCAGCAACTAGGAGAACTGCCTCCTGCTGAGCACGTCCTTCTGCTGCCTTCAGAGCTGGAGGACCACAGCCTTCCAACTTGCCCTGAGAAAGGCAGCACAACTCCTCGCAACCTGCCAGGATGCCTGATAGCAGCAGGGAGACAGACACCTGGCAGCATCACAGGGCTTTCATGCCTCTCCTGCCCCTCAAGCACCTTCCAGTGCTGTGTGAGGGATGGGACATCCCAGAGGGGAAATGAGTATAGAGGATAAGAGGAAAAATGAGAGTAGTGTCAGGAGCAGCAGCATCCATCTACAGGCTAGATGGCTCACTCTTGCCCTCGTGTGCTGTAAGAAGGAGCTGCAGACAGGCCCTGTGCTACACCCAGGGAAAGGCTGGAACAAGGAGATTCACTCTGCAGAGCAGTAATTTCTGGTATGCTGCACTGGACAAGGGATGAGTGGCATCCATAACAGAGAGACAAGCTGCTTTTGGTCTCTGATGCAGCACAGGGCCCCCGTTGATGCAGAAAAGCAGAAAAGTGTGAGGATTTGGGGATGCTGGAACAAGAATGGATCAAAGGCAAGAAGAAATGTTCAGCAGACACTCAGCTGCCCCAGCTATGGAGTCAGACCAATGAAAGGCAGAGCAGACACTGGGCAGAGACCCAAGGAACCAGGAAAGTGACTGTCTCCACTCACTGGAAGTGCTATAGCTAGCCCAGTGCCACATACAGCATCTTCACTGCACACAAAGTCAGGAAGTGAACCTTGTCCTGGGGCCACATCCCCATCACAATGCGGAGTCGAGACAACCTTGTTGTCTCTAACCTTGTTAGAGGCACACCCAGGAAGATGTGGAAGGAACTCTTTCATACACACTGTCTCTGTTTATGCACAAAGCAGTGACTACGTCCCCACAGCCTCACAGGCACTCTCAAGGGTGGGAATGGACCAGGGAGCATTTTGGTTTCATCCACCAAGCAGTGGGGCAGGGCTGGGTGCAGAGCACCAGCACGCAAGGAGCCCCAGCGCATGCCCCAGGCTGAACTTGGGCAGAAATGCTGGGCTGGAGCTGAGCAGCAGCCTACCCATTACATCCAGCCCCTGCTGAGCAGCTATTTTTGTCCCTGCTAGAGGTGGGAGAAGCGTTTTGGGTTGCTAAATATTGAATAAAAAGAAAAAAAGAATATTAATATTAATATCAATCTTGTCCATTAAGATGCATAAAGCACTGCTGGCAGGGGTTCTGCAGCACTCAAGAGCACCAGCAGTGCTTTTCCTGCTGCTCCCCAGCTCTGGCCGCCCTGCCTTCCCTCTTCCAGAGCCACAAGCCAGCCCACAAGCAGGGAAGCCAGAGCTGCAGACACCCAGCAGAGGCCCAGCAGTCACTGCCCCTTCCTGACACAGCACTGGGACCAGCAGACTGCCACACTGAGAGCGTGAGGCCCAGTTCTGAACTGCCCAGTGCCAGGGAGACACAGACAGATTGGAGGAGCCCAGGAAAGGGCCACCATAGGGAGGAAGGCACCAGAGCATCTCTCCTGGGAAGAGAGGCTGAGGGAGCTGGGACTGCTCAGCATGGAGAAGGGGAGGTCTGGGGGCTCTTGTCTGTGTCCAAAAGTCCTGCAAGGAAGGGGAAGAGAGAACAACACCAGGCTCTGTCAGTAGTGCCCAGGGGCAGGAAGAGACAGTGCACACAGCCAGGAATACAGGACGCTCTCCCTGAGCCCGTATACTCCCCCCTCCCCCCCCCCCCCAACTGCCCTGGCAGACGCATGCAGAGCTGCCAAACCCAGGCCCATACACTGCAGAGAAGATGTCCCTGCCACCATGCACAGCCCTGGTACCTTATGCACATCCCACCATTCCAGCCTGCTTTCTCTCTGCCACTCATCCCTCTGCAGTCACTGTTGACACTTCTGAGGCACAGGTAGACACAGCCTGCAGGCACAGCCCCACATCCTTCCAGCACAAGCCCACCTGGATACATTTTGTCCCACAGCAAGTTCTAACATGCTTTGCTTTGCAGTTACACCACTGTTTCATCAGCCAAGAGACCTTAGCTTGCGTCCACTGAGGGTTCAGTGAGAACACCCAGGGGATGAAACAACTACAGGGAAGCTCAGGGAGAGCAGCAGAAGCAAGAGCAGGAGTAAGGATATGGATCCACCAAGCCAAAGAGACCACTTGCTTTGAGATTGTCCCTGGTGTTCAGGAAATACAGCAATGTTTCACATGTAGGGACACGGTTCACTGGGCACGGTGGTAATGGGTTTATGGTTGGACTTGATGGTCTTCAGAGGTCTTTTCCAACCATAACGATTCTGTGAGGCACAGAGCTGGGGAATGATTTGCCAAGGGATGACAGGCACCAGGCTCTGCTCTCGGACAACAGAAGATGTCAGTGACAGCAAGCTTGCTCACCTGACACATTCCCACGAGCATTATCCAAGAAACCCTCAGTTTTCAGGTGCCTTTGCACACAGATCACCCTTCGCAGGTCTAGAGACCTCAAAAGTCCCAGAGCTCACTGAAGTGAGACGAACCATAAGTACCTGCAGCACCATCAGGGGGCTGCCCCGTCCCAGCCTTACCGTGTGTGGGTTGTCGTAGTAAACACCGATGGAGCAGAGCTTCGAGGAGATGCTGCAGCCATCAGTGAAGAGCTGCCCTGACTCACCATAGGGGCCCACGCGGAACTTGTAGGCCAGCGTGATGCTGCCGACGGGTGGCGAGCCAGCACTCACCACCACCTCTGTGAAGAGCCCTGAGTAGATGGCAAAGGCAAAGATGGTGAGCAGCAGCAGCACGACCAGCACTGCTATCAGCCCAAGGAGCATCCAGTCGGACATGATGGACGCGTGGTGCTTCATCTGTCCTGAGTGCCAACAGCAAGAGCAGAGAGAAAAGAGAAGGGGAGTTAAGGCAGTGTTTGCACAAAGCACTCAGTTATATAAACCTTGTGCCAAGCTCCCCTGTTCCAGCTTGGTCACCAGACACCAATTACTTGTTGCTGTGGTGCCGCCCGGCAACTAAGTGGTTGTGGGGGTGGGGACAGAAAGGCAGAAAGGCACTGTCCTCAGCACCAGGGTCTGTCCCCAGCACCGGGAGCCATTTCCAGCACCAGGAACAGAAGAAACTGCCTGCCTACAGTCTGATCCTGAGGGGGATTTACATGCAGTGAAGCCACATAACTGCGCGGAAATCATCTGCGCAGCGCTAGGCTGGAGATTATGGCTCCATAACCAAATAATTTCTTGTCTACACAGAGCAGACCCTGCATTTTGGCCACATCCCATTACCTAAAGGCCTTGTGCCGCAGTACAGGATTTGCAGAGCTGAGCAAGGATGGAGCTGGTTCAGGGGTGAGCCCCGTGCACTGGGATTGGAGCAGGAGGCCCAGCGGGAAGAGCATCCTCACCACACTGCACTGCAATACATTGCTGCTCTTCAGTCCAGGTGATCTTTTTTCATCTCCAAGTTTCTACAGCCCATGCCTTCATGTTCTGCCCCACAGCCCTCCTCCCAGCACAGTGCAGCAGCTGGACCACAGCTCACCCTATCCCCAGCACAATGGCCCTGGGGATCACAGTTGAACCCAGCACAACAGAGCTGTTTGTGCTGTGGCCTCCCTCAAAGCACAGCACTGGTGCTGAGGGTTGCTTGCCACAGCCCTTAGGGATTCCTCACTGGAACAACGCTTGAAACCCACACTGTAAATAAACAATCTGCCTCGAGCTTGGTGTGACAAACACACTTTGTCCATGAGGAGCCTTCCAACTCTGCCACTGTTTGCTCAGCTAAGGAGAAGCCACATTCAGGTAGAGGGGCTCAGCAGCCCCACTCACCTATGAGCTGGCCACACTTGGCTAGGAACTGCACATGATCTCTCTCCCACACAGCTGCAGGATCCACACCTAGGCCACAGGAAAAAATACATGTCACTGCTTCCTCCCCAGCACAGCGGAGTAAAACAAAACCCATTGGGACGCAGAGCCGTGTCCAATAGGGCCCGAGGCGCGGCGCTGCCTCACGTGCAAGCGGGAGGGGCGGCCCCACGCACACAGCCCCCCAAACCCCTCTTCCTGCGGCCCAGCGCGGGGACCCGCGCGTGACGGCGATGCCGCACAGTAGGCACGGACACGGCGGGGCCGTGGGTTCGGCTCCCCCGCGGACACCACACCGGGAGAGCGCGGAGCGCCGGATCCACGCGTGACTTCCGCGGCTGGGGGCCGCCTTGCTCGGCGCACGCGTGGCTTTCACCGCGTCTCCCCGGCCGTGCCCTGCCGGGCTCTCACCCCGGCGGGCCCGGGGCGGCTTCGGGCCGCAGCGGGACCCGGGCAGCGAGGCCGTCCACCCCTCCGGGCCGCAACTGCTCCTGGGCG
>VXAB01013556.1:0-53818 GCA_013399175.1 Odontophorus gujanensis
ATTCAACAGTTCCCTTACAGAAGGTAAACCGTACCCTGCTAGGGTAGATAATAGGTGCCATAATAAAGTCAGAGCACCAGTTAGAAACTTAGTTAACAGTCATACTTTCTGTAAATAGGTTTCTGACCATAACCTTCTGCCTGGATCTGACCACCGAAGACTCCTTATCAGAACCCCAAATTAACACAGGGCATGCATAGTGCTAGATTTTAATACGTACAGCAATCCTAGGAATAAGTGGGAACTTCATAGAAATTGTATGAATATTCACACGTGAAAAAGTGTAAAATCTGTGTGCTTTTGATCTTGAGTGTGCATGTCATGAAGGAGCAATCTCCCACGCACCCAGCACTGCAATAAAGTAATGCCAGATTTCAAATCGGTCATTCAGGTTGGCAAGTTTTATTCCTGCATTTTGGTGACATCATAAATTGCAAATTCAACAATTTACAGTGCTTTCCCCGGACTAAAACTTGTCCTTCCTTATTTTTTCAAGCCAATAAAGAAAACACTAAGAAAGATTAATGAAGCTTTCCTATGAAAGTAAGTTGCTACAATGCTCTTATTTAACAAAACCTACTTTGAACATGGTATTTAAGAAGTCTTGGGGATTGATAATTTTTGATTCAGTTACTTACAATCAACTCTCTGTGCCCCAGTACTGTTCTGCAATAAAGGAAACTGGACAGATACACTGAAAGAAAAAACCTGAAAGGTCATTATAAGCCTTGTACTCGTAAAGTAGGAGAATTCACTTATCCGTTGTGGGTCAAATAGTAGAAAGGATAGGAAATGAAGTTATTCCCTGATGTCCTGGGACAAGAGATTTGGTTTCGTGGCCCAGCCAAAAGGTCCACTTAGAACCTGTGTCCTGTTTCAAAAGCACAAATAGTGAAAGTTCAGCGGAAAAATACATGCTACAACATATTTGTGACTATAATATTTTACTAGCACTTTAGGGAGCACCTAAAGGTAGCATTTTGATACATGGCATTTTGTGGTCACTACTAGATCTGTATTTCATGGACTTATGTAATTAAAAAAAGACTCATTTGCATGTTTGAACTCTGCATCCTGCAGCAATGAGTTGTGTGAGTACTACCATAAGTTTTGTGGGGGAAAATAAAAGAAAGTAAGAAAGAAAAGAAAAGACACTGTTCACTTTGGCCTAAAGTTGATGCATTATGATTTCACTACAAGATTCCTGGTTTTATACAGAAATGTTAAATCATGTAGATAATGAGATAGGGATCCTGAATTCATTTTCTCTCCAGGAAACGTTAATTCACAGAAGTGCTTCCTCACATCATCTTTGTATTCAAACCTGAAAAGCTCTGGTCTATTTACTCATCCAAATATTTCAAGCATTTAGTATCAGGGATAACCCTTGTTATACTTGTCCATATTTACTCCAGTTCTACTGCCTGTTTTACTGAGTTGGCCCAGAATTTCACGCAATCTTTACCATCCATTGACAAAATGGTTTTACGTATATAGTGATGTAATTTATGCCTTTAGTTTGTTAACATAAATTATGAAGACTATGTACAGGTATACAAAAGAAAGGACAAGCCTGAGCAAAGCATCCCTCACCTTGTCACTTCCTGTATCACTTCCTCAGCAGCTCCCCTGCCAGGGCTTTGTTGCTGCCACTAGTATATGGCAATTGCATGAAGCTCACACATTTTGCCAAGAAGAAACAGCTGATTTCTTGCTGTGTAGCACATTTTGCCCTCTCCCCCACATATGGTTTTGATCAAGGCTACATTCTGGGAAGTTTTGTGGCTAATGCTACAAGGGAAAACAGAATGATTTGCTGCAATAGTACTTTTTGGCTTTGGAGTGGAAAAAACAGCGATGCTCAGAATATTTGGAGGTGACGCTCTCCTGGCTGGAAAGGGAAAAAGAAAGCAAAGGGCTCTGTTCCTTTCTCTTAAAAATCTTTTCTTCCACTGGCTATGTTTTCCATCATAATTGTTTCCATGAATCTGTTGTTCTCTGTATCTTAAAGACATCTTTTCTCCCTTAAAATATGCCCATTAGACATGTTTGGCTTTGAAAGTTAACTGACAAAGATGTAACAGAACATGAACACAAACATAATCATTAGTAATGACCAATAGTGAGAATTGTTTCACACTTTTTAATTCCCATGTTGTTAAGCTCAGTTCCACAAAATTATCTGGACTTTAGAGGAACAGCAGCCCAGTCCCAATTATTTTTAGGTAGGCTTCTAGTTTTCTCTAAACTCTTGGTTTTCTTACTGGATGTTGCAGTGACAGTGGGAAACGTGTAACTATAAAGAGCAAAACACTGGAGTCAAGATTATTCCTTCATTCGGGATAAAAAATTCTCACCTGAAAGACACAGTATGAGTAAGAAATCCCTAAAACCAGTCTAGCCCTAAACAGGTTGCATTACCTCACTCTTTCATGCTATTTTTCACTTGGACAAATGAATACATAGCACACACCAAAAAAATTGGAAAATATTTAAGAAGAGAAAATGCAGCACACCTCACAGCTTGTCAGCAATCATCTACCCAGTCAAGACAAAATTAAAACTTGGAAGTACAGAGACTACTGACTGGATTTTAAAAAGAACAACAACAACAAAAAAAAGCGTTTTAAGGATTTTTTGGATACGTTTGGAGTTCAGTCCATCTGAACATTATGCAATAAATAATTCTTGGTTATTCCTTATAATTGTTGGACAGTAGATTAAAGGCTACATTTTTAATTGAAGTAAATTAATGTGATTTTGTGAATGCAAATAGAGGCTTGCATTTATAGGTTTTTATCTTTCTAGGTGCTTAGTGGATTTTATTTTATTTTATGTCTGTGAGTGGAATAATCATGAATGGATTAAAGGAAAAACATAACACTGGAGCTTGTGCCAATGCTCCAGCTGCTGTGAAACTACAAGTTCTCTAAGCTGAAGCTAGAGTGAAACATTTCTCTATCACTTCATCTGCTTCAAAGGTTCCCAAACAAATACATTACTACATTCCAAAAACTCAGTCATTTGTCCTGCATTGCGTCATTTCTTGGAATATTTATGAAAGTTCTCTCTCTCTCTCTCATAAAATAAAGTAAGACAGAGGAAACGAACAGATGAAAATTGAAAGATATTTCCAAGGAGTTAAATCATTAAGTTATTCTTAGAATTATGGAGATGAGAAAGACTTTAGTTTTTTTCCATAAAATCTGTAAAATTTTAATTGCAAAAAAGTTACAACTTTAATAATATAATCATCTGTCCAAGCATGATACTTGTTCTGTCTCTTTTTTTTTTTTAAGCAAGAACCTCAAGTAAAGAAGAAGAATAAGTAAGGAATAATCATGAAGTAGTGAAGTTTTTAATCTTTGGTGATAGGAGGAAAGCTGCCAGCAAAACTTCCTTCCTAGATATGGGGACAGAAGTCTTCAGGCTTCTCAGGGAATTAACTAGCAAGATGCCTTGGGAAACCATTTCGAAGGCACTGGGACACATCAGTGCAGGACACTTTTTAAGTGCTTTCTGTGCTTAGGGGCACAGAAGGAGGCAATTCCAAAATTTTAGAAGTCATGCAGGCTGAGCAGAAGGTTGACTTGGCCCAGCAGGGAATCTTCTAGAGCTTAGGTTGAAAAAATAAACTGCTGCAGGCAGCAAAGTTGGCTAACATGGGAGAACTACAGAGATGCTATTCACCAATGTGGGAAGAAAATTTGTGCATCCAAAGCTCAATTAGAGTTGAAATTGGCTGGTACCTTTTAAAAATACGTTTTTAACAGTAAAATCAGTGATAACATTTGTCCATTACTTGATGAGGATGGTCACCGCATATGTAGGGATGCAAACAAAGTAGGGACATTTAATGTCTTGTATCTCTGTCTTCAACATTTATGTACTCTGGAACCCCTGGAGCCCTGTAGTGGAGGACCATAACCACAACAATAAACTCCAAGCCAACTCCAAACTTGTGTGGGGTTTGTTGCCATGTCTAGATGCCTCTAAACTTATGGGACTCAATGGTATTCATCCCAAAGCACTCAAAGATCTAGATGATCTCTCAATTATTTTTCAACGGTCTTGGGTATCTGGAGAGGTTCCAGTTGACTGTAAGCTGGTAAACATTGCCCCAGTTGTCTAAAAGGGCAAGAAAGAAGGTCCCTATAATTACAGACCTGTCAGTCTCAATGCAGTGCCAGGTAAAATTATGAAGAAGGTTATAAGTACTATGAATCTGAGTTAGAAGCACACCCTAGCAGCCAAAAGGACCAAATGCTTCCTGGGATGCATCAGGCCCACATTGCCAGCCAAGCAAGGGAAGGGATTGTCCCACTCTGCTCTTTCCTAATATGGCCTCCCCTTGAGCACTGCGTGCAGTTTTGGGTGTCACAATGTAAGAAGAACTCAAAATTCTTCAAGAGTATCAAAAGCCAGGCTATACTGATGGGAAAGCGTATAGAGGGTAAGACTTATGAGGAGCAGACAACATCTCTTGGTTTGTTCAGTCCAGACAAGTGGAGACTGAGGGGAGGCTTCATGATGGCCTACAGCTTCTCATGAAGGGAACGGAGGGGCAAGCGCTGAGCCATTCTCTCTGGTAACAGCAACAGAAACTGAAAACAGCATGGAGCTGTGTCAGTGGAGGGTTAGGTTCGGTATAAGGAAAAGGTTCTTCACTGAGAGGGTGATAGAGTGCTGGAACAGGTTCCCCAGGGCAGTGGTCACAGCCCTAAGCCTGCCAGAATTCAAGAAGTGTTTGGGCAATGCTCTCTGAAATATGGTTTGAATTTTGGGTAGTCCTGTTGGAGGCAGGAGTTAGATTACATCTTCCTTGTAGTTCCATTCCAACTCAGAACAATTTATGATTTTATGAGTCTACAATTCAGACTGCCAGAATTTCAGATAAATGTCTGAGCTTGCAGACTGGGAGAATATGTAACTTCCTGCTATAATTTCAAAGACGTGGGTAATGCAGGTAACTTCTTATTTCTCTGTATTTTCCACCTGAGCTTCCTACACAGTTTTTAAGATCATACTCAAACACTGGTATTTATCTTCTAGCTTTCTTGTACACTGTTCTTTATATTTTTATTAATGATATCCAGAATTCTAAAAAAAGCACCACAGCTCAAGAAAGATCAATTCACTGCATGGATGGACAAGAAAAATTATCTTTGCATGTGGCAATGTATATACAGAGAATAGTACACAATGCTCATCAGCCACAATGTGAACGAGGTCCAGCAGTCTATGAACCAACTGAGTGAAAAGGGGCCAGATTTACACTTCCTCACCACTTTCCACAAAATTCACAACAAGGTTTACATATTATTTTAGTATGGTCTGGATAGATACAGTGAAGTTAGAGATAGATGTTGTCTGTACATAGATTTTACTTTCTTGTCAAGTTAGGAAATATCGTGAACAATTTACATCATGAACACTCCAAGGCACATGCAATTCCATGAGCCACACACTTAGGTTTTCACACAGTAAGTGTTGCAACACTAATTACTACTTTGTCTGGATGGTCTGCTTTCTCATGCTATAAAACATAAAAGCCCACCCAAAATGATCAACTAGATGTTTTAATGTTATTTAAGGGAGAAAGAAGTTGTATACATAACTCAGCTAAATGACAAATAAAAGAGGGTACTTTGTCTGCAGGAGGAATCAGTAAATATAAAAAAATAGGACTCAGAAAACAGCAATGGATTAAGTTGAAAAGTTGAAGGCAGAAAGAAAAAATGCCCCATAGACCATAAAAGAGTCTCTGGAAGATGGTGATGGGATGGTTGTATAGAACAAGTACTAAAATGTCCAAGTTATAATATAACAATAGTTATCTAGGTAGTAACTTCAGTAAAAAAATAAAAACCTAAAAACTTGAACTGGAAAACTAAAGAACTTCAGTAAAAGTTATAACTTTTACTAAAAGTTATCAATTTATCACAAGTCTTTTATACTTAAATGATGGCATGCAAGATTCTCATACCTGGTAACCTCTGTAAATAGTTCGAATAGGCTAACACTGTGCACAAACCAGTCTAGATGATATAGCAAGAAGAAAGTTATACAGTTTTCACTTTCTCAACAATTTTGAAAGCAGAAACTGAAATCATTTGTCAAATACATTCCAAGGAGAGACATGGTGCAACTTAGCCATCTTCAGGTGACTCACATTACAACTGTGAATTACAATTTAACCCAGTCTAACCTTAAAACTGGTACAGAGTGTGACACTAGGACAAGACCAACAATTATTCATCTTCTAGATACTACTCAGCATCTTTTCAACTACTCCTGTAACTGGAGTGGAGAGAACTGTGCTATTTTCATGTTGTTTTGCATCCATCCAGTTTTATAATTTAGCTCGAGGAGCCCTCAAACCCTAACAGACTTTAAGACTGATACCTGAAAGAAGGCATGCCATTGAGATTTTTAGATGTCTAACATATTAGAAGTCTTCTTACAGAACAATGTCATTGATTTCCTCCTGGTTTTCTCTGTTTTACTCAGTCCAGTAAGCACTTAGACTTCAGACAGAAAGCAACTGTGGGATCAGGGAGAAGCAAGGGTAGTGTTCAACAGTGACTTTTATGCTGTGCCTGGAATTTTTTAGGATGATCTATTCAGATACTGCAGAGATGAGGCCCCTGTCAGAAGAGAGGCAAACTGCAATTTCTGCCCTTGCAAAAAAGATTAATGCTGCTCTTGGTACTCTGGACAAACAAGTGACCGCTTACCAGATTGCACTTGCCAAGCTGGCTGTTTCTGAAAGTGAGGCCACAGTTCTAAGGACTCCCTTCGACCCTATACGCTTTGGCAGACCTTCTAGTCTACTTTGAAGCCTTCATGAGCTCAGAAAGTGAGACAGAAGAAACTCCAAACCTCAAAACAATGTTCAAGTAACAATGGGAAAATTGGAGCAGTGACCCAAATCAAGCACATTCACAAAACTGGGAACAAGAACTATTCCTACAACAGTGAAAAGGAGATGGCAAAGGAGCCTGGAGCAGTGAGAGAGAAAAGGAACCTACAAACTACCCACTGAAAAAAATCCTATTGAATGTGGTTTAAGCCCCGTGAACTGGATTTCTTTGATATTACAAACATACTGTCACAACTCAATTTTTAATCACCTTCCACAAGATTTTCAAAAATTATTCCTATTGAAAGCTATTTATTTGATCCTTCTAATTTCTTCCAGTATATTTTCTATGTTCATTATTCAGTTCTGATTTTTATGTCTGTGGGATTTATACTGTAAAAAAGTCTGAGGTGCTGCTTTTCAGTGTTTGTTGTTCTTTTTTATTTATTTTTTAATTGGGTGAAAAAACTAAGTTTAAATGACAAAAACAAGTATCAAATGACCCAAACAACAGTTCATCATGTTCACACCACTACAAAATAAAGCAAGCTATGGGTTCATAAAGCACAAACCATGAGAACAATTGCAACACAGATGCAGTGAAAACTACAAGTCTCTAAAGAATTGCACAGCTGTTTTAGGCAGTCTACATCTATCTTCCCTGGGTGCACACTTTGATCATTTTTCCACAGTGACATTTCATTTCAGATTTTCTGACCTCCCTAATTCTTTGTTGCCTCACTCCTTGAATGCCTGGTTTCTTCTGGTGCTCTATGCATAGAGCACCTTCGGTGGCTGTAAAAAGTCACTGAATTGGGACAACTCTACAGCCCACGGGGTGTTCACTTTATATAGGAATAAGCAATTCTCTCTGTAATTCCAGGAGAGTGAAAAAAGTAAAAAAAAAAAATCTTTCTGGGTGGTTTTCTGCAGCCCCCCAGGCCTCTATTGCCTTTCAAGAAAAAGTAGTTTACAATATGGTTCATGGCCTAGCCTCACAAATAGAATTGCTGTTGCAACTCAGACAGTAGCATGGGGAAACTGTGGTCTTAAAGTTAAAGTACAGAGCAGAGGAAGCTGAGATTTGTTGCGGTATATGAAAAGCCTTTTTGAACTATAGGGTATTAAAAAAATAAGTGTCTTGATTTTAGCATAAGCATGTTCTGTAGATTGAGTCACAAACAGTACACTGTACACATACATTACACTGCCAAGAATCTAAAAAAAACAAATAAGTAATATTTTACATGATGGAAAATTAATTTCTCCATATAAAATCTGATTTTCTTTACAAGGCTACATACAAGTAAGACCCTTTTTGATATTCTTCACATTGAAAACATAATGCAGTTGAAAGCTTTGGGTCAGATTCACCTTATTTTTGATGAAGTGAGAGTGCAAGATAATTTCTGGAATTCATTCTTAGTTGTTCTGTCTTGGCAGCACTTCTCCCTTGGCCAAGCAAAATGGTGTAAGCTAATGTACATAAGCCTGTATTTGGCACAGAATCAATTGCCAGCTCACCAGACAAGGTAACTCATTTGGTCATGGAAAACGCTTCACCTGCCTCACCCTAGTGCCTGATTCACTGACCAGCTGACACCTCACTCATAAATACACTACCTGTGAATTTTCAAACAAAATGTGCAGAGTTGCAGTCAGTCATTCAACTCAAAAACTGATCATGTCTCTTTACTGGACTTCAGTAAGACCTATCTTAACAGAGAAAAATATCCCTCACTTAACAACCATACCTTATTCATATCATTTCATTTTAGCAATAAGTACATTTGTGAACAAATGTTTTCAAGGATGAAGCATATGGAGAGTAATATTTCATCAAAAATCTCTAATGAACACCATGAGAACTCACTAAGAATTGCAACCACATACACTGAAACAGATATTGATGCATTAGTTTCACAAAAACAAGGTCATATCCAAATATCCTACTGGTTACACACTGCTGGCCTCTTTTTTATGTTTTAATTAAAATATATATTTTAAAAAAGAAGCTCTGTTACTTATATACATTATCTGTTATGTATTTACATGCAAGTAAAGACAATTTCTCTTCACTCACTGTGGCTCAGGTGAGCCAAAACATCAGACACCCATGATTTATCCCAGTTGCCTGACCACCTCAGGGCTGACCAAAAGTTAAAGCACATTGATGAGGGCATTTATCCAAATGCCTCTTGAACAATGGCAGACACAGAGCATCAGCCACCTCTTGAGAAAGCCAGTTTAAGCATTTGTCTGCCCTCACTATACAGAAATGTTTCCTTATGTGCAGTCTGACCCTCTCCTAATGCAGCTTTGTGCTGCTCCTGTCCTGCCATCGATTCCCAAGGAAACATGACACTTCACTCTGCTTCCTCTGAGTTGAGTTCAGCTTGAGTTCAGCTCTGGGAGCTGAAGAGCAATGAGGTCACCTCTCAACCTCCCCCAGACTGTGAAGACTTTGTACCTAACATGCTGGTGAGCAGAACACCTAGATGCAAAATATTGTGATGAAAGTGGTGGAGACGATGTTTCCAATTGCCTTTGAAGCAGAAATTCAGTCTGAGAAACTGTCCATCATACAAGAGAACCAATAAAATTTCTTCTCCATGTGAAAAGTTGTGACACTGGTGAATATTTTAACCCTGACCAGAAGGTCAGAGGTGTCCTTCACTCCTCCTTACTGGAGAGGGGTAGAGATGGATTGAACAGATGAATGAAATCATTGTTGCAATTATTATAAAAATAATATTTTTGAAAACACAGTTACTGATGTACTTAAAAACAAACACAAAATAATCCATACAATCAAATGAAGTAACAACAACATCTGCTCTAAATGTAACAGTGGGCTCCAAAGCTTGCAATTGTTTGATAAACATGCTTCTTTTGGCTAAAAGGGTTTAGTTTTTTGCCATAAAGCTCAATCTGGAGCTGAGGAAAGCAGTTATCACTGACCATGGTATGTCTAGCCATGTACACTTTTTTTTCCTCTAGAATTCTATTATAAAATATTCCATCCTTTTTTAAGCTACCATTATTTTAGGCTGCAGTAAGATTTTGGGTGAATACGTGCTGTGTTTTGAATATAGAATAAGCAGGTAGCTTATTGCATCCATGTTTGCAACATGTGAGACAGCTCTTACTACGTTTTCAGTTTTATTTATTTTCAAAAATCTAATAAGCAATACTAACACTTTTTCCTTCTTAAAAAAAAAAGAAAAAGGGATGACACAAATCAGCATCAAAGTAGTAAGTAATGCTATGAATAGGAACACCTGAACTAGATGAAGTTTATACCCCAGCTACTTGGTTTAACTTGCTATCCATCATAGGCTCTCAATCATCAGTATTTTCAGCTAGAACTCTGTGTGTTGAAATTATCCCTGGCAGCTTGACTAAAAGAAGCCTTTCAAAAATTTCAGTGAAGATGCAAGATACTCAGCAAACACAGATGTGTGTTTTGTCAGTTATAAATTTGCATGATTACATTTCAAACACCAGTAGCATTTCAAGAATACATCCTTCCCACTACCTCCTTTTTTTTAAACTTGAAATATTTATAACCAAGGTACAAGGACATTGGACAGCAATTACTAAAATCATAAAGTTTAAAGATACTGTAAACCTGCCTCATTCCTCTTCAAATTCAGCTATTCCAATACATATAAAATATAGAACAAAACCCATTGTCATTGACAGTAAATACAGGTGAATAATAGTTTAGAAGTAGGGAAGAACAGGGACACCTTTCTACTGGTCTCAAACTAAGTCTGAAAGACTCACCAGTACTAAAAGCCCCTTGTAAGAATTAAGTAGCAGTAGAATAGAGAACAACATGCCCAAAAAGGGCAGGTCTACCACAGTGCCAGGCTGAGTCAAGATCCTCAGATGGATCCCATCTTAGCTGCTCATCATGACACCTGTGCACACCCAGGGCTTTTCCAGCTGAAAGCTTGTCTGCCTGCCTCTCTTAGTGATGTGCAAGACCCTGAAAAACAAAGAAGCCACCTGTTGTATTAATAGCAGTTCTAAAGAGGTTGGGGAGAGGTGGTAAACCACTACCTCTAACAGTGACATTGCAAGCACTTAGGAGGAAGTGAAGAACCAGTTTTTTAATGAAATGCATGCACCTGCATAAGAGGATAACAAGCCAAGATTTCTTAATGTACGTTCTTGGTTGGTACATGCAGGGCAGGAAGCTGGAACAGGAATGGTGAAAGATGTAAAACTTGCAAATAATGGAAAAATGTTTAAGTGCAAGGAGAAATGTGGGTGGTGTATGCACAGTCACATCATCTTCAAACACTGCTTGTGTCATCTTCTGCACAATACTTCGCTCCAGTGAAGCGCTCTGGCAACCAGTAAAGCTATGCATAAATGAGAGTGTTGTCTTAAAGTATTTTTTTTTAATAGATTGAAGAAGTACCTGTAGTTCCCAGACAAATTATTAAGTCTATTTTGGGTTAAAATGTGACTTGGAAATGTGTAGATGAACTAGGACTCTGAGATTGCCCCTCAGTGCAGCTCTGAAAATCTTATCAAGGATATAACCCTACAATTTCTACTGGCCTAGTTCTTTCTGTCTTTCAGAAAGCAGTAATTGTCCACAGCTTGTTTTACTTAGCTTTAGATCTCCCCCATGGGAACCAGTGCTTCTCATTTCAGTGAACAGAGCTAAAGCTGAAAAAACTAAGCCTATTGTTACTTGAGTTCAGGAGGCAAAAGATGTTTGGAAGTCTTAAGTTTGGCATAGAAGACTAGAATCTTTCCAGCTCTCACTGTCCACTGGGAAAAGCTGAGCTACAGACTTCTGGAGAAGTATTTCTTTCACAACTACAAGGGCACCATCCTTCTCCAAGCGCCTTCATTTGCTGATCAGAGCTCCTTGACAGCTCTGTTAGTGCACTTAAAGTGCACCTCAGGCATTGAATATACAGTGACCTGGATTTCCCCTGGATGTTCATTTCAGATTAACAAGCCGTAAGTGCATCTCAGCTGGGAAATAAGGAGGCTTCTAACCAGATGAGCAGACAGGATCTGGAAATCTCACACCACTAGACAGTGAGTGTAAAAGGTATAACTACATTTCAGATAAAGTTTGATATAGTACTAGAGGGAATAGCTGGCAACAAAACCATGGAGATGCTGCTCATGACATCACTTCCAGCCCCACAACACACTTAAGAATTTGCATGATAGCCACTAGGCTAAGCTATTGTACACAGATCAAACTTGTAATCTCTACCGCAGTATTCCTGTCTGTTTGCACCAGATTTGCACCTACTGAAGAACAAGAATACATAAATTTTCTTGATCCAGTGGAAAGATCATGAGCGGTTAAGAGAGTAACAAAAAAAACAAACTAAACAAAAACACAACCAAACAAAAAGCAAAACAAAACCAAGATCAACAAACCTCTGTTAAACTCTGAAGGGGTGTTCCAGGAATTCGGACATAAAGCATTAAAACCTACAGCTATTTCTCACATTAATGTCAGTCAGTTTCCACTCACATTAGCCTACTACGTAGAATTACAAGCACTGGTGATATGTTTCTAGCAATGCTTCTTTCAGAACACTACAGAAAGTTTCAAATGTTATATTTTATCATAGAATCATAGCATCACAGGTTGGAAAAGACCTACAAGATCATCCAGTCCAACCATTCACCTATCACCAATAGTTCTCACTAAACCACGTTCCTCAACACAATGTCTAAGCATTCCTTGAATACTTCCAGGGTCAGTGACTCCATCACTTCCCTTGGGCAGCCCATTCCAGCACCTGACCACTCTTTCAGAGTAGCAGTACTTCCTAACATCCAGTCTGCATTTCTCCTCTCGCAACTTAAGGCCATTCCCTCTTGTCCTATCACTAATCACATGAGAGAATTGGCTGACACCCAGCTCACTACAACTTCCCTTCAGGTAGTTACAGAGAGCAATAAGGTCTCCCTTGAGCCATCTCTTCTCCAGAAAATCTACTTCCTAATTTCTTAATGATTTCGACAAACAAAAATGTTTTGAATATTTATGCATTGCAAGGGAACCAAAAGGATACATTTCTTATTAGCTCTCAAAATGGTAAATAAATAGTGATTACATTAGGACAAGCAAAATGCTGAAAATAGGGCCTAACATGGCATTCCTACTTTTGCTACAGAAAGGCACCATTTTGGAACCTTTTTACAATAGTAAGCAATGAAATTTTCAAAATGCTGCTCAGGAAATAGATCCTGCCAAGAAAGCCCTAACTTAGGGATTTTGCAAAACATTTCTCCGCACATGGTGAACTTTGGATTTCTGACAGATCATACATCAGGCAATTCAAAGCTTAGAGGTCTGCTATGTAAGAATTGTTTTTGTTCCCTTTTTTGGCTTTATTATCTGGCTTCTCATATGAGATTTGTGATTTTAAACAAGCCTTTCTTTCAAAAGAAGACATTTTCTTTTCCTGCTGGAATTCAAACAACAGATCTGCAGTGCTACATGATTATGCCAAAATTTATAGCAAGTCAAAACAAAGTCATGTCTACTGCCTTCAGTTCAGGATTATAAGCAATCAAAATCTAGAAGATATGTAAAATAACCTGATTTAATATAGGATAGCAGATACTTACCAGCATGCTAGTGTGCAGCATAGAAGTATACTTCTGTTGTCTGTTGTAGAGATTAGGCAAATCATTACCTGTGGAAAAGTGTTCATCACAGAATTTATGAAAAATAATCATTAACACTGGAATTATTTCTTTTAGAGGTTTTAAAATTAAGTGCTTTTAAAAATTAATTTTCAGTTATAAGCATGTATTTTTGGGAAAAAGTAGTAGGTTTTTCAAAAGAAAGCCCTTCCAAAAGGGACAAAAAATAAATATATAGCAAAAATAAGTACTCACAAAAGTACTGTTCCCTTTTTTTGTTGTGAGAACAACACTTGTGAGAAAAGTCTAACTTTCGTATGAAGTTAGCCATTGACAATTTCCATTATTATTCCAGGTTTTCCAGAGCTGCAGGGGGGACATGAGCTATTAGATTTGAATTACAAGTGTCATCAAATGAGGACATGTCTTTGTAACATGAGTGATCTTAGAGATGATACTCAAAAAATAGTATAGAAGATGGTATATTTGGATAGGTCTATACAGATAGTGCACAAATAATACAAAAAAGAAAATGGCTCACCTTTCAGATGACAAAGGCTCGCAGTAGACCCCACATAGGAGGGATCTCCAAGAAGAGATCCTTTCCTGGTGGTGGTCAGCCCTTAAATGGGGCTTGGGGAGAGGTGGAGCCAGGCTCCACCCCTTCCAATCACACAGGTATTATCACCTCCACCTGTGCCCCCACGGCTGACTCGATGCTCACCTCAGGTGACCAGTCAGTGGTTCAGGCCATGATTCAGCAGTTCCCATACAGTCTTTCAGTACATAAATCAGAAGCATATGCGTGAGGGAACAAAACCACTAAGCTCACCCACTGATTTCAGTGAATGGCTAAGTGTTTTTGAAAGTTTATCTTCTGTTTTAAGATTGTGAGATTTGACATCCAGTTTTGAAAATTTAGCTTTTAACTTCCTTGGCTATGTAATGTAACTTTGTACATTTGATTCTTGCTGTGCAAGTTTTGCATACCGTAACATTCAAATGTAAAGAAGGATATCTTCAATGTGAGCGCAGATTACTGTAGAAATTGAAGTTACCTTTCCAGTGAGTGTAACCTCAGAGTATCCTCAGTGAAAGTAAAGCTATTCACAATCAATTTCAGCATAGCTGCAAGCACAGTTTGTTCCATTTTCTCTTAAGGGGCTTGCAAAATGGTCCTGTGCTACATCTTCCCTATGTCTTCTGAAATCCAGGAAGAAAACCCTCTAACTCCAATGTGGTGTTAGAAAGTGGCATTCCTTTATTGCTCAGTATGCACACCGGATGACTTGACAAGCAAGCGCACCCTCTCAGAGTTCAGGTTCTACATTTATACAGTTAAGACACACATATGCAGTACATTGGCAGACATACTGACTCTTTTTCAAGGTCTCATAGATATGTGCCAATGTCCCTTTGGGCATGCTCAGTTGTATCTAGGGTGGTCAAGTGCCCACCTACTTCTTCCCCTTTTTTCACTGAAACCTTTGGCTCACTTTCATTCACTTTTCCCCAGTTTGGAAGATTTCCATTGCTTATTAGGTCATAGTGAGCCACTTTTGAAAAACATTGTACATGGAACCTGAAGAAAATGTCCTTGCACATTTTGAGGCAAATGATAAAAGTATTTTATTGTGACTACAGTACTTCTCATGAAGCAAAATCATTGAGACAGAAGATAAAGGTATTCTATTATGTCCCCACTGCAAAATTATTGAGGAAAAACAAGACTGTTCACCCAGTAAAGCTGTAGTGAAAAGTTTTAGAACTATCACTTATGGATTCCTTTTGCTAACCTAATATATAGGATCTTAAATTAATGTACTAATCCCTATTGCTAAACAAACCAACCTATATCAGCTAGAAACATGCTTGTAATTGCTTTCTGGCCCAGACTTGGTCCTTAGAAACTAAGCAGATGGTCTTGCCACCCCACCAGCCCCTTCTCTTTAAAATAGTGCTGGCAAGTGAATCCTTTGTAGATGGAGCCCAGAACAGGGCACTAACAGTGACAGCTGTGGGACCAGATAACCCTTGACTAATGGGGCATTTATGATGGCTCTGGTTTCTGAAGACATTGACAGAATTGGAGCCACACTGACAGCCCTGGAGGGAGGTCTGGTATTTCATGCACACTGTCTAGTGCATCATTTTTACATTTGGGGGTTATGCATGGATGCTCATGATCTGGGTTCTCCCTAGCCATATTCTGAGTCCTCCTAGTTCTTGGCATCACAGACACATTCTCTATATGCCTTAAAAAGAAATAAAACCAAAGCACCAGGCTTGGAAATGGAGGCCAGCAGCAACAAAGCCACAGTGTTGCAAAGTGACTGTTCAAGTAAGTTCTGGGATTTTGTATTTCTGAGACAACAAAGTTTATGAGCAACTCTCTTTCTTCTTGCTGCCAGCTCTCTCAACTGCCGTTCAAGAGCCAAGTCCTTCTGTCTGGCCACCTGTCACAAGGTGCTGCCGACCGAACAGCGGCTTCAGAAGAACTGTCAGCAATTTTGCCACATGGTCGTCAGTGATTTGCAAGAGAGCTGCTGAAAACAAGTAGAAGAGGAAAAGCATTTCCCATCAAGTGAGTCAGCAGAAAGATGCTATTTTAAAAAAAGCAATACCTCAGAGGAGGATCTATTCTTTAGTATTTTTGTAATGGACTCTTGAAAATGTGGAGAGAAAACTTGGAGCTCTTTCATCATTGTACAACCTGCTCCACATGTTGCTGAGTCTAGCTTCCTGATCTCAAATACTGAACAACTACTTGCTAGAGCATTTTCTTCTATCTGTTTACAAGAAAATAAGGTACTGGCTTTATTCTAGTGGGAGCATTACCTCTGAAATTCTGTACATCTGTAAACACCCACCTTGATGAAGTCTACGCAGTTGGCGAGGCATGTCTGTGCATCTTAGCCAAATAAAACTTCATGCATTTCAAATACCATTTCTGCACAGTCACTCTATAGTGGTGGGAAGGCTTGTCTGATTTCTCTCTCCTGCCAGCCACTTGGCTCAGGATGTTAGTCAAGTGAGTTCTCCTAATTCATCAGATGCCAAATCACTGAAATAACCAGTTTACAAGAACTTAGCTAAAACTAGATACATTATGCAAGTTGCTCTTCAATGCATTATTTATATTATTTATAAAGTGCTTTTCTGCTGGCTTTTCTTCATGGTTCTCTGCTGCCCACCCATAACTCTTTGTACTTCTAAAATTAGCATCTCATATTCCTCATTAGAAAAATAACTGAGTTTTCAAAACAGTTGTTCTGTTAGTCAGTTTTTCAGTGCTGCTCTTTCAGTTTCTAGGCTTCCACAAAGATTGGTATGTAGCCTACCCAACAACCATGTAATGTTCAGGGAAGCAGGGGCAAGCTAATATTTTTCTATTATAAATCCAGGTAAATCTTATAGATCAAAGTCATCACAGGAACTTTAAGAATTCCCTTGAGACTACAAATCCATCATCAGGTTGCCTATGGAGAGAAGGGCACTCAAAAAGTTGAGAACAGTCTTCCCATGCACTTAATATGTATTGAGAAACGTGAATCTAAATCACCACTGCTAATAAAAGTTTGTGCACTGTGATCAACTATGGTATCACAGGCCACAGAAACTTAAAAGGCTCTGTAGGCTGGAAGTGTCATCTAAGAGTTTCACTTGATGTATACCAGCAGCCAGTGCAGCCCATTATGTGCTGTGATCCAACAAATGTGCCATAAAATACACAAGAAGGAAGAGTCCATTTTTTTTAAGGTTTCAAATAATCATACGCAGTCCTTGCCTAGAGAACCCCTTACCAGCTCTGTTCTTGAAGTAATAGTTGATATGCAGAACCTCTTGATCCTGATCTATATACCCTGTGTCACACCTATTATCACACTTGGCAGGTAGTGGAGCAAACAAACAAAAAGGGCATGGTGCTGCCATCTGTCTCACTTCATTTAGAAAAGTATAATGTAAGGCTGAAAAAAAAAAATAAAATCAGAAGTTGCACAAGTTATCAAGAAAAAAACAACCAAAATAAAGTAGATAAAGATATACGGATGTTTACTAGAAGGGACACTAGATCAAAGGCATGGGAGTCAATAACAGATTCGGGACAGTGGATGACTGAAGTAGAGGACAGAATGGGTGAGATGATCAAATCAGGGACAGAGATTATGAGAGATGCAGAAAATTCACATCGTGAATACTAAGGCCCCAAGATGGAAAAGATCCATGGCTCAGTATCTCAGAGTACAGCATAGGCCAGATGCCTGTGCCTGGTAAACTGCTTATTTTGGGCTACATACAGCATCTCACTGCAGTATCTGAGGCAAGAACTCAGATGTGTGAATGATCCTTTATTGCAGGTTCCAACATCCCTTATATATATCTCCAAAGCTCCCTCCTCTAACTTTCCATCCCCCTACACGTCAGCAGAGAACTTGACAATTCTCCTTCATGGCTAGACACTATCTGCCTGCACAAGTGCTTATCCAGTCAGAACCAAAGGTTGCTTCTATTCACAAGCCTCTTCTCCAGTCAGGGTCATTCCCATGTGAGGATTATGCATCTTACTTGACCTCTGCTCCTCTCCGGAAGACAGCCTTTGTTCTCAGTGTCCTCTTCCAACCTGCATCAAAGTTGTTTTTTAGCCTCTACTCTGAACGTTGTCTTGAACACCAACATCTCACTTGTGAATAGCTTTTAAAATATGAAGAGAACTGGAAATCGTAGCTGACAAAAAAGTGAGACACATATCTCTCCCATGTTTTCATCGTCTGTAACCACTCTGGAGTAACATTGCTGAGGCTTTTGGAGACAAGCCTAATTTTTCTCAGTTCTTGAATTACCAGTGATAACACACTGAATACTTTAAAGCACAACTCTAATTTTCATGTACTATACTAACATCTTTGCTGTGTACAGTCATTCATCACTACACTGTAATCATTTCCGCACTGCAAGAAGTTTGCTCAGAGCTGCCACCATCACTGCCTCTCCTCTGCGGGACATCAGGATGGCACATGGCACACCAGTGCTTCACAGGCACCTGGAACTGTTTGCTCATACATGGCTCTCCCATCTGGCACAGAAATGTGGCCCAATCATGTCTTTTCTCTTGTACCTAAACCATGCTTCCTTACAAGCACATCTATCTTCTGACAAATACCTTGTCTACAAAGCAGCCAGAAAGGCCACAGCAAGTTATTGTAGACTACTGCTGTCTTCAGGAAAAGGATAGCAGTAGACTTTGAAATACTGGACATGTGAAGCAATTTTATTATCTATGGGTTTTCAGAGATTTGATTCTGATATCTGACTCTTCCACAATGGCAAGATCCTTAATGAACTGTCTGTTTCAGAAGGCAATGAGACACTATGGGACAACTCAACCTACTGGTAACAAAGTTTATTGCTAATGAGCAAAGCTCTAAGGTTGCAAATCCAAGTCACAATGGCAGCTGTACTTCTAGAGCCCCCAGGGAGGATTCTTCTACCTTTACAGAGGCCTCAGTTTGTCAACAGAAAATCATAATCTCTTTGCTGTTTTCCAGTGACATAGAGCTAGTCAGTTCTACATTATCAGCCATATCCTCTGTGAGATACTAAGTAAGATACTAAGTGAGTGTTAGTGTCATGGTTTTATGTATTTTTGTTATTGGTATTCCACATCATAACATTATGTAGCAAACTGGGAGGAGTTAAAGAGTTAATGCTTCAGTTTTGAGAACTATCAGTATTACCGGGTACCTGGTCCTCAGAAAAGAAGTACATATCCCAGAACGCTTTCACTGTTCTATTTCTGTTTTCTGTTCTGAGGAAAAGATAAAACTGCTCATGAGTAATGAGATTGTCCCTTTCTTTTACTGTTTGTCCCTGCAGTGTGTGCTCCCTAGCCATCTTGCCTTCAACATTAGAGTAAGGTCTTCAGTTTTGGATGCTCTGTCTCTCATCTATTTAGTTTATTAGCTTCAATCTCGATTTACTTGTATTTCTGCTATTATAATTAGTAAATCAACTTTCCTCCTCAGATTGTAACTCCTGTTTGTTTGTTTGTTTTTTCCTTTACCTCTGTTCCTTTTTCCCTCCCCCTTTTTTGGGCTGGTGGACCTGTGGTCCTGCTATCCTCCTGTCATGGACACAGATAGATGTAGGGATAATATTGTGACAGTTAGCTTCTATTTTTTTATATCATTTATATATTGTATGTAAATAAGATGCAAATATACACATTATATAGGGGAGTGTTGACTGAAATCCACTCAGTATTGTTTTCATGCACATGTGACCTTGTGTTGTTTGCAGTAATTCCACTGTATTGTTTATAGCTCTGTTTCTGTATTTTGCATAATAGCATGGATTAGCAACTACTGCTGAAAATCCTCAACATTATTCTGGTGTATAATTTATGGAGACAGACACTGATTAAAAAACAAACAAACAAACAGCAACAACAACAATAAAAAACCAGAATGGGCGTACTGTGGCAACAGAAATTGTTGCCACTACATATATGTACTAAGAGTAATGGCCACAGTTCCTTCTTTTACTGCGTAGAACAAAATTCACCAGCTGAATCTGAAGTGTCAATTAAAGAACAAGGAGAAACTGGATTTTCTCCTGGATCAGTCAGAAACTATTGGCCAAAACTAGAACTTGTCACTCCCTTATGTCCCATCTCCAACTGTAATAGTCCAACTGGACCATTAAAAATGTTTCATGAGAACACTTAAAGCACTGCCACATCCCAGTAAACCCTTAGGCCAACCAGTTTATCATTTGCCCATATACTATTTATTAGGGGGTTTGCAGTGAAATGCTTGTGCTCTGTGGTTTCTCATTTCTGTTCTACTTCAAAACTTCTTAATTACAAGATTCTCCTGCTCTGAAGATTGGAATTTTACTGTATCTTAAAATAATGAAAAATAATTAGATATCAAGCAATGAAGGATACTTCCATAGACTCCTGGCCCAACATCTTTACTACTGCTTTGAGTTTTGAAGCAGAGTGACATGCCTCATAGCCATTTTTACCACAAATAGCTCCTATCCACTTTCACTGCAAAGAAAGACATATCTCCTTCTGGACAGTGAATTGAAAGGGATTGCAATTCTTTCCTTATGTGTCCACACATTTCTGATGACAAAGGCAGCAATACTCAGAAGAGGGAGGGCTATCATTATTGGTCTGTATGAACCCAGACTGTGCTAACTGTTCTTACTTTATCTTAGCTCATGTTTAAGAAAAATAAGACCCACCAAAGGATTCCTTTTTCCAGTGTGGAAAGCTGAGAAACCTTTTGGGTAACTTCATTTCCCCCCCTCAAACATAAGACAGAGTTTAAAATCCAAAGTTACAATTTGCTGACATTTACTTTCTGGGTTTTTCAGGGCTTCTCTCTCATAATGAGAAATTTAACAATTCCCAGGATTATGAAAACAGCAGGAATTTACTGAATTAGATCACATCCAAATGATAATGGCATCATTTCAATTCAAAGGAGTCAGATTTTCCATTTTAGCATCTTCCTCTTTACGACACCCCACCCTTTTGCCAAAATCTCATTTCTTCCATCTGAGCTCCTCCAAGAAAAAAAAAAAAAAAAGAAATACAAGTAACTATTTTCCTTTGTAAAAGCTGACTCGGGAGAAAACGTTTTCCTTTTGAGAATGGCATCCAGTATGCTATGTTATCAAGAGCTGTAACAAAGTTAAAATATGTCTTTGAGACATTTCTTCTGTTCAGTTACAGAGAGCTTTAAGACAGATCAAATTCAATCTCTGACTTGCAGTTTTTTTCAGAGGGGTCTCTATGTCTTCCTTCCATTTGACCACATGCTATGTCAGATGTGAGCATTTCTGCATGTCCAAGCAACAAATTTAGACATAAAAGGCATTGTCTTCTGGGAATTTTGGTAGTAGAAAGATGAACAAGGACAACCAATGAATTTTAACCAACTGCTGCAAGTGTGCATGCAATGTAATGAATAAAACAAGCTCCACTGTGGAAAACATCCATCATCTTAAGAAACATCCAGTTACTAGGAGCCAGGACTTTTCTTTTCAGAGAATCTGTGGTAGCCACTGCAAGGAAGAATATATGCTTTTGGAGGAAGGCACTCCTTGCCAACACATAAACCCAGCTTTGTGAGAAGAGCTTTATAGATGCAAGGTCTTTCTTTCCACTTCTCTTCCAGCCAGCCCTGTAGAAACAAATTGGTTGGTGCCTGGCTGGGAACATGTAAGCAGCTGACAGTGCTTCTGTTCTCATCCCCTCCATTAAACACAGTCATCTCAGCCTTAGTCTGCAGCATCCAATCACAGTCATGTCAGTTCTCCACCTACAGCCATAACAACCATTCCTGCCTTTCCAAGGACAAAGCTGGTTGTGGGCAGGCAGCTCAGCTACCACCTACCCTGGTTGTCTGAAATGTGTTAAACAGATTAGCTTATCTGGTATTTGTCTCTGTAGTGCATGAATAAATGACCTGCTCTCAGAAGTACAGAGTGGCACATGCCTGCTTTCAGCATTAGCTGGAGCCTTGGGCACAGGGACCTCCAAAAACTAGAGCATTAATGAGGACTTCACAGGCTGCAAATAATATTTGTCAACAGTTACCAAGTCTCCAACATTTATTCAGCATATGGGTGGTGTTGAGACTTGCTGAGCTTCCTGCAGGCAATAACAATACTACAAGATGTCTAGAAGGGCTTTTGGTTTGGTTTGTTTTCAGAAAGGAGAAAGCGAGAAGAGTAAAGAACATGAATGATGCTGGCATTTGTTTTTGGATCACTAACTGAATCAAATTCAGAGAAATTTGTTGTTTTCTCATGACAAGTGAGACTAGAGACAGTGGCAACTCAGTTTGTTGGGACACAGCTTACAAATTACAAACATTTGGAATTTACAGACAAAGCCTCCTATTAAAGAGAGTCTTTGCATATTCTGCAGTTTATGAATACTGGATGACCTAAAAATATGTATCATTCTTAAATGGTCACTTGCTAATACAAATCTGTTTGATCACTAAAGAGAGACTTACATTCCTATGCAAGAAATCTGTACCCAGTTATGGGAACTTGTCTGCTTTGGGTTGCTGCTCTGCCCCCCATTGCAGCATGAAATCACTGCCGTTCGCACGTAAAATGTTTCTTGAGCCAGCTCGTATCCACATAAACACACAAAACTTTCTAAAGCTACAATGCTAAGCCACAACCTACGTAAAAAGAATAGGAAAATAGGTTAGTCATGATATCACCATGTTAGCTCTTGAATTTCCACTTCTGTTTAATTCTGCAAAACAGACTAGTAAGATTAACTTTGCTAGGTTGCATCTGTGATCTTGAATCCACTCCTGCCTAACCTCTCCTATATTGCTGCAGTTTGGCCACCAGCTCCATTGCTCAGCCAAATTGGTAACATAGATTCCCTTTGGGAGCTGCAGTCCTCCGCTCTTCTCCCAGACACTGAAATCTCCTGGCTCCACAGCTGCTACAAATTCAGGCTGTTCTGCATGGTCTGTGATTTTGTGATTTTCATATCATATGGCTGCTCTTTATAAATGAATATCTTTCATTTTACATTCAGCAAAATCCACAGGTGAAAACTTTGCCCTTTTCGTCCACAAGAAGGGAAAGTAGATTGGAGAACACTAAGTAGAGGGAGTGGGTTAAGGAAACAGATTAAAAAGGGAGAAGGAGAGAAGGAGAAAAAGCTTTGCCCCTCTTCAATCATGCTAAGGTACCTCTCTGACTGGGGAGGTATCCAGCTGTACGAGAAATTGAGAGAGACTGTTCACAGATTTTATCCCATTGTTGCAGATTGTGTGCACAATTTAACTAATTCATAAAACAGATACCACTGTGGAAATCACTCTTAAAAGAACTATTAGGTCCTCGCATCTTCTTAAGAAATATATCTGGATACTGAGCATTGAGCCTATTGCTCTCAGGTAAGCTGAGGTAGCCAGTACAGAAAACAGTACATATTTTTGGAAGGCCTTTTCTTGTTCATATTGTTTTGTCAGTTCACTGGGAACCAGAAACACCCAGAATGGACATAAAAGCACACAATTTTTCCTTTTTTTAAAAATGAAGCTGAACATCAGCACAGGCTAAAGGCAGGTTAGGATGTTTTGCAGCCTGGTACCTTCACTTTAGGCAATGGGGGCTGAAGTTTGGCATCCCTTTGGGATATGCCCAGCTGATGACCTGCACTCTTTGACAAGCCCAGCTCTGCCAGCTCACCCCAGCAATCTCCAGCTCACAGGCCTTTCCAAGGCTGTAGTGCCAATATAAACACTTACTTGTGCACTTTCTTTTGGTGCTTGGAAGAGAGAAGAAACATCATGGCATGAACTAGCCACAAATCAGATTTCATTTGGTTGTTTCAGCTATTTATTTATCTTTAATGGTGACTCATTTCAGGAAAGCATCAGGAAACATTTGTTTTCAAACAAATTGCTTTTAGAATAAACTTTGGACAAGCTTATGAATGAAGGGAGCTTTTCTAGCATTTTTAAGAGAACTGCCAGCAGATGGTAAAATACATTGTTAGCTATAATTAGAGTAACATAGACAATAAAGTTTGGGTTGTACCAGGTTCTAGTTTGGAAAGAAGTCATACTTGAAAAGTCTGTTTCAGCAGCAGAGTGGACTACCTTCAGAGACTGACACAGTATATGTGCAGCCTTGCTAAATAGAAAATTCAACACCAAAGGAAAAAGACCACGTGTTCACAGTCTACTAGGGATAGTATTTGTGCTAGTAAAGCTAAATCAGTCAGAGATACTACAGAAATGAGTAGAGGTATCTGAAAACTCAAGGTATAGTTGGAGGAAAGGCACAAATGAATCTGATCTGCCTAGCTATTTGTAAAGCATGAAGTGCCACCAACTCTGTCTTGGGATACTGGTGACATTGTAATGCTATAGGGTAATCAATTCAGCCTTAGATAATCAAATAATAAGGGACGTTAAACCAAATTAATAATCCAAAGTAAAATTTATAAGGCATAACAGGGGAAGAGTTATTAATATCATTCCAGGAGTTAATCTAAGTCTTGTGTGCGGTCAGGCTGTGCATCTTTTCAAGTCAAGAAGCTACTTATGTCTGTTTTCTTTCCAAGCAGCTCCTCTTTAAAATCTCCTCTGATGAGTGTTCTTGCTCATGCTCTCTCCCACAGTGATTCTGCTGACTTGTTTCAAAAGGAAGTGCTTTTCAGGAATGGGGGACTCAATATTCTGGGGGCTTCCTCCTGCCTCTGTACCTCCTCAGCTCCCTCTGTGCCCTTTTCTGGGCAGAGCCAGATGGCAATGCAGCACATGGCAGCCTGACAGCAAATGACATGCTCACAGAGCTGCATCAGCTCCAGCACTCTCCTTGGAGTCAATCCTCTTGTGTCACCTGGAGATTTGCTCTACATCTTTGAAGGGAAAAGTCAGACTGGTGCTGGTTGTGATTTATCTGCAGCATTCAAATGTTGACTAATATTTTTTTGGGGAGTAAAATCTTAATGCATTTATACTCAGCAAGTTTCTGAGCTTTCAGCTCTTTCTCAAACCCTCCAACATGGAATATCATGACAAAATCTAAAATTAACACTATGATATTATCAAGCTTTTTAATAATCATAGAAGCAACGAAATCCAAAGCTACCATTTGTGTATCAAATTTAAAAAGACGTCAAACCACAAGGTACATTTTATTCTGTTTTATATACAAAACTATGTCAAATTGCAAAACCTTCAGCCAAGCTGTAGCAGGGAAGACACCAATCTGTAAAGGCATGGAAACTGGCTGCAATGGAAGTATTTTATATTTAAGTTTCCAAATCTTTTGGCAACTGGGAAGATTAAATGACGCTTTGAAATCATCTTACTCCTAACTGAGGTATTTAGTCGAGTACCTTGGCCAGACAATGTATGTCGCTTATTCTCTGTAGCAGATCCTTCACACTTGAATAGTTAGGAGAAAAATGGGAATATATTTGCTGGAACTTTCCATATATATTAACTCTTGGCTGGAGTTACAGTGTGAGGAACAGTATTGTCCAATCAGTACTTTCACAGAAAAATCTTAAACCACTGGAATGGGGGAAATCTAATAAAACTGACAAATTAACCCATATCAGCAAGCCACCTATAACTGGGCTGTAAAAGTGTCATGGAAAGCAGTCCAATGCTAATAATTTAGTTCCTGTGTCAAAAGCCTTTCAGAACCACTGCCATGCTCCAGTGAAAAATGCAGTCTAAGAAGCCCTGCTGTGAAATCTGCTTGTTTTGCACAGCAGTCTTAGAAAGGTGGCATAACTGTTGTGAACTCATTCTTGGTTTTCTACAGCCAGTGGATATTTAACCTTTCGGTCCTCAGCTCCCTCTGGTGTGGCAAGTGTTTTTCCTCATTAACCTCACTGGCCTTCACTCGTCATCCAACAAATATTTGGAAATTCCAGTCTGATTTCTCAAGACCTCCTAAAAGTGACTGAGGCAATATCCCCAAATCAGAGATAATCATAAATGCCTTTCTGCCTGAATGAAGGATTTTCTTAACTCAGTTGCACAATAGTTCCTTCAATTTGGCTACTGGTAGAAGCAACAAGAAGGAAAAGTCAACCTATGAAACAGTTTAACTCAGAAAGAAACTGTTGGAATCTGCCCTGGAATGGTTACGCTACCTGACAGGGGTTCTATGTGTAAACACACACACATTGGTAGGTCCTGGGGCAGTAGGAACTTTACCCTTGGGCAAACAGGTGATAAATGCAAGACTGCCTTTGGTCTGTGCAGCAAGATGCTACACTACCATAGCTAAAGAATGTGCTCAATTTCGCTCCTCTGGAATACATCAAGCAGACATGAACCCACACTGTAAGCCTTAGTTCCGAAGCCAAGAAATCTGACAGAGTAACTCGACCTGCCAATGAGTTGTGTCGAGTAGGTATTCCCTTTATTACAGTGCTGGGTGCATGGGGGATCGCTCCACCAAACATGCACACAATGAAAGTGGCAACTACATATTTATAGGCATAGCACATACATATTCATCACATTTCCAAGAAATTGGTTACATATGCCTTGATGTCCCTCCTTTCTGAGCATGCATCCTAGAATGTGGGGAGGGTCGCTGGGCCCATCTGGTGGTTTTGGATGAAGGCCATTAGTTATTCTTGTGAAACCTTTAGGGGGGTTGCATTCTGTTGCAACAGCAACTCTGCCTTCTTATCTTAACATTACACCCCCCTGCCCCCCCACACACAATTGAGTTGCTAACAGCAACTCTGATTATCTTCACTTCTCTTCAATGCACTTCGCATTTCTATGGTTTCAGTGTTCCTTCCTAAAATTACCTGTTTGCGCAAGCTATGAGGTCTAGTTTAAACAAGGCTATACATTGTCTCCTTGATTCAGGTCATCCCAGCCCAGGACAATTTAATACCTTAAGAGTTTTCTGACCTTCCTGTCCTGTGTCTACCAAAGAATGTCACCTTTTCAAGTCCCAAGCAGACGCTTCACAGAATCTCAGCAATATTTCCTTCCTCTCACTGATAAATTTAAACATAGATATTGACCTACACATCTGCTATGAAGAGAACCAAGTATTATGTTCCTCATCCTTTCAGCTCTGCTTTTACAGTTGAGCAAGTGTTGTCACACACTACTTTCCAGGTGCAAAAATCATACACAGTGGAGTTCAGGATAGATCCATGGAAATTTGCCCATGCTTAAGTAAACGTGAATATTGAATAATGTTTTTTGGGGGTGCTTCAAAGGGTTTTGATTAGATGTATCTAAATCAAAAGTCTTTTTCCTGTAATTTCTGGGCACTGCTACTTCCTCAGCAGAGATTTAGAACATATTTTCCACATGTACATGCCTAATCTTACTTTGGAGAGTTACATATCATCTATAGACCTAGGAAAAGCAGATGTAGCTGGCATTGTCTTAATTCTCCAAGCTGTTAAATATATCAGACTCTAGACAAGGACTGGTACTTTGGAACATTTTCATAAAATTAATCATGTGTCATAGTCACCAGAAAGAAGCCAGGGCCACAGAGTTTGGCTTTATGTTGTAAATTATACTTGAAATTTGACGATTCATTCCTGCAGGCAAAGGCTGCCTGCAAAAATCATTTGTACCAGAGTTTGACTGAGCTTGCTGATGGCTCTGCTGGCCAGCTTGGAGGACCTGAACTGCACCAAGAGAAAAGTGAGAATACTGAAGAAAGATTAAAGCTGGCTGAGAGGGAGTAGGCAACCTCAACACTGTCAAATTCAGGCAGCCAAAATGGAAGGATTTGTGCAAATGGCATTTACTTAGAACTGTGAAGATAAGCACAATATCATTCCCCTCTTTACTCTTTGGAGCCTTAATTCTGTTTCTTAGCGCTGTGCTTTAACTAAGTTTTTTTTAGACACTTTCAAATAAAGTTTACATTTAGCTCCAAGTGATATACATACAACGCCCACTATCTTGTGGAAAAGTTCTTTCCATGCATCCAAACTGCAATTCAAGCCTCATTTTAGGATGTAAAAAAAATGTGTTTTCTTACCATCCAGAAATACTTTGCCCTGTCCAGAAATTGGGAAATCAAGTTACAGAACACACAGGAGACGAATGTCTGCTTGACCCTTATGATGCAAATTTAACAGGAGTCAAAGATGTTTTAAAGCAAAATTAGAGGAAAAGAATCCTGAGGAATGACCTAATGGGGCAGCACATGTTTGTCTTACAGCGTGACCTTCCGGCACTGGAAGTTTAAACAAATTCAGACATTTTCAGTGGCCTTGGTACTCAGCTTCTGTTTTCCTATGTCACTTTTGTACAAGCAGTGCAAAATATTTTCATCTGCAATGGAAAAATTTCTTTTTTTCTTCCCTCTGACTTTCCTCTATAATAGAAAAACTTTTATTTGTTTAAAAATCAAGAGCGAGCGAAAGTTATTTGAAATTACATTGTAGGTTTGTTTTCTGTTTTGAACTCAAACAGAAAAAAGCCTATAATGTGATCTTCTCTTGAATACATTTTAACTGTAATCCCACATGGAAGGGGAACTATCAAAACTAGACAGACAAAAATGCACAGTTTTCAGGCAGTGCAAAGCTGAGGCACAAGGAAAGAGGAGGGGACTGAAGTACCAAACAACTCTCAAGAGGCTTAGGAATTATGTGATAGGATTAAAGAGGCCAGGAGACGACCAAGTGACTTGCAGGCTAATTTTCAATCCCCCTTCTCCCCTAGTCCTCCCCAGGGCTAGTTTCTGAAATTCTGAACACTCTCGGATCTAACAGGACAGGATTACAAACCTGATCTAGCATCCTGTTCCAGTGACTATCTATGATCTATGGAACTTACACAAGTGGCTCCATAAATTAACATCCTATGTATGGTAATGTTATTGCAGCTGTGAAGAAATCCCAATGTCCGTATTTCTGGATGATTACAAATGGGCATCATACCCTGGATATAACCTTTTGATACTACATGTAGTAAACTGTAAATCCAACATGACACTTAGGAGCAGAATTTCAAATAAAGAAGTGTTGGCTTTCAATGCTAAACACGCATTGAAACAGGAATGTAACAGTTAAAGCAGAATGTAACACTTGGAAAACATGCCAGCCCTTCAGTCCTTGCTATGTCAAAAATCATTCCATTGTGTTGAATCCAGCATTGGCACAGACAACCAAAGCCTTTTGGGCACACACACTAAACTACAATTTCACCTGAAGAATTACTGTGGTGCAAACCATAGGATAGCAGATTTCCCATTAAAGCATGTTCAAAAGATAGCTCTGATTTCTTCCTCTAACAAGTCTAGCAGCAAAGCTAGTTGAGGCAGTTAAAAAATACTCATCTGTATTACTAAAGTATTCCTAGATATTCCAGTCATAACCTAACTTCCTAGACTATATTATTTGCTAGAAGAAAAAGGTCTTTAATTTTACCTTTTCTTTGGACCTTTTCTGGCCACCACATTTATCATAACACTACTCTGAATGAGCCAGAGAGACTGTTAGCGTGCTTCTGATGAATAGTGTTAATAGAATGTCAAGAACTAGCAGTCAGAGTCTTTTTCCCTGTTAGCTCACTGGCTGATTTTCTTCCCCTGCTTTGACTTTGACTTTCTTCTGTTAATAAACATTAATAACTTTCAGCCATGGGAAAGTTATTGGAAAAAAATCCAGTGTCCTCTAATAACTGCTTCGTTGGAACTGATAACCTCCGAGTTCAGTTAGGCAAGCTGCATATGTACAATAAATAACCAGGAAAACTGAAAACAGTTTTCTTTCACCCAGTATGTTCACACACACATGTACATGCACACATACAATGTAGAAAGATCACTGCTTGTCTCTGTTGCCTTTCTCAGAAATGTAAATACACGCTTCCCTCATTTGTCACTGAGAAAGATTACCTTCTTGGGCAAAAATCACAAAGAAGAAAAGCACGGTTGTCTTCTTATGTCTTTTAAAAGCTTGCTGTGACAGCAGCTTAAAAAGTATTATCTAGAGAGGTGGTTTTTTTCAACATGCTTCTGGCACCATCACCCTGGTGATATGTCCACTCATCTGCCAAAACAGAAACACGATGTTGTAGCACACATCTCATGCCCAACATAAAGGGCTCCACCAGGCAACCAGGGCACAAGACAGCTAGCACATCTTACCCTAATTCTCATCCTGCCCAAAGAGAGGACATATGATATAACCAGTTTCCTAATATTAGAGACCTCATTTTTTCTAACAAAGCAAAGTTGCTCCCTAATTGCAATGATTGTTCCCAATCCTACTCCCCCTGCTCGCCCTGACTTCTTTTTTTCAGTCTAGATATCAGCAATTTCAAGGGTTCAGTAATATTAAAAATAAAGTTTTTTGCATAAGATCTGGCTAACATTTGCATAGCTGTTTCTCAGCTCTAAAAGTAAAACAGGGGAAGTAGCTTTGTTATTTCAGTCTGCTTTTATCATTTTCTCAAGAACAGCTTGAATTAAAAAACAGGGAACTCATATGTTGGGCTTTGCAAATAAAAAGCTCTTTGAGCAGCTAAAACGGTAAAGTGGTGGACAAGATTCAGAGGTTATATATAAATGGTTCAAGGTTTACAGCAGAAGCAGATGCAAGAGTGTGAAGCTAAAATCCATGTTTTAAACAAAATTGAACTTGAAGACTCCCAGTGACTTCAGCCCAAGATCAAATGAAACAGTGAGCAGGAAGGAGCTCAGCTGAAAATCAAATCAGAAAGAATCTAAAATAAACACCCTTGTATGATTCTTCATTGTGAAAGAGTCCTCCAGAAGGTAGCAAATCACCAAAAATGAAGCTAGGGCTTTAGAGACATCAAAGATGCACAGAATTTTATTGAGAATCCTTTTTCTACAAGATGTTAAAATCATTACAGAACACACATAATTGTACTGTATTGCAATAAAACACAGACATATTTCAAATTCATAGAGTTGCAGAGTTTTCTATTAGCATGTAATTCTTCCACAGTGCTGTTTTTTAAGCCTTTGGATTGGGCTCAGTAGTTCACAAGCTCTGGAAATGACTCATGCCTTCCACTGAGATCACCTTTATGGCAGGTAAGCTCTGAACAAAGGTGCTGCTGACAGTGATACAGAGACAGCAGATACAGTGATTTACAACCTGAAGCCAGGGGATGAATGCTTATGTAGATGAATGCTTCTGGCCATTCTGGCCACATCAAAACAGGTTAATGGCAGTGATTACATTGCAGAGACCAACCCAGAAATGTTCAAATCTGGCTGAGGATGGGAGGGGAAATGAAGGAAGTTCTTCCTCTTGTACAACTGCATCCAACAGCACTTTACCATTATCTTCACAGAATCAGTGGCTTCCTTCTCCCAGTAAGTATTACAGAAGGAAGAAAATCACAGCATACATCATGCTGAGCCCTATAGTGTTAAAATATGAACTCTTTGGAAAGTGGCATGGTGTAGTTGGTCTACAACTTGAAATGCCTTTTGAGCTGATTACAAAAACACAAACTATGCAAGGTAGTATACACCATGTAAACCTATGTTGGTTACTGGAATAAGCACATATAATAAATTAGGTACTTTCCTATGGTGTTAAACAGGTATTTCCAGCACCAAAATGGGCTCCTGATTTGTAGCAACTCAAATGAGCCTCATCAGTTGTACAAGAAATACAGATCTGGTACAGAAAACTATATAGTGTCCTTACTCTACCATTTGTGGTAAAATACAGTTAAAACACATTGAAAACAGCATAACAACTAAAAAAGGAGCTGAGGGGAGAAAGAGCAAGACAGATGGAAACATATTTTCTACATGAAGTAATTGTTCTTCCTGCTTAAAAAAGCAGGGTTCAAGGAGGAATTTCAATAGAAATCACGAATGTTTGATTTCCCTAGAGCATACTCATTAAGCATGTACAGGCAAATTCTCATTTCTCAACAACTCCTATTAAGAATACTGAGACTTGCTCTAAGCTAAACAAATTTAAAATATAGCAGGAACTGGATAGGAAGCAAAGCCTTCACAAACAGAGCAGTGCCAGGGACCTGCCAGTGATCTCAGTGCTGCCACTTCTCTACCTGCTAGCTTTCTGCTCTCTTATGTCGGTGCTACTAGAAACATTTGTTAGATGAGGCAGATATTGTGGGCTGGTTTCTCATCTCAGTCATACAGCGCCTAATCCTGAGAAATTACTAAAAACCATGTAATTACTTGATTTTATCATGTTTACAATGATCAGATATATACATAGAGGCATAGGAACCTGGCCCTGAAGCTCTACGTGTGACATGGAAGGAAAGTCACTTGTTCAGCACCAACAGCGTGCTCAGAATATGCCAAGAATTTCAAAATATAATAATATTTTCTTTGCATCATTAAGGAGCTTGGAACAAGATCCAAAACAGTATAAAAGTGGCTTGGAAAAAATGTCTTGCACTTTCACTGCCATCATATGCCACTCTGCCAGGGTGACTGATCCTACAAAAGAGCAGAAACAAAAAGACCGAGGAATTTCCTTTGCAATGAGGACAATAAAATACATTTGCTATTCAAAGCAAGTAATAAAGATAGGAAAAAAAAAGAGAAACATAAAAGGAAATGATGAAATGTGTGCATTTCTTACAAAGGCTTCAAAATAGCATGAAATAATTAATCTCAATTATTATCTCAACAAATGGTAGGTAAGGTCATTTACTGATAGCAACTGCTGTTCCTAACTGGTGGAACTAAATCAATAGCTGCCTCATTTAAGGAAAGACATTGCTCACCAAAACTTTGCATCATCTTAATTAAGCCTGGAATAAGGAAAGAGGAGAGGAGGGAAAAAAAAAAAAAAAAGGAAAGATAATCATACTTTAATTAAACTATACTTTTAGAAAGCCCCTGAGGTCAAGGACTACCCCTATACTTAACAATCATTCCTCTTGCACTTCTTCCTGCCTCTTGTACCTGAATTTAGAAAAGTATCTCAGTTTAACCTACCTAATAAAGAGATACGTGTTGTCAAAGCCCTTCAGCAGTTGACCTCCCCATGTTTCTCAGGGCATGCTCCAATAAGTTTGGCTGAAGCCAAATTTTAACAGGTAAAAAAACCCTGGAAATGGGAAAAGGAAGAAAAAAGCAAACAATAGGAACACACAATTAGAGAACAACCAAGATTTCAGATCAAATACAGATGCATCTAAGTAACAGAGGGCCAACTGTGACAGTGAATGGGAGCAATATCATCTCTGTGATTCTAGTTAATCTGTTATGTAGGGAAAGGAAAGTCCTCCTCTCACTCTTCTCTCCCTCCAAACAATCAGTCAATCAAACAAACAAACAAACAAAAAAAGATACAATAAAAGATCTGTGTCTGCAACTGATATGGCATCCCTTCTGTAGCCCTCACCACTCCTATGAATTATCACTCTGCTACTTCCACAGGCTAATACTTCCAGAAGTTTGCTCTGCCTTTTATGTTATGGACACAAACAATCTTGAGAGAACAAATTACACCAGCATTACCAGTAATCATCTGGATTTTTTGGGGAGGTTATTTAGTTTGGACATTTTCTTTCATTTGTTTGTGACGGGCATCCTTCATTACATACCCTTTTTTTTTTTTAATTAATCGCAGTCCTCCTACTTGCTGCATATTAAATGAAGGACAAACATGTTAATAGCATCAAGAGATACTGAATGGATATTTAAGATGATTAACAAGCATGTACACCTGATCCCTCGTATTAACCTATATCAGAGTGTTCCATAAAGTTCCATTATATAACATGCTGTAAAATAAGGTTACCAGGCTGGAAAATAAATTACCATGTATTTAGATCAG
Organism: Odontophorus gujanensis; assembly: GCA_013399175.1. NCBI lineage: Eukaryota > Metazoa > Chordata > Aves > Galliformes > Odontophoridae > Odontophorus > Odontophorus gujanensis. Next base: position 33,828 of record VXAB01013556.1, read on the forward strand.
ATATCCAGATACTCCTAGTAAGTTGAAATACAGAGTGTAAACTGAAGCAGAGGGAATGAAAAAGGAGAGACAAACACCTGAAAGAGACACTAATTAGCTTTTGCAGTTCAAACAGGGGAAGCAAAAGAAGGGAATTATCTCAGATTACATTCAAGGAGAGTTTAGATTACAACTGTTTAATTAAAAGCCATATATTGCTATGCAGAAAAATCAAGAAAAGAAAAGTCTCCACAATGAAGCTACGATACAGCTTGACTTGGTCAGGGGAAGATATCATAGTTTGTACAGTCACAATTCCTTGATTCTGTTTCCACACTATACTCACTACAGTTTTTGAATTGTAATCAGCCTGCTATCTAACTTCTCTTATTCATAGCTTTCATCAATGCAAAGCAGGAACAAAAAGCAAACTACCATAAATGCAGCTGTTGTACTGAGGAACAGAAAGCTGTGCCCAGAAATGATTGAATAAGGATGAGCAGAGGAAACAGCAGAAAGTAATCGGGAGCTGTATTTCTTTTCACCTTGTGCTCAGCCTGATAGCTATCAGAAGGGCTTACAAGCCTTGGAATACTGTAAGCAGTTGATGGTGATTGAAGCCAACACAATTTAGAGTCTCAGCTCTACCTCAACTGCTAGAGAGGTGAGGGTGATTGCTGACAAAAGGTTGTCTTGCATAAAAGCACTGTGTATTCTGTACTCAGAGAGAAGAAATCCTGTCTATAAATACAAAGTGTTTTGAATAAAGCAAATGCTTGCTATGGAATTAAAATCTCTCTTCAAGTAACAGTACTTACACAGGACCACTTATAATCCAATCTGCTACAAATCACACAGGTCTGGAAGCAGAGATTTCTCTTCCACTAACCATACCATACATAGCGCTCAAAGTCCTGCTCCAAACAAGAGGCACACATACAGGTCAATATATGTCCTTCACATTCTTTCATAGAATAAGTAAGAGCCTTCTGTTTAGTTGGTGTCAATCAATAAACAACTGTACATTGTCATTCCCTTCTTATCCTTTTATCTTTTTTTTTCTTTCATTTTGACCCACTTCTGACCTCAGACACTTTCAGGGCTGTCACAGATAGCAGAGTGTGGCCTAACCCACGTCCTATTTCCAGCACACTGCAAAAAGCCCACTGTGGCATTTTACTTCTGCACTGGCACCACATATTCCTGAATCACTCATCTGAACACCTGGGGTTCATATGCTTGCGGCAATTTGCTCTGCAGTGTCCTAACTTGGTCAGTGTGGTCACAAGGTCAACAGAGACCAAAGGATCATCAGGTAACAGAAGTTGTAAGGCATACGGCAGCCTATCAGTCAGCTTTCAGCAGATCCCTCCCTTCTCAGCAGCAGGTGATTCAACATCTCTTCAACAGGAGCAGCCAAATTCTTCCCAGGTAATACATCAGCTTAGCTCCTGCAGATAGAGTTCATCTCTTGCAATCAGGCTCCGGCATTAAGTGTTGTAAAGGCTTTGTGTGCTGTCCTACACCTTCTTCTACATGACTGTAGGGGTAAGTGTAAAGCCCATGGCTGTGGGTGAGACTAAGACTCAGGCTCTGATTCTGACTTGTTTGAGGCTATGATTAGCTAATAACCAAACCAAGGTGTATATGGCACCTCTTTCTGCACAGTAGTGTTCTATTTGAGGACTATTTGCTCATTCCAGTTGTCAAGGTCTGCCTAAATTCCACTAGTAAGGCCCATTATCGTGCCTTGGCACCTGGGTGATTTTTTTTCAGTTTCCAATATTAGGTAGTGACAGAGGTATTTAGGAACAGTACTCTTTTTTTTTTTTTAGAGCTGTGCCAAGCTGAAGTTTTGCATGCAGATCTTTAAAACTCATTTATTTCTAACAATTGTAGCATACTGCCTGAAATACTCTGATGATGGTATAGATGTGCAGATCATCTCCTATCGATTTCCAGTCTCTTTTCCAGAAGAAAAGAAGTTAACTAGAAAAGTTACTAGTAATTCAGGATTTTTTGTTTTTTTGAGGTATGTTGTCTACATATTTTTTCATTTCCGGCCTCCCTTGCCTTATTCTTAATTATTTCTGTTTGAATTGAATATTGAGAAGAGCTAAGGGCAAAGAATTTCTCTCTAGGACCATATGAGAATACATAATGGGGGTAGAGACTCAATCCACAACTATGATTATTATTATGAGTAGGAAAAATAAAAAAGCAGCAACAAAAACCTCTCAAATTTATGTCCTTATTATTCACAATTGCATAAAAAAAGCCCCAGCCAGATCGTGTGCTATAATGGTGATTGATAAAAAGTGGTTTTGCTTTGGTCTCAGGGCATTGGGTGAACATTTTTTTTAGTTATTTTCTACATACAAGATTGCTTAGACATTCTCATTTTAATTAAATGCTTTGATGCCCTTCCTACAAGAAGGACAAGCTATACAAACTTCTTCAGGGTTTCCATCTCACCACAGCCTTTCTAACTTTGCCCAGCAACATTGAAAATTTCACTGATGTTGCATACTTGGTAAGAAGTTATGCTCCACCAGATTTTCCTAGCTTAATTAACTAGGTAAGCATAGATTCTGAAGAAAATATATTACACCTGGAATCACTCCAATTATTATTATTATTATTTTTAACTGAAATAGAATTTCTAAACTAAAAAGAATATGCAATGCAAAGCTGGCAGTATTGCTGACCTGTGATACACGTTTACAATTCTCACATATTTACATAACGAACATTTTTTTAGGCACTTCTGTGGAAATCTTGCATTTTGGATGCATCAGCATATCTTTACTTTTTGAGTGAACACAGTATCACTTTTGGGTTACTGAATAATTAATGAAACAGCAGGAAAACAATCACTCATACATCTCTTTAGCTTGATACCACATTGGTATGTAATTTGCTAGAGTTGCAACTTCCAGCTTCTCTAATTGGAATATACTCTAGAAAAGTAATTAGGAACATACCCTTGAGGAACCATAGAATATTCTGAGTTCGAAGAGATGCACAAAGATCATCAAGTCCAACTTCTGGCTCCACACTTCGCTGGCTTCAGGTAGGGTTACAACAGTCTACTGAAAAGCTGCTTGAGTTCCTAAATAAAATCAGAGCAAAACGGCATTTTGAACAGCATAATAATATAGACCTTTTACCTTTTCTTAGGCATTCTTTAATCACAGCCTTCCTCCTTTCTAACAGCCCTAAATCTGTCTAAATCCTGAGAACCTGAGAAATTTTCCCAGAGGAAAGATGCAATAGTCTGGCTGAGATACAAAGAAGTGTGATTACTTTTATGGTCTCTGCATTCTAAGATAAATAAAGAGGCAAATTCTTACACACACTTGCTGTGCTGTTGCTGGCAAATTTTCAGGTCGACCTACACAGGGACTTTGACTGTCTTCCCTGGACTCTAACTCTTTTGCAGAGAGAGGGTAAAGACAGCTTCAACCTCCCAGTCTGCAACCTTCAGCTCCACACTAAAAGACTGAATAGATAGGTTTACTGCCTAGTTAAGGTTTAGTCAGCACCTTATTTATACTGTTTATGAATAAATGGATTTTGTTTATATAAGAACTCTCTCTTGCTATGACCAGTAACAATATACATCTATTGGAAAATATGGGCATACATTTCCTCAGGAGAATAAAAAATCTTGTTGTTGACACAAAATGTTGGTTATCGCATTGCAAATACCACACCCAATAGTATTCGGAGTAGATTTAGCAAGTTGTTGCTCTTCAAGTTCTTACAGGATATAATCTGCATTCAGAAGACAGCTCCATCTAAAAACATATACATAAAACACATTTTCATTTTAATGCCTACTTTGTGTCTATCCCCATGTTAGAAAGTAAAAGAAAAGAAATTTCTGCATTAAGATATGAGTTGGAAGGAAACGTGTTTCTTTTCTAGATAACTTTTAAATCTTTTTGAAACCACCAATTCTGGAAAAAAAAAAAAAAAAGGATTTAACACCTTAATGTGGAAAATATTTAACATTTTTTCACATTTTGATGTGTAAGGTGTTTTTGTTTTTGTTTTGTTAGGAATGAGCCCTAGTTAGTGTACGGGAACTGTCGAATCATGGCCTGAACCACTGATAGGTCACCTGAGGTGAGCACTGAGTTAGCTGCAGGGGCACAGGTAAAGGTGATATACCTGTGTGATTGGAAGGGGTGGAGCCTGGCTCCACCTTTCCCCAAACCCCATTTAAGGGCTGACCACCGCCAGGGAAGGATCTCTTCTTGGAGATCCCTCCCATGTGGAGTCAATGGCAAGCCTCTATCATCATAAAGGTGAGCCACTCTCTTTTGCTATTTGTCTGTATACAATCTATATAGGCCTACTAAAATATACCATCTTCCATACTATTTTCATTGAGTACCGTTCTTGGGGGTTGTTTACCCTACAGTCAGTGAATAGGGAGAATCTTTTCTCAAACAGTAAGCTTGTTCTAAAATGCAGTTTGGTTGGAAAAAGCTGTTTATGTGTGAACATGCTCAATGCATGCTTCTATGTAATATCAGCCTCCCACTAGACCACACTAAATGATTCTTCCCTGTTCATACAGCAAAGGCTCATCACTGAATCAGATGTCATTTAGCTGTCATGTTCCAAAAGGTTGTTTCATTTCCTTGGTTACTTTTACATCTTTCAGCAATGTGCTGGTCTTTCTTCTTCCACATTTTTTAGACTAGACATCATCAATGAACTCAGTGCTGATAGCATTCTATATTCTCTGTACTCTTCCTTGCTGGAGAATCACAGATTTGTAGGAGCTGGAAGGGATCTCTAGAGATCATTGCATCTAACGCCCCTGCTAAAGCAGGTTCCCTATCACAGATCACACAAGAAAGTGTCCACGTGGGTCTAGAATATCTCCAGAGAAGGAGACTCCACAACTTCTTTGGGCAGCCTGTTCCAGTGATTCATCATTCTCACAGCAAAGAAGTTCTTCCTTCTGTTTGCACAGAACTTCCTGTGTTCTAGTTTCGGCCTGTTGCCCCTTGTTTTATTGCTGCACACAACTGAAAAGAGTCTATCCCTCACTTTAGATATTTAAAAACAGTGATGAGATCCCCTCTCAGCCTTCTCCAGGTTGGAATCTCAGATCTCTCACCCTTATAGGAACAGTTACAAGATATGTCACAAGGCTAGCATAGGCACTTAAACACATTTCTTCTTTTATGAAGAAACAGATAAAACATAAAATCTTCTGTATGCCTCATCAGCAACTTCCCAAGCAGAATAGAGTAGAAACATGACTTATGAGATTAAACAGAGACTGGCACCATCATCTACTTTCCTTTACTGCACAGCCAAATTAAGTTTTGTGCTGTTGATCCTTGCAGCCAAAATAAATGTACAGCTGGGCCAAAGCTGGCTGGTGACTCTAGTTTGCTTAGTTTAGCTAGGGTTTAGGATGTTTGGGGTATTGCATAGGCGTTGCCTTCAAGTCTCCAGGGCAAACACCTTTTGTAGAACATGCTTCAGTGACACAGTGTACTGAGCATCTAAGTAAAAACTGCAAAATAACTAGAAGAGAAGTACCTGGAAGGAGAATAGTTCTGGGCCTGAGAAGAGGTATTCTTTTCTCTTGTTCCCTGCCAATGTCTGTGGTGTTCTCTCCCTCTAGTCTTCCAAAGCTGTATGTAGTAAATTTATAACTACAGAGAACAACAGATAATACAATCTTAGTTAATTTTCTCAGTGAGCTCTTTGCTCTTCTCATAGACTACCTTTTCCATCAAAGGGAAGAAACAAGCTGACAGAATCTGATGATCACATAATTTCCTGATTTCAAATTTGCAATAGAGCTCACATCCTCACAGCACTGGGTCTTACTTCTTGGGAATTTATGCCCTACCTCAGTCCATGCAGCTTTCACATGACTGCATTGCTGTCATATGCCTCTTCTCTGAAGGAAAAGGCATGAGCCCCAAACTAAACTCAGTTTTTGAGCAAGCCATTGAAATTTACAAGAAACAGATTGCTTAATTGTTCTGCCTCATGCATATTACAACCAACTCTGGAGAGCTTAAAAATTTGGAGCCACCTGTGTTTTAGGTAGCCAAATCAAAAAGGCTCTCCAGTACTTTTCCAATCATAAAAGGAGTGCCAAAAAGAAAAAAAAAAAAAAAGAGACATGGACCAAAAAGATCTCATGATGTTGTGACCCTCTGAGGTCTAGTTTAATTCCTCACTTCCACCCCAGCCACTAGCTAAGCTATTTGCTTAGGTTATAGCATTTTGCCAGTCTGATGCTTGTGCTGCAATCATAGCTAGGAATAACACTCTTTTGCCTTCTCCCTAGCAATTTTACCACAGCAGTTCCCTTTCAGCTATGGGCATGGAGACTATATGAAAAACAATTCAGGCACTACAGGATCTTCAGTGTGGGCAACTAGAAATATAGTGATACTATTAAGATGATCTGAGAATCACTGCCTTAGCTTCTTTGAAAAGGCAGTGCTTTCTTTCAATTGCAATTATAAGGCAGTCAAACAATATAATGGGAAACAGTTCCGCTTGCAACTGCAAATCTTAGAGAGCACTTTTACTTTCCCTGGAGCTAATGCAGTGGAGAAGCTGCTCCTTCTCCCTTTTTGCCTTCTTCTTTTTTTTTTTCTTTTTTTTGATTTTCATCAGATTTGTTGCATGGAGGTAAATTATTGTCTGAGTTATTTCGCATCCAATTTATACAACACGTGTTGAACCTTGTCTTTATTAATGCTCCAACATGCTTACTTGCAATATTCAGAGTTACGTTTGCTGTCCCTGAGGGCGATTTCGATCAACAAGAGCTCCTGTCTTGTCTTATGCACTCTTATCTGGAATACCAATGTTGTTGGAATTAGATAAATAATAGTGTTGTCTGTTGTTCTTCCTCCCTCTTTTCTGTGCTTGGTGCTTTAAATTGAAGGGGTATTGTCCTGGGTAGACAGAGACTGAAATGTGTCACCATTTCACGTGATTCTACTGATGTTAGGCACCAAACTCCCTGGTCTCAACAAGCTCAGCAGAGGAGCAGAGCTTTTAAATACCTGTTTTTGATGGAAAACACACAGGATACAGTAGGGGAAGATTCAGTTTTGAGCAGGCCTGTCAGTAACAGCAGAACATCTAGTGGCTGATACTTTTCTTTCTTAGTGTAACACCTACCTTCCATATGACACCTGTCCATCTTCCCACTCAGTGCAGTGCATACGAAAGGGCTAAACACCACTCCTTGAGAATCGTTAGTTTTGTTTTAGTTTAGTAACACTGCAGATAGTTTGCTGGTTTTGAACATGTAAGCATCCAGCACAGGAACCAAATGATTTTTCACCCTTTTAAAGAACCAACATTACAAACTTCTTAAGTTCTATGTACTAGTCATGAATATTCTCACCGGCTTTAAACTGGGTATAGGCTGAAGGTAGTGCTAGTAGGTGCAAGTACAAGAACACCTAGAGACTTGCATTAACATACTTCCAGTTCACAGCCAGCAAAACTCCCTTGAGCAATAGAATTCATCTTACTGTTGTAGCTATTACTCAGTTACTACAGTTACAGTGTTTCATAGTGTTCCATAAGGAAAGACAAGCTGTTTAGGCAAGGTACTCAATATTAACCTGTAGAAGGTTGCCATCAAAAAAGCAAAGCCATCACCTCTGAGCTCTCTAGCTTAAGGTGCAACTGAACCAGTTTCAAGGAGTGGGGCGAAAATCCAAGAAAGCACTAAAACAAAAAACTCTATAGCTTCATTGAGGACATCAGGCTCTTAGCAACTGAAGGGGCTGTGTTCACACATGATAGTACGCTAACACAGACACAACACCTTGTTCCCATTTCTCCTGACCAGAAACGTTGCAGCAAGATGCTTACAGATCTTGACATCAGTAAGTGATCTGACAGATGAAAGGGGAAGGCCCCAACATAAAATAAAATAGAGCAAACAACGGAGCTTGAGCCTGAGAGAGGAATTATTCAGTAGTATAGAAGTGTAGCTTGGAATGCTTGGACTCAATTTGTCAGTCTCTTCAGTTCCTGTGTGATTATGGACCACTGCCATTCTGCATACCCTTCGAAAAAGAAGGCAGGTTATGCTCCCTGACATTGCTGGGTGTGCTTGAGTACCACAGTATATAAAGCCACAGAGGTGGACATTTTATGGTGAAAATGCACTGGTAGCCCAGCAGGCCTGAGTACCACACAGCAACACCAGGCTGGAGCTTCAACAGTCCTTTCTCTTCCTCCACTCCTCAGGGTATCTTTTTGAACAAAAGATACAAACACCATCTTTCTCATAGATAAGAAATACTGATCACTTTAAGAGTTAACAGAGGATTCAGTCAGAAGATCTTTAAACTTCATCAGCTGTCTCACACACACAAAGGAAAAAAAGAAATTGATAAAAAAGGCATCTTAAAACTTTAAGTTATCTAGAATACCCAGTAATTTACTGTAAATATCCACACAGTTTATGGTAGATGAAGCTTTTTTAGCCACAGAAGTCTGTTTACATTTTCCACCCAAGTTTGGCATATTAGTTGTAAATAGTCAGATTCAGGGTAATCACAAAATGTCACCGTCACATATCAGATTTAAGAGACTGATTTGATGATAAGATACAGAATTTTTTCCTCAATTCCAGAGGAACCTTTAGAGTTCAGCAACAGAAGCACCACGTAATGTAACAACAGCAGGACTGAATTCTGTTCTGGCAGCTGTTTCCTGGTTAATCCCTGAGGGCCATGACTATGAGCTCTCTGTGGGCTTCTTGCTCTTCATCCTGAATGCAGTACAGTGTGATTGGACAGAAAGCACACAGCCTTACAGCACTGCCAGAGGTTGCTGGTGGAGGCCAGAAGCACTGTATCTGTCAAAGAGCACGAGCAATTCACTGGGTGGAAGCAGTGGATTGTATTTGTTTGGCAATGTGCTTAATGCAAATTAAAATGGAAATACATCACTCAGATCTGAAATTAAAGAGCAACATAAAAATCCAATCTGTCATTACATTGGTTTGCTAATTCTGAGAATGTACTCCCATTCATAAAAAGGTTTTAACTTGTCAGTATGCATAAGCATTATAGAATCTTTCTCCTGTATTACATCTTCTTCAAAACTGGTTGGAGTACTTAAGGATGCAGAAAAAGAATAATTTCACAAAAAAAAAAAAATCTACTTCTGCAATTGTCTATATATCAACCTGCAGTAAAGCAGCAAGCACTGGATGAGACTGAGCAAATTAATCCCTGAGCACATGTTCACACATCAGCCACCTCCACATATACATGGTGGTCAACCACACTTCCTTGCTTCTTACATAAAAAAAGTCTTATGTGTAGTGAAACATATCAAGAAATCAAACTTCACGTAAGCAGAACCAACAATACAGCATTATAGTACCTCAGGGAGTCCTGAAAACAAGAGGAGAATATCACCTTTAGAGCCTTAAAAACACATTTCAGGTGGTCAGCACAGGGACACAGGCAGTGATGCCATGTTCTTGAGCTTGTTAGATGAGCAGCCACATACTTAAAACTACTCACAGCAGCTCTCAAAAAGGAAATAATGCCATGTGCAGTTGAGGGGCTGAAGTGTGTGGAGTACAAAACTGCATACTGTGTTTCACTGGCACAGTTTTCTTCTGCACACCCCTTCAGGAATTCCCTAAGTGTGTCACAGGCCTGCAGTACACACGGCCTGGCCAAGCGCCGGGGTTGGGAACCTGTTGTCCCCTGTACTCCCCCAGACACACAGCTTCAGCTCTGAGTTGGGAAGGCAGAAACTTGTAAGTACCTCAAACCTCTCAAAGACCTTAAAAACTGCCTTTATACATAAAGCAGTGCTGGAAACTGGTTAGCCATCTTTAACTATGAATCAGTTTTACACTGCTGTATTTCCTCCAGAGCATTTACTGCTGGGGCAAGAACACTCACAGTTGTATCCACTTTCAATCTGTGCATTTGATAAGAGACAGCATTAGGCAGCAGGCTTCCCATATGACAATACCACAGCGAACCACCTTTTCACCCCTTCCCCAGGGCATCTAAGCTCATGGTGAGAGCTAATGCTCATCCCGTAAGTATTTTCTTTTTCACTGCAACACCCTGATACATAAATTTAACTTTCTCATTTCACAAATAGAAGTTCTTGTTTCTACACACTAAAGGCAGGCACAAATAGTTTTCTCCCAGCCTGCAGAATGTAGTATCTGTTATCTCCTGATGAATATCAGTCTCAGAGAATCCAGCCATGGCTGGTTTCCAGAGCTGCAGATGCAGCACTAGCCAGGCAGTACAATGCAAGGTACCATAAGTACTCCGCTGAACTAAAACAGGGCAGGAAGGCTGGAAGGGATACAAAATAATTGCAGCTAAGCTCTTCCAAATGACAACATGTTAAATAACTTCAGCCTAAGCCCTTAGCTTCTACCTCCCATGAAATATTAAATCTTCCCTTTATTGAATAAGAAAAAAAGCCTGTCTAAATCACTTTTTTCCAAGATGCTTCAGTTCTTTGTGTTTGACCTTCTCTAGCTACTCAACAAATCCTTGTATTCTAACTTTCATAGTCTGACCTTTCTTATTGTCAGTTGCTTGCTTGTTAACACTGACGGCATCACCCAAAGGTCCCTCAGGAAATCAAAATATCAAATTAAACTCTGAAGGACTTACAGAGAAGAGATGCTTTGGCTTACATTGTATGAATCTCTGCAGTACCATGAAAGCATGTGTCAAATTAGTCCCCCCACCTCTTCTCAGACTTCCTCACCGAAATCCTTATGTAGAAACCTTTTACCTCTGCATACATTTGTCATATTGTTTCTTCAAGTCAAAGCAGTTCTTGTATGAAATAAATTTGATGTGTCCTGCCATGTAATAATCTGATATTTATCCTGCGAGGAGGGAAGGAAAGACAGAAAGGGATGCTATTGATAGTTGGGCTTTATGGGGGCAGCCTGTTCTTCTGTTCAGAGCACTTCTTATTTTGTGATTGGTTTTATTTGTTATGTAGGATGGCAATTCCTGTATTCCTTTTACCTTATCTAGCCTGTGACTATACAGAAGAACTCACATTCACAACACAAAATGAACAAAGTATCTGAAGTGTAAAAATAAGATTGAATGTGCATGGATGTAAGGAGACAAATTAAGAGTTCTCTCTTAGATCCCTCCTAATGCCTATGAACAAAACTATTTGTACCCCTTCAGATTTTAAGACTATAAATACTATGCAACTCTCCAGACTGGAGGTAGTTTGGATTTACAGAGTCTACTAAAATCTTGCAGTGGGTGTCACCTCTACATTTAAACTACATAAGCACACAAGCGTTCTTACCTGTTAAGTAAGATATGCTGCTGCTGCGTTGTTCACCTAAGGCCTGACCCCTGTTTGTAGAAAGAAACAGATCACTCTTGTCTTTTAGTGCAAACGCATATGCTGCATTTTGGTTTTTGAGAGCAACAGCTGGGAGAAAACAAACATACGTTACCCAAGCAAATACAGCCATTTCAATGCAATACATATGAAATATATATTGTCACTTACAATCCTGCGAGAACTCAGGAAAATGCAGCATTGAAAGAGGAATGAAGTTACTTGTCAGTTAAGAGTTGTTTTTGTACAGTCTGAGTTTTACATACAAGAGTGTGTGAAAACGGAATTTTTAGTGTTACTACATGCAAGACTAAACAAGTTAATCCTGGTAGAATTTCTTCCTAAAATATTGCATTAATTCATTGAAAAGAGATTGACAGCAAAGACGCAGGAAAGAATTTTCCAGTGAATTAAAATGTAAGTAATATTAAATGCTGTTCTGAAACCATAAACCCACAAGAACGATATTTTAAAGAGCTTCCCAAACTGGACAGCATATTCTTTCACATAAAGCAGCACAATCTCCTGTATCACCTGATCTCATCAGCTCCTGTCTGGTTTATTACTAATTACTTCTGAAAATGCATCAGTAGATGGGAAAGCTAAATGGAGTGATATATCTGGTAGAACTTTCCTTCATGTTAATCCTTCTTAAGTCCAAATAAAAGCCAGAGGCTACAGGAGTTAATTCTATGCTGGCCATACTAGAATTATAATAACCTGTGAAAACTGCAACCTTGACAAAGAGAATTAATCACTACTTGCATGTATGGGCTTGTGAAATCAAGCAATGGTTTACATCAGTAGCAAATATATTTTTCATATGCTGATTGAGGACACGAATCTACGTGCTAACTTGCCTTGGCATAATGAAAGAGGAATTAAAAAATATAACTCTTTTTTCTGCCTTTCTAGAAGATAGTGGATTTGCCAAACCATTTGAAATATGAAGTTGAAAGATTTTTTCGTGTAGGATTAAATACAGAAAGAGTATCATATATCCAGACTGCTTCTGAGACACAGTAGAAAAAGCAAAGGCTGGCAAAGTAATTATTCCAATATGAAAGCTGTATTCCCACCCAACTCAGAGCAGTGTAGAGCCAGCAGTGACAAAACCATTCGTGGTCCAGGATGCTCACAACATTTTCACAACATACCCTGGGAGCTAGGTTATGAAAAATGCTCAAGTTAGGTTAGGATTGTTATCTCTAGCATTCAGGATCCTCCATATAATCCTGATCCAGAGCATGAAGTCCATCTTGGAAAGTGACTGGTTGAGAAACAGAACAGCCAGTTACTTGTGGGAATCCAGTGGTTTGAGGACCCACCAGGGGATTCCGACTCAGCTACAAATTCAAACCACCCTGCTATTGCCTAGGCAGCTGCATTCATCCACCTACTCGTTGAGCAATCCCCATTGAGGCTGCTCCCTCTAAATATGTTTAGCTAACTGTACTCTAGATAGTAAAGCACTGAATGAAAACAGTTTCAGGGAGCAGATGCTACATTGTCTGCACCTACAGAGTTTACTTATTTTGCTCTCCTTCTAGTTCACTTACACCCTGGATGTACGATGTCCAAAAGCAACCTAGAGATTAGAGCAACCTTTTAGGATCTGTGGAATGTAAGACTAAACCCCTCTGCCCTGAGAAAGAATGATCTTTGTTTGTTTCAATTCTCAGGTGAAATGAAGGAAACAGAGCCTCCAGTTCTTTGTGCACAATGCCATCTGTGGCTGAATTAATCTCTGCCTGCATACACATTAAGCACATCCAGAGTCTTCAGGTTTCTAAATTAGATCTCAGCTCTGAACTGCAGTCATGCTACATAAAGGGCTAAGCAGGCAGACTATGCATTTCACAAGAGGGCTGCCTCTTGCTCTGTATTTGCACTGCACCTATTTGTTTGAGGACCTGGATCTAAGCGTCTATTCAGTATCACAGAAAAATTCTCTGTTGTAGCCAGGAATCAAGTGGAGGACTCTCCAGCCTTTGGTAAATTATTAATCTATAAAGACTTCCAAGAATACCAGTTTCATACTACCGACAGGTTCATAGCTTTAATAATTTACTTTGGACTTTTTTCAGTAACACATGATGTTAAATATTTTATATCCTTTTTACCTTACTCCTCACATTTTCATTTCAATTCTACCAATTTTTCTCCATACTTAAAAAAAAAAGTGTATACTTTATTTAATTTATTTATTTTAATTAAAACAGAGTCTCTACAAGAAATTCTCCTTCTGCAACACCCCTTTTTAGTCACTGTAGACACTGTAAAACCTACATTGGCCATCCCTGCAGCCAGGTGGCTTTCACAGATATTCAAAAAGAAGAAATATAGAAAACTTGGTAGCTTCTATTTTCAATAACAGGCCAGTTACCTTCCAAGATGTATGCTGCGATCCATGAGTTGAGACCCTACTTTATAAATGATGATTTGACTAAGCAAATCTTAAATGACCAAACTCTTCTAAACACTTAGAAGAAACCTGGATAGCCCTTCCATTAACTCTGGGCTTTTCATTCCTTGTTACAGCATATTTGCCCACTGGTCACGAGAACACATGCCATTCTACTGCTCAGTGATCATTACTTTCTGGTCTTAGTGCCATGAGCAATTTCTGGAGGAGGATTTCCTTTCCTCTGGGGTTGAATTGACAATCTCAACCTGCGGGCTCAGGCTCAAGGTAACTTAAGACTTCGTGAACTTTGATTTATTGTCACTTCCATGAGGTTGGGTGGTTTTTTTTGTTTGTTTCTTTGTTTGTTTTGCCTTTTCTTGAAAAAGAAAAATCTTTTTTTTTTTTTAATTCTAATTTTGTTTTGTCCATGGCTATTGTAAAGCCTGCTCAGGGGAATGCTGATCTCACATCACACCAATCATATAGGGGAAAAATCCATTTGAGTGTTTGCTCATTCCCCAGAGCTGACTGGCACAGGCTGATCTGTCATCGCCTCAACCCCAGAGACAGCCTCAGTTCTGGGCAAGTGGCTGATAAGTCACAGGCAGAGCACAGCCAGCTTGCAAGAGGTCACCAAACCTAGGGAGTGAGTAACTGAGTGGACAGTGAGATTAAAGGAAAGATGGAGAAGGGGTGAAACGAGGGGACCCATCTCCCAGATTAAACTCAAAAGCAACAAATACAGGTAACAAGAAAATGGTATCAATGTGCCCTTCCAATAAATGTTCAATACATCATTTTTTTATATTTTTTCATTAAATAAATACATTATTCCTTGGCAACTCAGAGTAGGCCATAAAAATCATGGGAGAATTGTGAAGTGGGAACGTAGTCTTAGTATAGTTCCCTGACACAAAGTGACCATTGTCACAGAATCATCAAGGTTGGAAAAGATCTACAAGATCATCCAGTCCAATCATCCACCTATAACCAATAGTTCTCACTAAACCATGTCCCTCAACACAACGTCCAAACTTTCCTTGAACACCTCCAGGGTCAGTGACTCTGCCACCTCTTTGAGCAGCTCATTTCAGCGCCTGACTACTCTTCCTAACACCCACCCTGAACCTCCTCTGGCACAGCTCGAAGACATTCCCTCTAGCCCTATCACTATTTAGGTGAGAGAACAGGCCAACCTCAGCTCACTACAACCTCCCGTTCATATGGTTACAGTTATATAGCTAGATAATTACATAGTTATTCAGAGAAATATATTACATAGTTGTTCAGAGAAGGATGCAAAAATATTTTATATTCTTAAGAGTCTACACATATATAAAAGCTCTTTTTTAGTTTCCAGTTTTTGCCAGATGTCTCATGCCACAATGAATGAGAACTTATATCCTTTCAGTAAATAAAAAAATGAAATTATCTGATGGTGATTGCTGTTAAGCTCTAGAGAATCATCAAATGCTCCTTAGATCATTGCTACAATCTTAGCATTGCTTAAGGATGAAGGATCCTATAGTTTACCCAAGCTCTCATCACAGTTCACCTGTGAGGTACTCACACCCTGCCATGGGGATTTGTAATAGACAGGCAAGTTATGGTCATATTGAAGCAACACAAAGCTTCTTCCTGTGCACACTCAATAATAATGCCTACAATCAGGCACAGCACTGGGCATCACATCCACCAAAATTCAGGTCTAATACTGCATGACTACACCTCTTATTGTAACTAACGTTCAGAAGAATGAAGTGTGTAAGAAGTTTAATCATATTCTCTGGGGTCTGTTTTAAATGTGTCTGCAACTTAAAAAGAACTACAAAACTCAGAATAATTCCTGTAAAAACAAGCCTCATACTGTGCAACTTTGATCAAATAACTAACATTATCTAAAGGATTACTAAAGCAGGCACTTAAGGATCACAAAGCACTTCTCAAATAGTCAGCATTTATTTGTAAAAGATGACTTATTTCTAGAAATATACTTCCTTTGCCTTCCCCACAATGGAGGCAAAGCTCAATGTATCTTTTTTAAAGAGATAGTTAAAGAGATAGCACTGTACAAATCAGATAGTTATTTGTTGCAGACAATGAGCTTTCTAACCCTTTCTTTTTATACTTAGAGAGAGAGTTAACTCTTGTAATTTTTACATTTGGAAGTTTTTCCTAGTATCTATTCTTCGCAGGCCAACCAAGTAGATGAGAGTGACTCAGTGATTAGGATGTCTGCCTGAGACACACTTTGCAATAGATTCACTACGGGTTTTAAGCAAATCACTGAATCTTTCTACTTTCCTTCAATGCACGTTGATGATAAAATGCCTTACTGACAGCAGTGTAACAGAATTCTTCGGCTCACTACGGCAGCCGCAGTCATGTAAGACTGTGAAATATATTTGGGGTTGACAATGAAATAGAACCTGTAATTAATACTCCATAAGCCCTTCAGCTTACTGCACATTGGTGAGGTGCTTTGCTTCCTGGGTATTCATAAGAATCTGCAAAGAAATACCCTGATCAAGCTGAAACCCACGATGAAACTGATCTTACAAGGAGCATGGTTTGCTATTCTGTATTTAAAATGAGACCAGTCTGAAGTAGATTTTGAAATTTTGTCCTGGGGAAAAAAATCTGTTAACTGGCAGGTGTAGGATAAATTTGTCCAGCCCCAAATGATCTTATGCCATTACGTAACACTATAAAATACATTTGCTGTTTCACTCTAGAGCACAGAATTATACAAAAACCCTTCTATCTCCAACACACATCCCCGCCTACCACTATTAACTAGAATTATCATTCTGTTACATGTCCAGGCTTTTCCTTTCTGATGTGGACTGGTTGTATTCCCACAAAGGATTCTGCAGGTAAACGACTGCACTGTTTGCATTTCACTCAACATACTTTGTCCAAAAGGCTGGATCCTGCATAAGGAGAGTTCAGGAAATCAGCAAAGGGGATTCCTCTAGTCCTGTGCAGGTTTGGTGCTAGGTAGGATAGCAAACTCACAGAGGAAAAACACCAGTAAAAAAAACCAAGCAGGTCTGAACTTGATTATGGTCTATTTCTTTCAGCATCTCAATCATCTTCTAATCCAAATAGAATAGGTGCAGTTACCTACCTGGGAGAAATCTGAAGCTTAAGTAAAGACCACAGAAAACTAGATACCAAAAACATCATAAAGCAGTGCAGAAGTGCACTCTAAGACATTCCCTAACCAGGCTCTCTAATTAGTTGGATTTTTATTTAAGAAGAATACAGTTCTTCTCAGCCTTCTGAGATTTACAGTTTTTTTAACCATTTACACGTATTCTTGAATCATCTTCATTATCTACGTGCCTTGTCTCTATGCTAAATATCCTGCCTGCAAATCCTCGTGATAACCCTGCAGATATTCCATAGCCCCAGGCCTCCCTCAGATAAGTTAATTACTCCACCATCACAATGAGGAGCTGAGCAATTCCTTGCTACCTGTAGCAGCACTAACTGCTTGGTTCCTTTACCAAATCCTGTCATGAAAACATGGACTGGTGAGCATTGAGAAAGTGAAGCAATTTCTTCCATACAGAAAGGTCACACTGGGAAAATGTCATCTACAGAGATGAGCAAAGGTTATTACAAATATGGCTTAAAAAATGTGGGACTTCACATCTACTGGAATAACTCCATCGTTGAGTTCATAAGACAGTTTTTCTATTCAGGGGCAAGAAGTCCTAGAAAGAAAACAAGCCACAAAGGGAAACCTTACAACAGGGGAAGATGGAAGTAAAATAAAAAGCAGGTATGTCTGCAGCCTCAGAGAGGGAAGTGCAGAAACTCCTACCTTGCCCCAGGGCAGTGTTGATCTCTGAGGTAGTCTTCTCTGAAGTGTTCTCAAGCTTCCTGCACATGCGAATAAAGTCATTCTCTGACAGTTCTCTTTCCATAGTGCATTCACTTTTGATGTTTCTTTTGTAGTCTCGGGTCCAGAAGGCAAGTGACTGATGTAAGAAGTTCAGATCTCATTTGAAATAACAGAAAAGGGTTTATAGTCTCTTAGCTAAAGAGTGAAATATGGGGGCAGAGAGAACTCCTATGGTTCAAAAGCAGTGGGGTAGAAAGGTCAAATGCCAAATGCAAACCCAACTCATCAGTTTTACATCTGTGAGAGAAAAACTTTGGTGACGTAAAAGCACAGTAATACCCGTTACAGTCAAGAATTGTGTTAATACTTTTGTCATGACAAAAGGTACTAACACAACTGCCCTGTCATTTTTTAGTTTCTCCCAACTCTCAGCATTTAAATGCTTTCCATTAGAAGCAGGTTATGTCTTACTTCTGCCTACAGAGCTTGGAAGCTGATTTGGCAGCACACAGCATCCATCATGCTCTTGCTTTTGTATATAGGTGAAGTGACCTCTTTGCAGAAAGAACCAAATTCACCATTCACATAGTTCTGCACTGCATTTTTGCTGGTGGAGGAGCAGATGCCAGCACAGGACTGTGAAAATCCTTTGCAGCTCTCCAACGTGAAAGATGCTGTTCAAGAGAAGGAATAATTGCTAATCCATGAGCTAGAGAAGACTATCTGAGAATTTGGAAGAAAACCTGTAACTTTTAAACAAGACAAAACTGGCCACCTGAGAGAGAGTGGAAGGGACAAAAAATGTATTTTATAGAGCAGGAAGGCAGCAACCTTGTTAGTGCAAACTGGCAAGTACACTTATTTCTCTAACCTGCCATCTGAAAATTAAAGTTATTATGAGGTATATACTTTGTCATACTTCACTGAAATACCTGGAGTCAGACTCTGTGGGTCAGGCCTCTCTAAGGGATCCTCAGTACCTTAGAACTTGTGCCTCCAAGCATTCCACTAAAATTTGTCCTGTACTTACTGGTATATTCTCATTATAGTATAAATAGCATGTTCACACACATCTGACTAACAACTGATAAACAGTGCTGAACAGGCTGAGATTTTATGAATGAAGATCATTTGCTATTTATCAGTCAACTTGATAAAGTTGATCTGCTACTGCTCAGTCACCCTCCTGAAGGCTGTTTTTTTAATGTGCTGTAGTAACGTGATGGCCTACCTACACCTTTGAAAGTAGCCACATGGATGAGTCAGAAATAAAAAAGGTAATATAACTCAAACAATATCACATTCTGTCAACGGTTTATGGGCTGGTTCGGAACAGTTCTGCAACAATTGGTGCAGGTGACCCACAGACCCACAACCCGGGAAAGGGAAAAGGGAGATGGGCCTAGGAACAAAACAGCGGCAATGATCTGAGGAGGAAAGCTAATTTACTAAATAAGATATCAGAAAGCAAAATAGCACAATATAAAACAACATAATTGGAATTGAGGCTAATGGATCAAATAAAATGAGCAAAAGAGAGTGTCCAATAAACCAAAGGCCTTATGCTAATGCTGAAGGTGGACAGCTGCAACAAACACCCACTGCTGAGCTCGATCCCGAAGGGAAGAAAGAGGTGGTCCTGTGACCATAGACAGTTTTTATCTTACCTTCTGAGCGGAAACACATAGAAATGTGAAAACATCACACAGTCCTCTGGGGAATGTAGATCATCTCCTCTGAGACAGGCATATTCATAATTATCAATGATCCATGCAGCTAGAGCATTTATTTAACTCCCAATACACTACATGATGTTATGATGTGGAATATCAATAACATAACAAAAATCATAAAACCATGACACATTCAAACTTTACCTCAGGCAAAACTTCATGGGAGTCTGACCAATCTTATCCCCTAACATTTATCCTTGGCTTCCTAGTAAGTGGGAACCAGACCTAGTTCTTTTGCAACAAGACCCTGATGTAGGACAAATTATACTTTCAGCTCTGTTACCACCTACTACACTGGGAGGCAAATAACTCTGTTACCCAGCGCTACAGTTTCATGGTCTGCCCAACAATGGTCATTCTACCAGCCTGCCTTTGAAAAGTCTCCCATGATAATGTTTAAAGAAGGCTCCACTCAGCATAAAAGACAGCCTTCTCTCTCATCTATGAGCAGCATGCTGAGGGGTATGCAGGCCAATCCAGCAGCACACCTAAGAACCTCCAGATTAACTCATTTTAGGCCTACCATTATGGGGAAAGTGGGCAAAGCCAGGTATAACACAGCACATCTGTGAAGAACACAAGATCTCCCACGTTGGAAAAGGGAGACCTGCCCTTTTGTTGTGGTTTTGTGGTT
>VXAB01013557.1:0-12098 GCA_013399175.1 Odontophorus gujanensis
TGGGGCTGTTCAGTCTGAGGAAAATGAGGTTGACGGGAGATCTTATATTGCTCTCTTCCAATATCTGAAGGGTGCTTACAGCGAGGGTGGGGTTGGTCTCTTCTCACTGATGACAGTGACAGAATGAGGGGAAATGGCCTTAAATTGTACCAGGGGAAGTTTAGGTCAGATATCAGGAAACACTTCTATACAGAAAAGGTTGTTATGCACTGGAATAGGTTCCCAGGGAGGTGGTTGAGTCACCATCCCGGGATGTGTTTAAAAACTGTTTGGAAAGAAATAAGTAATCACAGTAAAGATAAATAAAATATACAAAACTTGCTGACCAACACCCAGCTGGTCTCTGAGCATTGGCAGGCTGTCTAACCAACTCTCCTCACTCATATTGCTCAGCATGACACAGTATGGTATGGAGTATGGCCAGGGATCTTTGGCCAGTTTAGGTCAGCTGTTCTGGTTCTGTCCTCTCCCAGCTTCTTGTGCATCTCCAGCTCATTGCTGGCAGGGCACTGTGAAAAGTTGAGAAGTCCCTGACTTAACTGACCACAGCTCGGCCATGTATGTATCAGTGTGTTATCAACATTATTCTCATCCTAAATCCAAAACACAGCACCATACCAGCTACCATTAAGAAAATAAGCTCTATTCCAAACAAAACAAGAACAGCAAATAAGAATACAAAAGACAGAGGTTTTTATGGGAGTAATTAGTACACTCAAGAAGTTTTGTTTCTGAATTATAAGGGAATAGGAGATCACAGAATCAATCATAGAATCTTACAATCATAGAATCATGGAATCCTAGAATGGCTTGGGTTGGAAGGGCCTTTAAATACCATCTAGTTCCAATTCCCCAGCCATGGACAGCTGCCACCTATGAGATCAGGTTGCCCAGGGCCCCTTCCAGTGTGGCCTTGAACACCTCAGGGATGGGACATCCACAGCTTCACTGAACAGCCTGTTGCAGTGCCTCACCACTCAGTGAGTAAAGAATTTCGTCCAAATATCTAATCTAAATCTCTTTTCATTTAAATACATTTCCTCTTCTCGTATTACTATCTGCATGTGTTAGACATGGTCTCTCTCCTGTTAATTAGCTCTCTTTAAGTACTGTAAGAGGTGCATACGCAAATTGTATTGTTGCAATAAATTTCCTGTAAATGTTATCAAATGAACAGTTTTCTTAAGGAACAGTGCCTTCCAATGNCTCATCCTAAATCCAAAACACAGCACCATACCAGCTACCATTAAGAAAATAAGCTCTATTCCAAACAAAACAAGAACAGCAAATAAGAATACAAAAGACAGAGGTTTTTATGGGAGTAATTAGTACACTCAAGAAGTTTTGTTTCTGAATTATAAGGGAATAGGAGATCACAGAATCAATCATAGAATCTTACAATCATAGAATCATGGAATCCTAGAATGGCTTGGGTTGGAAGGGCCTTTAAATACCATCTAGTTCCAATTCCCCAGCCATGGACAGCTGCCACCTATGAGATCAGGTTGCCCAGGGCCCCTTCCAGTGTGGCCTTGAACACCTCAGGGATGGGACATCCACAGCTTCACTGAACAGCCTGTTGCAGTGCCTCACCACTCAGTGAGTAAAGAATTTCGTCCAAATATCTAATCTAAATCTCTTTTCATTTAAATACATTTCCTCTTCTCGTATTACTATCTGCATGTGTTAGACATGGTCTCTCTCCTGTTAATTAGCTCTCTTTAAGTACTGTAAGAGGTGCATACGCAAATTGTATTGTTGCAATAAATTTCCTGTAAATGTTATCAAATGAACAGTTTTCTTAAGGAACAGTGCCTTCCAATGAAGAAAACACAATCAAATACAAATTTATAACATTACATCAAATACAAATTTATAACATGCAGCATATGTAGGAAAAAAAAAAAAAAAACTGTTCAAACAGAAACACATTATTCAAAGGAGCAAGCTTAACTCTTTTAACATAAAAATTTACTTATGTTTATTATGGCAGCATAGGTTAGCTGTCCAAAACCTTGACTGATTAGACATCAGACACTGCCCCTCCTGTAGCAGGTTTGATCTGTGTTTTCCACTAGTACTGTACTTTATTATTTATCTGCATTTCAGTCACAAAAATGTTCAAACATCGTAAACTGCAGTATGGCATTATTTAGAAGTCAACTCTAACTTCAAACAGGGTGTATATAAAAATCATAGAAACATAGAATGATAGAATCATTAGGGTTGGAACTGACCTCTAAGATCATCTAGTCCAGCCATCATCATGATACTCGTTAAACCATGTCACTTAGTGCCACATCTACTCTTTTCTTGAACACGTCCAGGGACATTGACTCTATCACTTCCCTGGGCAGCCTGTTGTCTGTGAGAAGAAATTTTTCCTAATATTCAACCTATACCTCCCCTGGAAAATCTTAAGGCCATCACCTCTTGTCCTGACACTGTTACTTGTGAGAAAAGACCAACCACCACCTCACTACAACCTCCTTTCACGAGTATATAAATAATAAAACAATCCCAGTTCCCTCAGTTGTTCTCTATAAGACTTGTGCTCCAGACCCCTCACCAGATTCACTGTCTTTCTCTGAACACTCTCCAGGGCCTCAGTGTCTTTCTTGTAGTGAGGGGCTCAAAACTGAACACAATACTCAAGGTTTGGCCTCATCAGAGCTGAGTACAGGGGGACAATCACCTCCCTGGTCCTGAGGGCTCCACTATTTCTGATACAAACCAGGATGTTCTTGGTCTGCAAGTGTCAACACACTGCTGGTTCATGTTCAGCTGGTTGTCAACTAACACTCTCAGATCCTTTTCCTCTGTGCAGCTTTCCAGCCACTCCTCCCCAAGCCTGTAGCGTTACTTGAGGTTGTCATGGCCAAGGTGCAGGACCTAGCACTAGATCTTGTTAAAACTCATATAATTGGCCTCAGCCCAGTGATCCAGCCTTCTCAGATCTCTCCGTAGAGCCTTCCTACCCTCAGGCAAATTGACACTTCTATCCAACTTGATGTCATCTACAAATTTCCTGAAAGTGCACTCAATCCCCTCATCCAGAGCTTCAATACAGATATTAAACAAGGCCAACCCCACTACTGACCTCTGAGGAACACCTCTTGTGACTGATCACCAGCTGCATTTAGCTTCATTCACCACCATTCTCTGTACCAGACCATCCAGACAATTTTTTTTTGCCAGCAAAGAGTATATCCCTCCATGTCATGGGTTGCCAGTTTCTGTAGATGAATGCTGTGGGAGACAGTACCAAAGGCTTTACTGAAGTCCAAGTAGATCACATTCACAGTCTATCCCTCATCCACCAGGTGGGTCAGCTGGTCATAAAAGGAGATCATGTTGTTCAAGCAGGACCTGCTCTTTATGATCCCACGTTGACTAGGTCTGAAATCCTGAAGTCCCACACATGCTATGTGACCACAGATTCACAGATTCATAGATACATTAGGTTGGAAAGGACCTACAAGATCATCTAGTCCAACCATCCTCCTGTCAGCATCCCTACCCACTAAGCTACTAAACTAAATCCCTTAGCACCTCATCTAAACGCTTCTTGAACAGCGCTAGGGATGGTGCCTCAACCACCTCCCTAGGCAGGCCGTTCCAGTGCCTGACCACTCTTTCAGAGAAAAAATTTTTCCTCAAATCTAATCTAAATCTTCCCTGGCGCAACTTGTGGCCATTCCCTCTTGTTCTGTCATTCAGACATATGTTCTGCTCCATAAACTTCCTTGATTCTCAAGTCAGGCTGACGGGTTCTCTGGGTCTTCTTTTCTAACCCTTCTTGTATATAGGTGGCACAGGAGAAAGTTGCCAGTCATCTGGGACCTCCCCAGTTGATCAGGTCCACTGATAAATGATGGAGTGGCTTGGCACTTCTACCAGCTCCCTTGGTACTCTCAGGTGGATCCCATCCATCCCCCTGACTTGTGACAGTGCAGGTGGAGCACTAGGTCACTGTTTCCTCCTGAATTGTGAGGGGTTTCTTATGCTCTCCATCCCTGTCTTCCAGCTCAGAGGGCTGAGCACCCCTGAGGATAACTTTTGACTATTAAAAAACGAAGTAAAGAAGGCACTGAATACTCATCCTTTTCCTCATACTTGTTAGCAGTGTTCGCCGCCACGTCCAATAATGAATGGAGATTCTCTGTGGCACTCCTTTTGTTTTATTGTCTTTGTGAAAAGACTGTTTGTTATCTTTCACAGCAGTGGCCAGATTAAATTCTTGCTGGGCCTTTGTCTTTCTAATTTTCCCTCTACATATCCTAGCAACATTCTTGTACTCTTCATTAAGTTGTCTTCCCCTTCTTCCAAAGGTGATAGGCTCTCTATTTATCTTGGAGTTTCAGGAAAAGCTGCATGACTACAAGAATTAAATATTTTACATCTTAGTGTTCACAAAATGGCATTTAGGTGTTTTGTTGTTGTTTGATTTAATTTTGTTTTGTTTTGTTTTGTTTTGCAAGAGATTGTTTTCATCTTTCAGTGCCTTTATTGAAAGCATATCTATATTCCGTTGCCAAATCTTTTGGAGTACAGTCCTCTGTTTTGCCAGCAAATATTTTATTCAGTAATTGAGTGGCTATCTTTCTAGCTTGGTTTATCATATCCTAAAATGATATCCTAAAACTGGGGATACCTTAAGAGCAATGCAATATATTGCATCAGATAAAAGCATTTAATTGCTTCCAAGACCCTAAGATATTAAAACCAGGGAAGTTCTTGTGGTCTGATCTTGTTCTTATGTGCCAAATGAAACTTTTCTCACTTTCAAAAAAAGTAAGAAAGACATAGTTTAGGATGATAGTGTTGGATTTTCTGTGACAGATAATTATCTTCTTCACATTTTTCAGAAAAAAAGTGCACCTTTAATTCACACAAATCAATAAGGAAAAAAATTAAAAGAGATATTTAAATTTTAAAGTGTTTTGGCTAGAAAAGGATGTTTTTATTTTGTTTGTTTCCCTTAAAGTTTAGCTTAAGTTATATGAGCACAAGGGACAAGTGAAAGATGAAGAAAAGTTGAGAAGTCAAGTGAAAAATGAAAGGGCATTAGAGTAGAAGGGAGTCTTTCTCTGTTAGATACAGGGACATTGTTGAGCACCCTGTTCATAGCTGCATTGGCTAAATAACATAACTGTGTAAGAGTAGAGATTTAGAATCTGCACAAAATTATTGAGGAAACAAGTTTTTCTAATCCACTGAATTCTTTGAAGGATTAGGGATTAGAATACTGCAACAGTGATAAATTGTTTTAACTTAAGACAACAAATTAAATGAATTATGGAAAGCTATTCTTCTCACTAATGGCGGTTCAAGTGTATTATAAATAGCAGTGTCAAAAACTGCTTGAATCTGTTCAGTTCATGAGGCTGTAGCTCTGAAGGACGAGAAGAAAACCCCAAATGAAAAGTACACTAATATTTTTCAAATGTGGGCTTATCCCAAGAGCACAGTGTCAGCAGAAGCTCAAGTTTATTTCCTGATTAACCAAGGAATCAAAAATACCACAGGAAGAGTGTTTTTAAAATGGTGCTTGACTTCCAAATATTTTCAGAACTTTAGTTACTATGAACGCTGGAATAAATCCTCATTACAAGGTAGGAGGATTTGAAAATGTTCTCAGAGAAATATCGACAGAATTGATAGCAATCTACATAAAACATTAAAATAAGTAATATTTAATGTGTTATTTTTTCTCTCTACTATTGTGTAAGTTTTGTTTCATGCCCTGACTTGTGTTGTTTCATACCAGTGTGAGATAAAGGGCAACCAGAAGTTGATCATTGGTATTCAAAGCTTCATGTATGGCGATGTGAAAGAGAACAAGCAAGCAAACAAACAAANGAAATATTCTTCAGCTAACCTTAATGGGAAAAGTTCATTCCTCTATGAGACTTAAATCTCAGAACATACAGTTCAGCACTTAAATAATGGGAGAACACAATCACTCACTACCTGCAAAACATCTAAGTGACTTTCTTAGAATCATAAATAATCGTATAGCACAGTCCTGGAGAGAATCCAATTCTCTGTGCACTTACAGCTTTATCTAAAACTCGCCTCTTCTTACGTTTCCCTGATCTTTTATGTAGTATTTCTAAAATATAAAAGATATTTTCAACAGACAGTAGTGTTCCATAGAACAAAACAATCTTATTCCTCTTGCCTACCCTTGATGCACACTGAAAGAGTAGGATTTTGATATAATAATGTATCAGTCTCAAAGCAGATCCAGAGTTTTTCTTTCTTCGTTCAGATGTTCTTCTCCAGTGTGCAATTGGTTGTTGATAGTATAGAAAAGAGGCTTTGTGCATTCAACTTAGATATAAGACCCTGCTTTCTTGATTGCCTACTATAACCATCTCCTGCTTTCATTTACAGAAAAGCCTGTTCAGAAGAAAGAATTTTATGATAAAGTTCTTTACTCCAGATCTTTCATAGATCCAATGTCTGAATAACTTCATATTTATTTCAGAAAATGCACGTTGCCCTCCATGTGTGACTAAAATATAGTCTCAAAAAGAAAAAATGTATTTAAAATATTTTGCTGTAGACAAAACCTGTATTTTCATCAAAATCTCTTGTGTCCGGGTCTACTTGTTTTCAGATGTTTAGGGCATAGATTTGGAATGCTGTTTCCACTTCCATACATTCTTTCTAGTCATTGTTGCACAACAGTAGGTGACAGAAATGGATGAATTACAGTTCTATCTTCCATACAATAGTTGCACGTCTATATTATTTATCTGGGCTGCTAAAGAGGCACGTTTTCTGGTCAAGTGGTCAGAGTTTTTATTATTTTTTACATTTCAATGAAAATAAAAGCAAATTAATGGTTTTGATTGGAATATCATTTCTCTACTCTAGGTACAGCAACCAGTGTAAACATTGATAACACTGACAAAAGAAGAAATAGGCAAAAAGTAGTGTGATAATATCTCGGATGTAAATCGGGGTGGGATTGTAACCATTGAAAAACAGTGTGCTAAAGGTCTGAATTTTATAGCCAGTGTATGTCATTACATGTTAATTAGTTTAATAGTACACTTAATGTTAAATCTTTCCTGTCTTAAATCCACCTGTTCCAAGCAACGTTACCACTAATTTTATGTTATATTTTATCAAGTATTTTAAGAAACAGGAATAACTAGGAAAGATTGAGTCTTTTAAGAGGTAGAATTCTAGGGTAGATTATTGTGACTGCTTATCCACCTGACTCTAGAACATCACAGATTGAAGTCAGTTATTTATTTCATTTTTTAGTCAAAGTGGTTCTCTCTCTTATACCACAGATGCCCATTCTGTAAATTCATAAATGAATACTGAAAAGCTGCAAACTCTTGTTCCCTATATGAAATGAGCTTATTTTCTACCTTATTAACTTCCCGTTGCCCTAGCAACACAAACTTATGACTGCTCTATACACAGTTCTTTTCTATAGTTCAGTACTGTTCTAATATGTAGCTTATTTGCCTCTCCTGTAATTGATAATTAAACAATAAAAATACTTCGTGAAGTCATTCCTACTAGGCTGTGATGCTTCACTTAGTATGATAAGCTTTTCCATATGTAATTTTCTGATGGTTGTATCAGGCTTTAATTTATTTACAGTCTGTGCTTTTATGAATTACAGTCTACTTTTGTACCATTGATTGATACTACCTATTATGTATTCTGTGTAGTTAAGATAGTAAGTATGTTAAACTAACATGAGATGTTTACTGCATTCACCAAAATGCTATCTTTAAACCAATTATGTTAAAAATTCAGAACTATAAGAAAAAAAGGAACATAGACTGATGACCCAATTGGGCCAAAACTGTAAAATACACTTAGGAACATTTATTTGAAGAAAAGTAATTTCAGTAATTGTGTATTTGTCACTCTTCCATGAGCTCTTAAAAACATTTGAGAATGCAAAAAAATTGTTTGTAAGAATGTTTATGGAGAATTGCTAAAAATATTTATGTGAATATCTACTAGCAAGAGTATCCAAGTAACTAATGCAGATGACTTAAATGCATTTTGCAGTGCTATCCATCAGCAAGTAAAAACCTCATGAGCTGAAGTCTGTTAAGAACTGAGAGAATCCCTAATGAAAATTTTGCCACAGCAGAAGTGACTGGTTCAAAACCCTGATCCAAACAACTCTACTTAAAATAAACGGAGGAATAAGTTCTGTTCCAGAGTCTGAAAAATAAAAACAGCTCATCAGGTTCAGTGGATTTGCAAACCATTTTAAGTAGTCTATATCTTGCAGAAGTGAACAATTATTTTTGCCAGTTCTTTGAACTGTGTATCACCAGTAATATGTCTTCAAAAGGACTGTAAATGAAAAACACTTTGTAAGTAAGTGAACAGCCTATGGACTTCTCCCAATGCACCATGTGAATATCCTAGTATACACCACTAACAACTGTTTTCTCTTTTTCTGGGCAGCTCTTAATAGATGCTTCCATTAAATTAACAGGATTAATATTGTAGGTTAAGTTTCTTCTCTTAGAGTAGGCAGCTAAAGATGTTTAACTTGCCTTTCTAGTAACATCTCATCATTAACTGAAAACAGCAAGAGCACAACAAAATAGTTTAAGGATCTTTTCCATACAGCAAATATTCCATATACAAGCAGGCTATTCTTCATCTTATTTTAAAATAAATGAAGAATTTTGAGACCATTAGGATTTATACAGCCTGCAGTTTGTACAACTAAACAAAAGCTATTAATTTGCAACTGCATGCCATATAAATGGCAGAGCAGAGTTCTGCCGTAGTGACAAAAAGCCTTCAGAACCTTGGCTCTTGCTCTGAGCAGTTAAGCAAATGATAAAAGGAGCTGCATTCACAACTTTATGGGTGTGAATATATTGTTATGGTGAATGTTGAGACAGAACTAAGACCTTTTGTTTGGCACAAATCCTACTCACCGAGCTGTGGAAAATCTCTTAAATTTGATGTCAGTGCAGTGCCTTTGACACTAAGCTCAGCCATTTCTGTACTCTGCAGCTGTGCCAGGTATATTCACTGCCATTTCATTAGAATACTTCCTGTATATTGCATATCACTGACTTGTAATGGTAGATTTTTATCAGCTCAAACATTGCAGCTCACAGCTTTTTAAAAGGAAACATTTTCCCTGATAGCTGCACAAAGTAGATCAAAAACTGGTGTACCCAAATGCCTGAAAGGAGTAATACATGGGAGAAAAAAATAACATCACTTTTGTGGTTTTTAATGAACATCAAGCTTCAGAATTGAGTGATAAAAGTATTGTAGAATTAGAATTAGAGAACTCTTATGCATTTACATCTGTATTGTTTTCAGCTGCACATTTGCAGTCAGGGAATGATGCCAATACTGCAGTAGCAGGAGGAACGTTTTGGCTCAAACTCACTGTGTAAAAATCCTTCAAGTGGTTTTGTGTTCTACATTGTCTGTTATGAATCCAGCAACGTGGGAACTTAAGAAATGAAGAAATAACGTGCCTTGAAAATCCACCAGCAAGTCTTCTTACAACAGCAAGTTATGGCGTTTATTTCATACCATAACTCTTTATAATTAACGGAAGTGTATTTAAACATAAAAGCATAAATGCTGGTTTGAGGCTCATTGAGCACTGCTAGTTTTCCTAATGTATCTCAATTACATAAACACCTGTGCTAAAAACTTTGTGCTGATCATTGCTGAGAGAATGTATGGTGTTCAACAGCCCACATAACATCAAGCTCCTTATTATTCCAGATCCTCAGGTTATTTTTCCTTCTTTTAACTGCAAGATGGCTAAAATTTCTGTATGCCTGTATGCTACGGTAAATGTACAGACTATTTATTGCAGTTTTATGTCTACAAATATCTCATACACTGACTGAAAGGAAAAAGTTCTTTATTACCTTTCTCTTTATGGTTTTCACACTTTTTTCATGCTCATTACTTCTATTATTCCCATCAACAGATTTATGAGTGAAAATGCTTGAATTTTAAGATAACTTCACTCAAGCTGGATGATGTTCTGAAATGCTGTCAAATCAGCAAAACCTTGGTTGGCATGCCCAGAGGTACTCTACAACAAAGCCAAGCAACCTGCTGCTATGTTCCACTTGTTCTGTGCTGCATTTGCAGTGCACAGCTGCTGATCAGCCCTGTGGAGTAAACTCCATCCTGCATATTTTCAAGATGAAAGTATTCCACCGTAGTGTTCTCAATGAATCTATCCATAGTTTTTCCTTATGTCTTCTACAGGCAAAAAATTTCAGAGCACCTGCATTTCACTGCAGCATTTTGACACAATCTCTACATCAATAGGAAAGATAAAATTTTCCTACAGACAGAAAGTAAACCAGGCCAAGGCTTGCTACTGTACAGCCAGCTTATTATCTGCTTGAGCAGCCAGATCAGTCTAGTGGTTGTAAGGGACCAATGAAAAATTTTCCAACCTCCTGTACCATGCTTGGTGATGCAGATGATGTTCAGTGGCCTTAGAACAGTCACCTCTTTATTCATTTGTTCTGCCAGTGGCATGATATCATAGCTTAGAGAGTTTCAAACACTTGATTGCCTCTCTAGTTCAAAAGAAACAAAGAAATAAAAGCAATATCTCTTCAATTTTCAACAATTGCTATAAGGAGAATTTTATTTGAAATGAAGAAGGGCATTCAACGCAATTCAATTCTCTACTAAGTAGCATGTAGGACACTTACTCTAGGAGTATTCCACAGTAATTTCAGTAAGTTATATTTTGTTTGGGTACCAATCAGATGGATTTCAAACTTTACATCATTTCTTGGTACCTGACTCTTTTCTGAGGTTATAAAACTCAGTGGGTTTGGATGAGGTTTGACTTACATGAAGATAATTCAGGTTATATATGGCCTTGAATTTGGCAATCATAAAATTAAAAAAAAGTGACAAGAATTAGTAAGTAACAACTAGATTATTTTTATGGCTTGTATCTGATTTAATTAATAAAGCACAAATGCTCATTTTCATAGTCCTCAAAATTCAGATAAGCTTTGATGGAAACAGGTAGTGTTGCCAGGACTTCTTCTCATTTTACCTTTAGAAGAGTATTTGATAACTTTGTTTTGGAGTAGTCTTTGAATCTTTGGAACAAGTATTTGCTGTGTAGTATCACTAATTATGGGGACTGAATAATGAGATAACACAACAGTTGAGAAAAATCATTCATAGAACTGTGAAAAATGTTAGCTGAAAGTGGATATAGTAGGCATGTACTGCCACAAGCTGGAGCTTCGTGTGTACTCATGTGGTGTCAATATTTCAAGCAAAATTTTGGTAGAGGNAGACAACAAATTAAATGAATTATGGAAAGCTATTCTTCTCACTAATGGCGGTTCAAGTGTATTATAAATAGCAGTGTCAAAAACTGCTTGAATCTGTTCAGTTCATGAGGCTGTAGCTCTGAAGGACGAGAAGAAAACCCCAAATGAAAAGTACACTAATATTTTTCAAATGTGGGCTTATCCCAAGAGCACAGTGTCAGCAGAAGCTCAAGTTTATTTCCTGATTAACCAAGGAATCAAAAATACCACAGGAAGAGTGTTTTTAAAATGGTGCTTGACTTCCAAATATTTTCAGAACTTTAGTTACTATGAACGCTGGAATAAATCCTCATTACAAGGTAGGAGGATTTGAAAATGTTCTCAGAGAAATATCGACAGAATTGATAGCAATCTACATAAAACATTAAAATAAGTAATATTTAATGTGTTATTTTTTCTCTCTACTATTGTGTAAGTTTTGTTTCATGCCCTGACTTGTGTTGTTTCATACCAGTGTGAGATAAAGGGCAACCAGAAGTTGATCATTGGTATTCAAAGCTTCATGTATGGCGATGTGAAAGAGAACAAGCAAGCAAACAAACAAAACATTATCCTAATTTTAAGCCTATATTAGTGTTTTGGTATTCTGTAGTTAACTTTCTAACATTAATATTTTAGTTTTGGTTCTGAACACTGGAGACAAACAGAAGGGGCAGGAAAAGAATGTACACTCCTTTTTTGCTCAAGCCTGTGCTTTAGTTAACTGTGATATCATGAAATGTTGCCTTTTAATATATTTTTAAG
>VXAB01013561.1:189-13071 GCA_013399175.1 Odontophorus gujanensis
GACTCTGAGCTGCACCGCTCCATGGTGGGGGAGATGGAGAGGTTGGGGGTCCCATAGTCCCTGGAGGGAGTCCCTGTAGGGTTCTCTGTCACAAGGAATCCTATGTGCCTTTATCTCAAAGGAAGGGGGAGTTGAGGCTGGGGGGATGGGGCAATGGTACTCCGGACACTGCAGACACCCCCCACTCCTCCCAGCTCCTGCTGGGGTCCCCACTGGGCACACAGGTGCAGGGAGGGGCTCGTGTCTTCAAGGGGACACTGTGACCCCCAGCTCTCCCTAGAGTTCCAGAGCTGTCTGAAGGCATCAAACACAAACAGAGACAGCGGAGGCACCAAAAATAACCCCCCCCCGAGGGAGCCGACCCAGATCCATCCAGATCTGCACCCAGAGCCCTCAGCCAGGGCCGAATCCCCTCATCTGCGCTGCTCTGCCCCCCTGGTGCTAGCTATATATTGCCAAATATATTATGCAAATGACCCATAAGGGCTTATTACTGAAAGGGCAGGGGGCTGTGCGGCACTGCATTGTCCCTGGGGCTGCCACTGGTGGCTCAGAGGGGGCAGTGGGATGGAAGGGTCAGCATTGGTGCCCACCTCTGTGCGGGTGCCCAGGGGCTGCCACGGAGGGCTGCCCCATCCCTCTCCCCTCCTGTAGCACTCAGGGACCTGAGCAGGGCCAGGCTCGTCCCTTGGGGTCAGCGTGCCCAGCAGCATGGGGAAGCAGAACAGCAAGCTGCGCCCCGAGATGCTCCAGGACCTGCGGGAAAACACCGAGTTCTCCGACCTGGAGCTGCAGGGCTGGTACAAGGGCTTCCTGAAGGACTGTCCCTCGGGCATCCTCAACGTGGAGGAGTTCAAGAAGATCTACGCCAACTTCTTCCCCTACGGCGACGCCTCCAAGTTCGCCGAACACGTGTTCCGCACCTTCGACACCAACGGCGATGGGACCATCGACTTCCGGGAATTCATCATTGCGCTGAGCGTCACCTCCCGCGGGAAGCTGGAGCAGAAGCTCATGTGGGCCTTCAGCATGTACGACCTGGATGGCAACGGCTACATCAGCCGGGAGGAGATGCTGGAGATCGTGCAGGTACGTGCAGCCCCGCGGTGCTCCCGGCGTGGCCGTCCCCATGCGCTGCCCGTGCCCAGAGCCCGTCCTGGTGGCAGCAGTGTCAGAGGGTGAGTGCTGAGGATGTTTTGGTGGCATTTTGCTGGGCACATCCTGCAGGAGCAGCTCCCATCTACCTCCTGCAAGCCACTCTGCCCCCATCTGCCCCAGCTCTCCTGGGAGCTGAATCCTGCACTGTCCAGGACCTGGTCCTGGTGTAGGGAGCCTTCTGTTTCCATCCTTGGGTCAGTGACAGTGGGCTCTGCCCTCAATGTCATTGTCCCCATCCCCCATTTCTTCCCCAGGCCATCTACAAAATGGTCTCCTCTGTCATGAATATGCCCGAAGATGAATCGACTCCAGAGAAAAGAACGGAAAAAATCTTCCGACAGATGGATACTAATAACGACGGTAAATGAGAGGGGATTAAGGGAAAGGTCTCATGGCTAAATCCGGGGGTCTTAGAGGGAGCTGTGTGCTCGCTGATTAAATGCTGCGTGGTCAGGGGGAGCCCTGGCAGTGAGGGGCTCGGGATGCACACACTGCACTGCTGGTCCCGCGTGGGGAGCTCACCCCGGGTGGGTGGGGTCTCCGATCCCCTGTGCCCCCATGTGTCTGGGTGTGGTGGTGGCCACCGCACTGAGCTGTGTCTCCCTGCAGGAAAGCTGTCTCTGGAGGAGTTCATCAAAGGTGCCAAGAGCGATCCATCCATCGTGCGCCTGCTGCAGTGCGACCCCAGCGGTGCCGGGCAGCTCTGAGCCCCCACAGTTCCCACAGCCCCCACCGCCCCCTCCTGCCACCACCACTCGCCCCACTGTCCCCACCTCCATGTCCCCATGGGGAGAGCACCGGGGGTGCGGGGCGGCGTGGCAGAGCCACTGCTGCTCCTCTGATGGGCACAGGGATGCAGCCCAGGGGATGAACCACGGTTGCTCGCAGCCCCCCCAGCCCCCTCCAGCATGCAGACACTGCCACACCAGCCCCCTCTCCACGGCCAGAGCGTACGTGGGGCCACGGGGAAGGGCTGCGTTTTCAGTCTTTTAATACCTGCAAAATAAAGTGTGTGTCAGTGCAGACAGCAGCGGGGAAAGGCTCCCCCATAGGGTCTGACTCCCACCTTCCTTGCAGCAGCACCGGGTTCATGTCCACGTCAGTGGAGAGCAGCACCCGTGGCTGTGCTGTGGGGTGGGCACTGGGATGGGGATGCGTCCTGTGCCCTGCTCAGTGCTGGGTGTGTTTCCATGCTGTTTGGGATCAGCGAGCTCACACACAGCCCAGTGCTGGTGGGAGAGGGCTGCGAGGAGACCTAGGGATGGAGAGCTTGGTGGGCAAACCCTGCCCCGAGCCCCATGCCCTGCAGGGGGACACGGAGTGGGATGGCCACTGCGACTCATAGAGATGGAGGTGGGAGTGGAGGAGCACTGTGGGGTGAGGGCAGCACACTGCAGGGAGCAGAGCACGGGGCTGTGGAGGAAGGCTCTGGTGATGAAGATGAGGAGCCCAGTGGTGAGAAAAATGAAGAATATTTGGGCGCTTCTGGAATCACAGTGGTCTCAGCAGAGGGGCTGAGCACCACAGCTGTGTGATGTGAGCTGCCTGGGGACGGCCCCCAGGGATGTGCCACGCTGGAGGGGACAGAGCAGTGCGGGGGCAGCCCCGGCATGCCAACCCCTGCCCCTCTTCCTTGAGGAGATGATAGAGGTTGAGATGTGCCCCTTCTCCCCAATCTGCAGCAGTGGTTACAGAGCACAGAGGCACCACTGGGAGGACTGGGCCGTGCATCTGCACGAAGGAGGGGCCGGATGCGAGGCGAAGGACAACCAGAGTCTTTATTCAAACAGTCCTCGGGANGGAGTTCATCAAAGGTGCCAAGAGCGATCCATCCATCGTGCGCCTGCTGCAGTGCGACCCCAGCGGTGCCGGGCAGCTCTGAGCCCCCACAGTTCCCACAGCCCCCACCGCCCCCTNGGTGGGCAAACCCTGCCCCGAGCCCCATGCCCTGCAGGGGGACACGGAGTGGGATGGCCACTGCGACTCATAGAGATGGAGGTGGGAGTGGAGGAGCACTGTGGGGTGAGGGCAGCACACTGCAGGGAGCAGAGCACGGGGCTGTGGAGGAAGGCTCTGGTGATGAAGATGAGGAGCCCAGTGGTGAGAAAAATGAAGAATATTTGGGCGCTTCTGGAATCACAGTGGTCTCAGCAGAGGGGCTGAGCACCACAGCTGTGTGATGTGAGCTGCCTGGGGACGGCCCCCAGGGATGTGCCACGCTGGAGGGGACAGAGCAGTGCGGGGGCAGCCCCGGCATGCCAACCCCTGCCCCTCTTCCTTGAGGAGATGATAGAGGTTGAGATGTGCCCCTTCTCCCCAATCTGCAGCAGTGGTTACAGAGCACAGAGGCACCACTGGGAGGACTGGGCCGTGCATCTGCACGAAGGAGGGGCCGGATGCGAGGCGAAGGACAACCAGAGTCTTTATTCAAACAGTCCTCGGGACGGCTGCAGACGTACAGACACACGTACATATTTACACTCGTACACACCTCACAGAGCCTGAACCAATAAATTAAAACAAAAAGAGGGCGGGGGGGGAGGGGGGTTGTGTNGCCACAGACACAGCCCTGCGCAATGACAGCAGCTTTTCAGCAGGAGGACACCTCACACCCGGGCTTCGATGCACTCCAGCGTGACCATCTCGTCCAGCCTGCGGCCCTCGGCGTGGGCACAGTGGCTCAGGTGGGCACTTGGGCTCTCGGCACCTCTGGCGCTGGGGGTCTGCGGGTGGGCAGCCGCGGTCTGGGAGCGGGGGGAGCCGCACTCGTCCGAGGTGAGGTCGGGCACGTCGTCGGACTGGCTGTCCGAGCTCTCCAGGTCGCTCCGTATGCTCTCGGGCTGCGCCAGGGTGATGTCCCAGGTGTTGCTGGCAACGCAGTCCTTTTGCTCACAGCTTTGGTGTTCGCACGTCTGCTCCTGCTCACCGTCCTCCTCTTCTTCCTCTTCCTCCTCTCCCTCCTCCTCCTCCTCCTCCTCCTCTTCCTCATTCTCTGCCATTTGGGTGTGGACGTGCAGTGAGTCCTCCGTGCTGCTGCCGCTGGCCAGCTGGTAGTGGCTCGGTTTGGCCTCGATGTCCACCTGGATCTCCATGTTATTGCACTCCCTGCAGAAACAAGCACCTCTGCATGACTTCGGCTGCAGCCCAGGGCACCCACGGGCACTGCATCCCCGCACAGGAGGCTCACGCTTCCATTCCTGAGCCAGCACAGCACCAATGCCCCCAGCAGCCGCCAGGGAGCACCCCACCACCCACTGCAACACAGACATCTCCAGGGCGCCCAGCAGCACGCACCTGTCCTGGGGGTTGTAGGAGCTGATGATGGAGCCGGCCATGGCCCGCGTGCTGGCGTTGTCGCTGATGGCCCCTAGGCTGACAGAGTCCTTGGGGAAAATCTCCTTCTGGACATCAGCCTGCACCTCCAGCCTGCAGGAAGGGACAGGGCTGCTCAGAAATGCCTCAGGTGGTCCCCAGAGGGCACCAAACAGTCCCTGCATGTCATGGGGGGGAGGACGTGGGTGCCCCATCCCCGGAGGTGTTCAAGGCCAGGTGGGATGGAGCCCTGTGCAGCCTGAGCTGGTGAGGGGCACCCAGCCCACGGGAGGGCTTGGAGCTTTAGGGTCCCCTCCAACCTAAACCACTCCACGGTTCTGTGACAGGACAGCGAGGGGCTCTGTGCTGGCCCAGCTTGGCATAGTGGTGTTCAGAACCAATGGTTTCCCTTAGTCTCCTTTTTGGCTCCATTCAGGTAAACCCATTTTGTTTTCCATGACAAAGTTGAAGCAGTGTTTGTGTCCATCGCTCATGCAATTCCTGTGAAGAACAGCTTTCCACAGAAGTTGCACAGAGCTGTGGGGCTCTATCTTGGCTGCCATCTCAACACGTGCCTCCAATTACCCAGCAGTCAAGCTGAGAAGGAAACCGTGGTGCAAAACTGTGGTCGAACCTCCTGACTTGGAAAGCTGAGCCCTACACAAATTGCACAGCCAGCACAGCCCTGGGAGCCCCACCCCTCTCCCCTGCCCCGTTTACCTGCTGTATTTCCCCTTGCCCCCTGAGAGCACGCCGCCGCTCAGCGTGCCGCCCGACAGCGCTGCGAAGCTGGCTGTCTCACTGTAGTTGCTCTGCATCACACTCAGCCCATCCGTGGGGCTCCCACTGGTGCTCAGCACGCTGGTCAGCCCCTCGATGCTGCTTTCACCGATGCTGGGGTTCTTCAGGGCTCGCCAGGCGTCAGCCACTGTGGGGAGGGACAGAGGGGGGTCGGGGAAATTCTTCACTCAGAGGGCGGTGAGGGATTGGCAGCGCTGCTCAGAGCTGTGGGGGCCCCATCCCTGGAGGTGCCCAAGGCCATGGATGGGCCCTGGGCAGCCGGGCTGGGGGGAGCAGCCAGCCCACGGTGGGGGTTGGGACCCATGCCATGCTATGATCTATAATTCTATCTCCTTCTAGCTGAACTCAGGGAGGCTGATGTTCAGATTTGGGATTTATCCAGACCCCATCACCTCAGCACAAGAGGCAGTGAGAGGGTCCTCCTTCGCCCCTTCCCCTCCCCGCTTGTCACACTACCTGTGATGGGTCCATCGTCCTCATCGAACTCGATCTTCACGCCCTTCCCGTTGGCGGTGCTGACCCCGCAGCCCCCGCCGCGGCACAGCGAGATGGGCACGACACCGTAGACATAGGCCAGCATGATGGGAACCCCAATACCTGCAGGGTGAGTGAGAGCTGAGGGCTGAGCTCTGCTGGGCAGATTCTCGGGGTCGGGATTTCCAGCCATGCTCACGTGTTTGTGCTGGAAGGGAACCGCTCCGTGCCCACTTACCAACACTGACAGCAGCGATGACCGGAGAGGCAATGACAGACAAGGTGACCCCTCCAGTAATGGCCAAATTCCTCTTGTGCTTGGAGGTTTTCTTCCCCTCATATCTGCTGTGGATCTGAGGGAGGGACAGGCACCAGGTGAGAACGCAGACACCAGGAGACATTATGAGCCCCTGCCATGGGCTCAAAGGGTTTCTCCTCCCGGTTCAGGGTGAGGGCACAATGTGACATCTATGGGGTTCAGCCAGCACCTTCCTCTCCCCATACACAGCCCAGGAGATAACGTGGCTTAGGAAACATAACTGAATTTGGGTTCTATGAAGAGATCCACTTTCCCTATGAGCCCTAACTGCTGCTCAGATGCCTCGAGCACAGAGAACGCTGCAAGCTCAGATCCCTCTGCTCAGACCCCTCCGCTCCCACCACATGCTGTGCCACCTTTACCTTTCTCCCCACATAGACAGGGATGCCAATGACCATAGCAGGAATGGCAATGCCAGCGATGAGGGAGATGCCCACGGGAGCGCCGATCAGTGTGCCCAGCTGCCAGAGAATCTTCTTCTTGCGACTCCATGGCTTTTTGCCCCAGAATGTGCAGCCAGAGGGGCTTAACAGAAGGAAGAAATGACATTAAAACTTGAGCAATCCCTGAGAAACCCTAAGCCAACTCCCATACGAACAAACCCAAAGCTTAAGAGGTGGGTGGATAACACAGAAAAGGGTTCTCCCCCATAAAGATTAATTTGGTGATTATCACACCACAGGACCACGTTCAGCCCTTCAGGTCCCTCCCACCCTATGCCATGTGTTCAATAACCCCGCACACTACAGCCCCCAACCGCCATCGGATCAGGAGGTGAGGAAGAGTCTGCAGGGTGGGAACGAAGTCCAAATCTCTGGGTCAGTTTTGCTGATGGAGTCGTGGAGAGGGGTGAGGACGGAAGGCAAAGCACCTGAGGTAATGCAGGTCGGAGATCTC
Source organism: Odontophorus gujanensis (assembly GCA_013399175.1). NCBI lineage: Eukaryota > Metazoa > Chordata > Aves > Galliformes > Odontophoridae > Odontophorus > Odontophorus gujanensis. Next base: position 7,151 of record VXAB01013561.1, read on the forward strand.
CTTCATGCACAGCCAGCAGAACTCGCAGCCGCACACCGCGCACGTCATGTGGTTGCAGCTCCCGTCGTTCATCTTGATGATGTAAGCACTGCAGCGTGGGCACGGCTTGATGTCATCCGCTGCGGGGGAAGAGGGGCACGGGGTTGGAGGTGCTGTGAGCACAGGGGGTCTCCGTGTTACTCACGGAACCTTTGCTTTTGGGTGACCATTGCTGGCACAGAGAGCGGGGATGGTACAACCCGTTGGTTGTGGTCTCAGTTTCTCTTTACAGTGAGAAGGTAATAGCGATGAGACAGAGCTCACCGAGGCGATTTTCCTGGACAGAAACGTATGAGAGCAACAGCCCCTGTAAAAGCTCTCTGTGGCCTTGCATGGGATGTGTTTCAGAGCATGCTTCAGTGCTGGGAACAAGTCATACCTGCTCTGTGCTAGCCAGGACAACAGGGTAGGTCAGAGCCATTATTAAATTGCTCCACAAAGGTGATTCATGGACCAAGAGCAGAGAGCAACTGGGGCAGAAGACATGGAGGCCCCTGCCCTGACCTTTGGGAGCAGCCAGAGGGGCTGGGGCTGCAGAGCAGGGCAGGGGTCCTCCACCTCCTCCTTCATTCAGGCACTGTCTGGTCAGGTCATGCAGCGGCTGTCTGTGCTGTGGTGCAGCTTGGCAGCCTCCAACTCTCAGCAACACGAGATCCAACTGCTGAGAGCACGGCTCACACCTCATTAATCACTGCACCGAATCCAGCAGGAATGGGGTGGGAAGAACCACTGCCTCAAAGAATCTCCCGTTCAGTGGCTCAGCTCCTTCTGGCAGGGATCTCCTCTCCTAAAGCCCAGGAACTGCTCTGTGCTCACTGCTTCGTACTGCAGCACCCACACTGCCCCTCAGGGCTGAGCCACCTCTGGGCAGCCCTGCTCTGAGCACAGGAACCAACAGGACATGCATTGCAGTGTGCTGTGTCTGGCAGTAGGGAGGGATGGGGAGAAACGGCCTCGCTGCCCACTCCCACAGTCACCACAGCTATTTTTAACGAGCTCTGTGGACACAGCAGCCCCCACCAGGCAGTGCTGCAGGCTGTGGGTTGGCATGTTTTCTGTGCTTGACATTATGAACGCCTCACAGTAAGGCTCCCCAGACACGGCCAGGCATTAATGCTACATTTTACTGCAAATTGGAAGTTGCAGCTGTAAGAAGCATCTATTTGTTCAACATCTAGCTCAGCAAGAAGCATCCAAGATCAAAGCAGCCACAAGCAACGCTGGGGTGGATGAGGGGAGCTGAGGAGGAAGGACTTGAGCACGTCACCTCTCCTGTCCCACTTTGCATCCTGATTTCTATAGCAGCCCACCAGATTTGCCCTGGGAAACACCTCCCAGCTGCACAGCTGGAGACCCTCAGCTGTGGCCCTGTAGTAGAAATGCTCAGTCATGGCCTGAAGCAGTGATGCAGCACCTGGTGGCAAGCAGGGCCAGCCCAGAGCAGTGTACCTGTGTGACAAGAAGGGCTGGAGCCAGGATCCACCCCTGCCCAGACCTCATTTAAGGGCTGGCAGTGGAGACAAGGGGATCTTGCTTGAGATCCCCACGTACCTGAGGACTTCTGAAGGTTAGCAGCTTCTTTCCTTTATTTCTGTGCCCATGGATGTTGCATTTGAGCAAACCCTCACCTGCTGCAGCCTGGGGCTTTGCTGCTCTGCTGTCACCACTACACTTTCCGTCACATTACAGCCACATAGCAGCCCACTACCCCCACCTCGGAGCACAGGGTGACCCCCAAACATATGAAGCCATACCTGGCCCTGACTCCTGCCCGTAGCTGAGCCCCGACGTGTGCTTGGTGCGCACCCGCAGTGTCTGGGCGCGCTGCTGCCGGGCCATGTCGCACGTCTGGTTGGGGTGCCATATCTGCTTGCAGTGGTAGCAGAACTCCGTCTGGCAGCCGTCCCGCTCGCAGGTCAGCTTGGGGCAGCTGGCACAGCCATAGGCAATAACCGCATAACTGGGGAGGAACACACACGGGGAGTCAGAGAGCGACAGCACCGCCCAGCACAGCCCCGTGCTGCTCAGGTATTGGGGGCTCTCTCTGCAGGATGCCACACCAAGCCCTGCTCCTGACACCTCCTGCTCTCCAGGGCTGTGCCTCACACCGCAAGGCCTGAGATTAAGAGCTGCTAATGGAGTTACTTGGGGCGGCTTCCTGTATACGGAAAGCGGGCGGTACTGAGTTCTCTCCTCAATAAGCACTGGCAGCTCTCACTGTCGATTCCTCTGATTGATGCTCACCCTGCCTGCCCTCTCTGCTGATCCAGGCTCTGGCCCCAATGCTCCTTTCTGCAGCTCAGCAGCTGTAGGACCGCTGGGTGTGAGGGTGGGTGCGTGGCCTGGAGGGGCTAGGAGGGCTGAAGCTGTTCTGGGCACAATTTTATGACCATACAGATAATAATGATCCTAAACAAGTGGAACAGCAGTGGGTTCAGTGTGTGGCTATTCCCAGAAACAAAGACTCTGTTGACCTGTGAGGCTCCCTCCAGCAGAGAGAAGTTGTTCTGTTTCTGGATTAAGCCCAAATGAGCAGGAGCATCATCCTCTTCTGACAGCACCGCAGCACTCCTCCAAAGAAGGATACACACAGGAGCACCACACAGCACTGACCTCCACCCCATGGGACGAGGGCTTCCAGCGCAGCACGGGGTGCCGACCACCCCCTGCATTTTGGTCAGCGGTCAGAGAACAGCTCCCATTTAGGATTTTATATTTAGAGCTTGTACAGCTCAAGTTGTGTTGCCTCTTCTCAGAGGCTGCAGCGTGAGAACCGCCAAATGTGTCATACCACAATGATTCACATCCCGTGGGAGTTGGAGCAACTTCATCGTGCTGGGGTACGATATAATCGACAAAGAATCAATGCTGTCGGGCAGTGTGTGGGGCTGGAGGCACAGCCATGGGCTGCATCAGCACATCCTGGAGGGACGGGGGATGAGAGCAGTGTGGGGTGATGGCCCTGACCCCTCCTGTCTGGTTTTGGGGAGAATCCCACTGAGCATCCTCACCATGCTACTGCCATGCAGCCGCTGCCCTGTACACGACACAGGGAGCAACTCCTAATTCATGCAGCAACTTGGTGCTGTGGGCTGACCCCTCTTAGGAGATTTAGGGGTTTTTGAGACACTCCTACGAGAATCCAAAATCCTCCGTGTTTACATTTCACTCCTGGAACTGAAATAACAAACAGCAAGAACAAGGCCACAAGCCTGAAACCTACACAGCTTGCTCTATGAGAGAAAGAAAGAACAGCTCCAAAGTCAAGGTCAGTGAGAAAGGAGCTCTCACACAGGATGCAATGACTGACACGTCCAGCCCCACCCGCCTTCCTTTCTTAAATAGACACTTTCTGCCTCAGCCCAACAGAAGCAAAAGGGGAAACTGACACTGAATGCCCTCCTGAGACCCCGACAGCCCGGGCTGCCTGGACAGACACAGCCATCCTCTGCTCGTGGGGAGCCTGAGCCCCACAGCATCCTCAGTCCCCTTCACGCTGCTCAGCCCACGCAGCTCGTGGGCTTCACGGCTCCGTTGTTCTCCTGATTGTAGCGGGGGGGGGGGGGGGGAAACGCTGCACATATAGAAAATGATGTGTATTGCTACCGATGGTGCATCCATTGCCCAGCGTTCCCATGGCAACACGCTCCGGTGTTGTGTCGGCACTCCGCCTCCTCCTGCACAGCACAGCCCGGCTCTTCCGTTTACGAAAGACTGCAGTAGGTGTGCGGGCACAGGATGCTGCGGGCGGGCACGGGGCTGTCGGCTTCCACGGCCCCGCAGCGCGTCCACGTTCCGTGCTACGGGCACGCTGCACGCTGCCACCACTACGGTGGGAAAGCCCGCGGTAAATAATTCATAGCCCGACTCTACAGAAGCACGGTGGAAGGGCCCGGGCTGGGAAGAATGAACCGAGTGATTAATTCCTCCTGCTGCCCGAGGGCAGATTCCAGCGGCCCTTGTTTGAGTGCTACTGACCCCGTGAGCTGCCCGTGTCCGAGGGCACAGCTGGGCAGAGGGCAGGAGGATGCTCAGCACCACTCGCAAACAGGCTCGTGGGTCCACTGTGTGACACCCACCCGCCCCAACCCACAGCACCTGGGCCACATCCTTCCCAGCACAGAGCAGACAAATGTCACAGCATCAAAGAGCTGAGCGTGGGAGCTGGGTTTGCTCCAGCACTGAGAGCGGGGGCACCTCCTGTGCTCAGCCTGCACAGCCCACCCTGCCCCAGCACCTCCAGGCACCCAGAGCCTGGGTTTCCTGCACACACCAGCACTGTTGCTGTTTGCTGCTCTCTGAAGAAACAAACCCTCGCGTAGCACTGCTCAGAGGCAGAGCCATGGGCAGCCTGGGATGGGCTGACTGGTTTGTATGGGATGAGGATGACAGCGCTCTGATCACATCTTCACAGTGCTCCCACCACGCTTTCCTTCCCTGCTGCTGGGTCAGACCTTCCCTTCATGTTCATGCCACCCAGAGCTGCCCCTCTCACCGCGTTCTGGCTGAACTTTGCAGTGCTTCTCTGAGTTCCCTGAACAAAGGCCCTTTCCAGGCAGCTTTGCCTTAAGCATAAATTGAAACCCAAGAGAGTTCGTTCAAAGGAAAAGAGAAGAGAAAATGAAAGCAGCGCACCGATAAGTGCAGTCACCCAGCCTGGGCGGGCTGACTTCTGGGCAGACAGATATTTCCTCACTTGGGCAACGGATAATGAGTCAACATTGCTGCTCTGTGCCATGCAGTCACCCTCGCTGGGAAATAGGGACTGCTTACAGCTCCCTCCTCCCCACGAAGAGCAGAGTGCCCCGTGCATGTGCTGCTGTGACACATGCGGCTGGGAAACTCCGTGCTTCCCATCTGTGCAGAAAAAAAACCAGCTTTCTTTTAAATTAGGGAAATGATAGCTCAGCTAAAGCCCCCTACAAATCCCACTATGAAGCCCCTGCTGCTCTGCACTTCCACAGCCTCCAAGGTCAAATCCCGGTGCTGAAAGCAGGGCGTGTCATCTTGGTACCCCAGGCCCATCAGCTCCCCTGCACAGCCCGACTGCCACGCCAAGAGCGCCTGCAAAGAGGGCTTTCCACAGCATGAACAAAGTGTGCCTTAGTGGCAGCACGGCACAGAGTCTGAGCTGCCTGGGAGCTGGTGGGGCAGCACCTAACCCAGGCAGCAGGTCCCACTGCTGCAGGCTGTGCTGGGGCCTTGGGATGGGAAGGCAGCACCTTGCTGGGACAGGGGGCACCTCCCTGAGCTGTCCCAGCAGCAGTCCCTATAGGCACAGGAGACTGTCCCTGCAGAACTCCCTAAGGAGAGATGTACCCCCTCCCAAGCTGTCCTGGCAGAGGGACCTTCCTATGGGGGCAGGAGGGCCAGCCCTGAGCAGTCCTAAATAAAGGGTAGCATCCTCCTACAGAGACGGGGGACTCCGGGCCGTCCCAGCAGCAGCCCCTATAGGAGCAAGAGACCCCAAGCCGTCCCAGCAGCATCCCCCCACGGGGGCCGGGCCCCCTCCCCGCACTCACCCGCAGTCGGGCGCCGGGCACCAGCGGCAGTCGGGGTCCGCGGCGAGGCAGCGGCGCAGCATGAACTCCTCGTACTTGGCCACGAGGTGCGGGGAGTCGCGGAGCAGTCGGCGGATGTCGGCGGGGTTGAGGCGCTCGCTGCACTCGGGGCAGCAGATGTTGACGCGGGACTCGGTGATCTCGATCCGCAGGTACTGCCGCAGGCAGGCCCCGCACGAGCGGTGCGGGCACGACAGCAGGCGCGGCGCGTTCTCGGCCGGCTGCCGCACCAGGCACAGCGGGCCCTCCAGCTCCTCTTCGCCGCTCCCCTCCGCCGCCGCCGCCGGAGCCGGAGCCGGAACCGGAGCGTCCTCGGGGGGC
>VXAB01013568.1:0-48790 GCA_013399175.1 Odontophorus gujanensis
GGTTCCGCAGATCTAGTGGGGGAGGCTGTGGTTACTTCTGAAAAGCCAAAGTCTCCCATTTCTGAGCTGTGCTGAGCTTGCAGAGAAACGTCCTGTGTGCTCTGTGACCGCCTTCACCAAATATGCACTGTACTTCCCTGTCATTAAAACTATGTTGCACTCAAACTCAACTCCCTATTTCTTTTTTTCCTTTTAACCTGTGTTTTCAAGGCATATTTTGAGTAATTCAGCAAATCTGTGAGTGTTCTCAAGGAGAATCAAGCCCTTTCAATACAACAAAGCATTGTGGTTGATTGGTAAGATCGATAAATATTACACCAGATCCTTTAATATTTGTGGTAATGTCATGTGGCATAGAATCAAAGAGGTAAATCAACCACTGCCCTCCTAGAAATTCAGCCTAGTCACAGACATGCTCCTTTTGAGAATAGGAAACCACAACACCTGTTTAAATTCTTTGTAATGTAATTGTTCTTTGATACAAAAGGCTCTGTTTTCATATTTTTCTGAAGAATTTCTGGATATTGGGATTTGTGTGCACATATGCCCTCAGGCTCTGGCTTAACTAAGTGCTCCCTGTTCCGTTTAGTTCCTATGAGGATACTTTCCCATAATGACATGACTCATCCTTACAAATCTGGTCATACAACTCTGCTCACTCAGCTTTTGTGACAGAAGGAACTTCTGGACAACACAAATCAGAAAATATTACCCAGTACTTTAAAGTCTATTCCATAATTTCTCTTGGAACTATCACTCAACACCCACTTTTGATTTAAAATCTTTTGGGAATCATTCATTCCTGCCAAATTATTTCAATGACTAATTATATTTACAAAGAATTTTTTGCATATTCTTCCTTCTCTAATCACAGTCTGCTTGGAGAGATCTCCCCTTCCCCTCAGTCATTTGCATCTATTCTTGGTCTTATTTCACAAAAACTATCCAGTACCTTTGATTTGTTTAGTGCAGAAAGGCTCACACAAAGGGATATAGAATTGTAAAACATTCCTTCAAGGAGAAAGGCAGTAAAAACCCCTTCATATCCAATGGGATTGCAGGAGATGAAGTCACTGGATTACAGTGCAACTAAGAAGACCAAAATTAGTTTGAGGGGGAAAGAACTCCCTTCCAGCTGCAGGAGCAATGATGTGGTGCCAGAGTGACCAATGAGAGAGCTGGGACACTGCTGAGAACAGTTCAGACAAACCTTTCCAAGGAATAACTCAGGGGAGAGTACGGGATGAGAAACCTCAGCAGTTCTCTCTCTCTTTTTTGAGCCCTTTGGATTGCTCATCAAATTCTGAAGGGTGTTCTCCTCTTCGAGCAAGACTGCACGGCTACGTCCTCATCACTGGCTGTAAAAACGTAAATAAATATCACCAGGAGAAAAAATGCACGCGTGGATGCGAGAGCTGGGCTCAGGTGCTCCCTCTAGGGCCGCTCCTGGAGATCGGGCAGCGAAAGGAGGCTGCGGCAGCCCTGCTCCTGCTGCCGGCTATGAGGGAAGGAAGACTGAGGGCAGGAGGCTGTGGTTGAGGCTGGAGAGGTCCTGAGGCTGAGGTTGGAGGGCTCCTGAGGCCGTGGACACAGGTCAAAGCCCCAGGAGGAGTCTTCCGACTGGGCTGAGCACCAGCAGAGTGCAGGAGGTGGGATGAGAACTAAGGGAAGAAGCTGGGATAATGCCAGTCTCCACTCTCTGAAGGTGCCAGGGGCAGACATGTTGGGCTGCGCCTGGACAGAAACCACTGAAATCCTCTCTCAGCATCACATCTCATCTCCCCTGAATAGCTCCACCAGAACAGTGGGTAAAACTGCAGATGCAGCTCTGCCTGGGTAAGAATAATTCTGATTGTCACCGTGCTCTTGGGTTCATCTAAGCGAAGGGTGCCTGCACACACTGAATAGTTACTGGGTTCCTCACCTTCCAACCCTCCCACCCCCCTTTCCCCCATACCCATATGTATATGTTTTCCTTTATTAGTGATGTTGCAACTTCTGTGCTATCAATTGTCTCTTGGAAGGGATTTCAGAGGATCCTCTAGGCAAGAGCACTTATTGAAAATGTTCTGAGGAAGTGCTTTCAGATACTTTTGCAAACGCCCACTAATGTTTTATACATGCAAAGTATTGTGGCATTAGGAGGTTAATAACAGGCTGCCAGTATTAAACCCCACAGTATTGAATCATAGCGTCACTTTAAAATATATGTGTCAGGGCCACCCATGTGATTCTCTGATTCAAGCAATGATAAGTACCTTGGGAATTTGGATCTCTTTGTTTTGTTCTGTTTTATTAAAAGCCAGCTCTGCATTTGTTAGCCTAGTCATACTATTTAAAATACGTTGGCCAAATATTCACCTTTCTGAAACAGGGCATATTGACAAAATTAAATAGTATTATGTCATCTGAGGGGGCTGGGTCTGTGCCTCAGACACAGAGTGATGCTGTTCTCTGCATCACCAAAGCCTTCCTGAGCAATCTTAAATAAAGCAGTGGTGCTCTTTCCCTGTACAGCCTGCGTGGTTAATGGGGATGTGCCAGCTTTGCTTGCTTGGCTGGAGCTCTGCTCCCTTACCCAGGTCAGGCACACTCAAGACTCCACATTTAGGAATTTTTTCTGATGCAACTATGACCATAACCACTGGAGAAGGGACTGGAGGGACAGTGATTTAATCCAAACCAGGCTGAACAGTTCCTAGATCCTGCTGTCATCAAAGGGAGCTTTCTCCCCTCATGTTTCTTCCTGGGCTTGGCTGATGTTGCTGCCACACCAAGCCCTTGCACAGTAATGCATCCCTGCTCAGAAAAGACTCTGACATGAAGTGAGGGGTGACCACAGGCGATGCTCAGCCCCAGGAGTTTCTCTCCAAGGCAATTCTGGACACTACAGTCATACAGTGACTACAGTTTCTGTAAACATGCCCTAACTAGCTTCAAACTAGCAAGCACACTTACTGCTAATATTAGGTTAGGCTGTTATGCATTCTTGGAGGTCAAGATGCTTAGGGAAGGAAAACAAACCTAAGTTTTCTAAAGACTGATGTCCCACAGAGGGTCTGAGCTTCTGCAGCATGGCTGGGGTTGTGTGCAAGCCAGGGTTTATCCCTATAGGTTGCCTTCACGCACTCAGGGTTTCAAGAGTGGGTTTGATGCTTAAAACTCTGAAATGAAAGGAATCCGGGGATGGGACTGTTGAAGTCACATGCTGCTTAGAATAGGGTAATCAACACAAACAGCAAGCAAAACAATTACTGTAATTATACGTCAAATTTTGTTTGGGGAGTAATGGAACCTAATGCACAAATATGACGTTATTTTCTTGCATCAGCCTGGTGGTCCAGGACGGTATATAAAACCATCCATGATTCAGACACCTTCCAGCAGGTTCTCGTGACTTCTCCTCGGTGAACAGAGTAAGTTGGATTCTGATATAATTTCTTCTTTCTAAAAAGAAAACAAAAGCAAAAACAAACAAACGAACAATAAGTCAGCATTTATTAAAATATCTGGGTTTGTTTTGGGGCTGAATTTTGGATTAATATTCTGCAATTTTGTACAATTTGTCAGGAATTTGTGTTCATGAGAAAGTCATTTGCTTATTATTCATTTGAAGGTGGTGATGGACTGAGGTTTTAAAATGCATTTGAAATCTGGATAAAATTAAAGACATCTACTTCTGTTGTTCTACAGAGATTTAATGCATATGGCCTTTAGGGAGCCTTGGTTTATTTTAGCAAGCAGTACACATCTGGCAGCATTGTTCAGACCTCGTGGCTTCTGATTTGTATCTAACTTTGGGCAAAGACATGATGGGTAAATATTGAGATAAACAATACAAACAGTGAGATGGTGAGATGGCTGCAGTCATGCTTTGGAGTGGAGTCAGCCTTCAGGACACCATGTGTCTGTAGATATGGCCTTAATATATATATGGTCTGAATTTGGGAATGCTGCACCTGAGACCCTCTTGGGTGCTTGTCCTGAATAGCCCAGGAAAATGTTTTGGCATTGCCAAATGTAGCCCTGCAGATGAAATGGGATCAGAGTGAATGTCTACTTAAGGTGTATATTTCTCCAGGAGTTGCTTTGAGTGTTTTTGTTCTATTTATGCAAAGAAATGCTCTTATGCAAGGCATTCAACAGGCTGTGAAAGCATATATTAACCTGTATGTATGTTCTGCACTGTTTGCTATGCGTTTGGGTTCAATTTCTTAGGCATTCATTTCCCATGGTTTTGATTCTGCTGAGGGAGTTGCAGGTCAGTTGAAGAGCACTGAATTGATAAGATGAAGCAGCTTGAAAGGGCGGGAGCCTGAAGATAATGTCTGCATTAGGGCTTAAGGGCCAGGAGAAGCTTAGGTGAATAATGTCTATTTTGGCATTGTCTAAAACAAAAACAAACAAAAAAAAATCCAAGAAAAATAGCTTGAGTCAAATTGAACTCCACCTAGGCTTTTCTAATATGCTGCTCAGCTAGACAAAAAAAAATTGGTAATCGCTTTGGCTAAAAACAAAGTACTCCATTGAATCTCAAACAACAGACTGCCTAGCTCCTGCATTTGGCCTTTTGATTTGGCATTTGAATAAGCTTGAACTGACAGTTCAAAATGTAGTTTTATGTTTTCCAAATTACTTCTCCACCCTTTGATTTATTTTAAAAGCAAAAGGACATAGAATCCACGGCGTCTCTTCAGGGTTAACATTTGCTGAGCACCAGCATTGACCCTGCCCTTTTGGTCCTTTGGGGTAATATTTGCTCCTTTCTTGAAGGTTTACAGCACAGCAAAACGATGTCTTGTGAGAAAACCCTGTGCACGGATCCGTGTGCTGCTGCAGGCAATGTGAAACGCCCCGAGCCCTGCGCTGCTGCCTGCAGTGAGCCCTGCGTGATCGCCTGCCCCGACTCCCGTGTCATCATCTTCCCACCACCAGTGGTTGTCACCATTCCAGGGCCCATCCTCACCACCTACCCGCAAGAGACCATCGTGGGCTCCACAGAGTCAGCCGAGCTGGCCGCTGCCCTGGAGTCGGGTGTAGCCATTGGCTCAGCGCAGAATGGGGCTGAGTGTGCACTGCCCTGTGCTGAGCCCTGTGCCACAAAGCTCGTGACAAAGTGCGAGGCCCCATGCGTGGCTCCGTGCGCACCCCCGTGTCCACCTCCGTGTCCACCTCCGTGTGTGCCACCCTGTCCTCCCCCATGTGTGCCTCAGTGTGTGCCCCAGTGTGAGCCCCAGTGCGTGCCTCAGTGTGTGCCGGAGCGCTCCTACACTTATTCCACCCAGTGGAAGCATCCTTGCCAGAGGGGCTTCTGCAAGAAGCTCTAATCAGCCTACAGCAGAGAACAATCACAGGAAAACAGCAAGAAAAGGAGTGAACGGATATGGCACGTCATTTACAGGCACGGTTTTCAGGGTTCTTCCTACTACAGAGAGAAGCACCTCTAAATCAGGACCTTGCTTCTAATTCCTGTACAGTGCTTTAGCTTAGATTAATGCTTTCTTTATTCTTGTGGCTTTGCATCTTTCATCTGTGCTTTTAACTTCCTCTACACAGTTTGATTCTGACTGTGATTTAAACAAAAAAAGTACACCTAAGGATTTGAATGTCAGACTCAGCAAAAAATGAGGAAAAACATCTTGATGAAATGCGCCACACTGGAATGGGTAACTGGTTCTAGCTTTTTCTTGTTTCTAGAAATATATGCTTTTCTAGACTGCATTATTCTTTCTGCAAATGTTTACTCCACTCTGCATTCACATTAAAAGGCTGCTGCATCAAACCATTGGCCTTCTGAATTTCCTTTTTCCTCTGCTACTCATTTGCAATTCTCTCCTGGAGATACTCTGCCTTATATAGAGGAACAGAAGCTGTGCTTGACCCTCTTCCCAGACCAGCCACAACTTGATGCCCAGGGGAAATAAAGGTTTGTTTTTTGGTTTTGCTGTGAAAAATAGGAAATCTGCTGTGCAGTCTAGGCTGCAGCCTGGAAACCAGTGATCATAAGTACTAGTCATAGGGAAATGTGGATCTGTGTTTTCTAAGGCGTATGCCTCAAGATTATAGCAAAATGTGTATTTTTAAAAATACTATATTCTAATGTGTATCCTGTCTTATTTGGAAGTCTTCTGACGGGTTGCAGTTCTTCATATTTCTGCATTAAAAGTTTCCCAACCTGCTTTTGGGAAAGAAAATATATATATATATATATTCACTCATGAATATTAGCAGCCATCTGGAGACTTGAAGCACCAGTTACTTATTTCTGTGTCTGCCCAGCTGGTGCCAGCAGTGAGTCCCTCCAGGCAGACGCTGCTTGGGAAGCCAGCTGTGTCCTGCTCATGCCAAGCAACTTCACATGCTGTTTTTATTCTAAAGATTATTTTTACTTCCTTCTTCTCTAATGGCTACGTATGCTTGCTGGCTTATTTATGGCACAGACTTTTTGTGCCTGGGAAATACTACGTCATTCTGGCAATTATACCCACCCAGAAACATCCCAAGATTTCCACAGAACAAAGGGCCGCCAGAGTGCCTCACTGGCACCTACTGTGGTATTACACATGTGTCGTGGTATGTTAATACAATGTTAATAGTATATTACTTGGGTTACATTCCCCAAGACTCTGTAACCACTCTGATCTGAAAAAAAAAAAAAAAAAAAAAAAAANAAAAAAAAAAAGGTCATGATTTCAGATACATTTACCTCCGTATTTACTCAGGATATTTTATTTTAGTAAATGGATGATTTTCAAGATAAAACTGCTTTCGTTTTGTTTTATGATGAAAGCTTTTAATGATCAAGACACAGGGCTGCTTCAAATCATCTTGATTTCAAGAGAGGGGGACACTGGGACCCATTAGTTGAGCAGTTCCAGGTATACAAGATTACCTTCCAGCTGACCACATTTTAAAAGAACCTACTTTTTAGCAATGAAGCAGCTGCCATGACAAAACACCAAAGGGATTAAAGCAAATGTTCCAGCACTAGCAGGAACGCATCTTCCTCTTCACTGCCCTTCCCTGCCAGGTGGGGACACGCACGGAGCAGGACACCCCACCATGGGGGAGCTGCTGGGACAGCAGAACCGCCTGGAAGTGAAGGCCCCAGAAGAAGTTCTGTGTGGGCCTTCACGCAGGCCCACTCAGGAGTGCAGGCCCCAGTAGAAATACAGGCCCTAATAAAAGCGCAGGCCCATTCAGGAGTGCAGGCCTTAGCTGAAGTACAGGCTTGGAGGAGGTGCAAGCCCACCCAGAAATGGAGGCTCCAGTAGAATTGCAAGCCCCAGACAAGAGCAGGCCCACCCAGAAGTGGAGGCCCCAGTGCAAGTGCAGGATGCCTGGCTGCATGCTGAGGCTGCTGCCACCCCGTGGCGCCGGCCTGCTCCTGTTGGGCCTGTGGAGAATTCTTGGAATGTGCTCCAGGCAAGCTGAAGTGCAAATTTAGCTGCAAATGGAGGTGCAAAACCTGTCTGAAAGCCAAGGGGCATGCTCCAGTGCACACTGCAGGCAAAGATCGTGGTGAATCAGCCATAAAAGCAGTCTGGCTTCATGTCCAGGGTCCTTGGTGCCAACTGCTGCTATTCCACAGCCTCTGCAGAGCTTCACCAATGCTTATTTGCAAAGATAAACCTGATGAAAGACTGCACTGGCCCTTTGCTTTGACCTCTTTTTCTGTTTACCCTGTTTACACAAAGTGTCACTTTCCCCACTGCTTTTCTTTTCTTTTTGTTATTTTATGATGATGTTGATGTTTTATTGAATGTGGATCATTGTTATGTCACTTTTCACAGAAAAACGTAATTGTTGCCTTAAAGCTAAGTGATGCTTCCATGGAGAAGCTTGGATCAGACTCAGCTCTTGTTATCTTTTGACACATCTAACATAAATTATAGTATTTCCTAAGCACTACAGCTGAATTCTGGTGTTTGGTTGCTAATATAAATGAAGTAGCAGAAAGATTTGGCCATGCTAGCAGGGAAAAGCATCTAGACAAGGAGGAAAAGAAAGGTGGTTGGGAAGGCTTATCAGTTCATGATTACAAGTGAGGAACAGATGCTCAGAATGTGGCAAACTTTCAGAACAGCTTATTAAATAGAATCCCTGTAAAGTCTGGGCCCCCTGGATTGGTGTGCAGCACAAAATCATGTGGGATGAATTCAGAAGCCCATATCTTTTTGTCGCTAATCTTCAGTTACCTGTCCCTAAGTTGGCTACCTGTGTTTTTGGTTATTCTTTAGAACCATGATAAAACACAATATGAAAGGTAATAGGTAATATAGGATCGACAAGTATCAACAATTAGTGCATTATGAGCAAGCAGCATTTTCAGAACAGTAAGGAATATTTCATCACACATTGCATTCACAATACCATATCCTTCATCAAGATTTAATCTTTGCACATGAGTCAGCCTTGCAAGTCTTCAAGGCAATATTTAGTTTCCAAAACTTGAGTCAGTAAAAGATGCAAATGAACCAAAAGATAATATTTTGCAAAGGTAATGTTTAAGAGGTAGATCCTCCCAAGCAAGTTCCTATTCCCTTCCCTGGCAGCCTACAAAAATAAGTCATCAGGTTCTAAGTGGCATAAGGAATAGATTTATGCCAAATGAGAAAGAGCAAGAGAGATCTACTTTTACAATATTCTTCTAAATATGCATATCTGGAGCTGAGCTACATCCAAAGTAATAGCTGACCACATGTCATATGTATTCAGACCAAAGCCTAGTTGTGGTCAGAGAAAAAGGCATGGTGTATTTAATGCAGCAAACCCGGGCTGTTGACAGAGTTCTTGGTGATGATGTCTGCACTTCATTGGAATAGATCAGGACACGGTTCTGTACTCTGGGTTTACCCATCACTCTTCACCATATTTATGCTTCTGTGCTTAATCTGTTCATGCTTTTTTTTTCCCTCTGTTGATGAGCTTGCTGCCAATGTTTTGAAATGATCTCTAGATTATGTTGAATCACTGTGGAGATCCCTGGAGCAAGAGCCTGGGAAAGTCTTTGGCTTGCTCAGAACAGGTGTTTCAGGAGACACTGAATTCAGCTCTCTGACCTCAGTGCTGCACAGGGTTATTAGCATCCCAGTAATTGCTGGAGTGAGATGCCCCAATGTTGAGTAATTGTTCCTGTATAAAACATAACACTGGTGTTATTTCAGTACATTGCATAAATTAAAGCTTTTTTAACTATATTTTTAGGTCTTTTTTTTTTTTCTCAAACAAACAAACAAACAAACAAACAAAAACCCACACAGCTTGTACTCCTGCACACAGCTGAAAGCATGGCTATGGCAGGGAGCCCATGTTTGCAAGGGAACAGCCAATTGCACATAGATGCTGCCTGGAGGGTGCTCTGATGTTGCATATACCTTTGTTTAGCATTTAGAGGAGGGTTGTGCAAAAATGTTCACTACTTTGATGGCATAGTGTTACTGATGCTATACTGGTTAGCCTATTTTGCTTCCTGGAAATAGGGTGAGGAGTGGGAAGGACCTCTGAGATGGTCATGGGCAAAGGATTCCAATAATGACAGATTGAGATCCATCCTGGTGGTGACTCTAATCATGTGTAATTGATGGGTGTTTGGAGGTAGCACTCCAAAGCATCTGTTATTATACAGTTCAACATTTCTGGCTCATAGGATTTCTTTAGAACCTTTTGATTCTGGACTCTAACCTAAACTATGGATATCCCAAGGTACTGCCAGGGTCCTGAACCAGTCACTGTGCTCCACTGGCCACTCAGTCCTTCTCAGTATACGCAGTGCTCAGGGAGGACGAGCTGGCTTGGTCTGACTTGACAAAGGAACACATATATTCCCCATTAAAATATCAACCCAACTCTGCTTTGAGTTTGGCTGAAGGTAGCATCCCTTTGAGATACAAAAGGATGGGGATGAAAGGTGAAATAGCAAACTCCCATTCTGCAAAAATGACAGATGATCATAGAGATTTTGGCTGCAATAACTGTGATTATCAAGGTCTTGAGAGAGACATTCCATTGGGCAAAATTCTGTATTTTAGAAATATAAAGTGGACCTCTGGACCAGGCTGATGGGTGGCATAATGCAGCTTTCTGAGTAGGCATCTTGCCATTCAGTTCAGCAAGATAAAAGGGAGGGTGCCTCCCATGTAGGCTGAGCAGCATAAACATGCCTTTCTTCAATTCATTCCTCTCTTGTGCTTGTTTACACCCTTGACAATTTAATCCTTGTTCGTTATAGCATAGATGATGGTTAAAGTATGTGGGATGGTTATGAGGAAGCTCTAGGCAATGCTTATCTGGGTTGTTCTAATTTTTTCACAGAATAAAGGACTTCAAAGTACCTCTGCATGATTAACATCGTGTAGATGCAGTGCTCAGTTATGATAAAAGTAATGGCATGTTACTGCAGTTTTAAGTCTTGGTAATGAGTAATAGTTTCACTTTAAAACATGATCTTACCTCCCTAAGCAGACCCTTCATATCTCCGCACGTCCAGGTTATTTTCTTTGCCATGAATGACAGATTTTGGTCACGTTATGCTGAAATTGAGTTGATAAATTTTGGAACCTTCTGGTCTTGACATGATGCAAATAGAAAAGTAAGAAAAGGGGATTACCCTACACAAAATCTGGACTTGCAATGTTTTTTAGTTTTAGAAAACTGTCCTTGCAGTTTTCCTAATTAAACACATATAATACAAATGATAAAATCCCTACTTCTCCAGGGGTAGCTTTATTATTTCCTAGTGTAAAGAGGTTATAATTCTCCAAAGAGGAGGAGAAGCCACAGATTTATTCGGTGTCTGCTTCCAGCTGGAGGATTTGGGTTTCAAGCCAAGCTTTTCAAAATCTAATGGAAAACTGTGCACACTTTCTTTGAAAAGAAACTTTTCAGCTATGACTAGTGATCATAAAGAAACCTCAGTCGTTTCTCAGTTGGGTGTCATGCTATGTGGGGTTCAGAACTGTTTGACAATTAACTATGAGCAAAATAATTACAGCAGTTGAAGGAACAATCCTCGCAACAACATCTGATTTGCAAGTAAATGAGATAATCACCAACAAATAGGTCTTATAGCCTGCAAGCAGCTGGAGGAAGTATAAAAGCACTTGCAGCTGAAAGCTGTTTACTTGTTTCTTCCAGTTTTCTCTCTTCAGTGTATCGAGTAAGTCTGGGCTTCTTCTCTTGGCTGCTGTACTTTTAGTTTTGGTTCAGAGCATTGTGGCAGCTCTGAGCTGCCAGCTATAACCAGGTCTCTAATGCAAGTTGTGGACTCTGACAGATGTGGAATTGGGGAACGGGGGATGTTGAGTCTTATGTGTATTTAGATGCTTTCCATTGAGAATGCAGGATTGAAATTCTCATAGATACTGGAGGTTATTTTCAGGATGGTTATTTAGCTGAATTCTATTCAATGTTCATTATCTCATATGCTGCTATTTAAGTTCAAAGCATTAACCATTCTTCTCCTTCCACATATTTGCAGATTTCTGTCTCCTGTGTGTACTTAAGGCCTAGGTGAGTGGAAATACATAGAAATCTTCTTTTTCAGGATAAAGCACAACTGAAAGTAACTCCATAATGAACACACCAACAACTTTTATCTTCAGTCCCTCCCTGGTGTCATTTATCACTGTATTTGTGCTGGTATTTTCTGTAATGAACTCCTTGACTGTGAACGTTTCTGGAAAAGCTCATTATTCTGTATTTAATGACTTCCTTGAGCCAAGAGGATGCAATATAGTCAGTACCTTGAGGGGCAATTCACTGAATAAATACTGGGTGTTGGGCTGGAGAGCTGCTGCAGGCAGGATGCTGCTTCTGTACTGGCTCCAGGTGTGACCACAGAAACCTCAGAAAGTTGTACTCTGAGCTAGAGTTCTTCTGAGCCCAGATATAGCCAGAATTGCTAATAGTATTTGGAAATGGAAAGAATCAGATCTATCTTGGATTGGGGTGAAACTTGCTTTTTCTGTTTTTTTGTTTTCAGGTTGGCTGTTTACATAAAGCAACCCATCCACGCGCCCATAGCAAAGCACTCAGCTCTTCAAGCCTCTGTGAGCTTGTGCTGTTTGTATAGCCTCCATTCCTGGTGCAGATGTGGGCTGGCACATGACATAACTCACTGCAGGGAGCTGTGCAACTCTGGAAGAGGATAATGTGCTATTCTACTCTTCCCTTTGTGTTTCAGGCTTGCCTGCTTTCCAGAGAGATGTCATACTGTGGAGATGTGTGCATGCCATACAGCAGCCCATGTGATGTGACCTGCCCTCCACCCTTGGCCAGAGCCTGCAATGAGCTGTGTGTGACATCCTGTGATGACTCCAGAGCTATTGTGTACCCACCACCTGTAGTCCTGACTTTCCCTGGGCCAATTCTCAGCTCCTGCCCACAGGAAAGTGTTGTGGGCAGTGCTGGACCACTGGGCATTGGTGTCCCCTTTGGTTCCATGGTTTCCAAGGGCTATGACAATCCTGTAGGTTTAAGGGGCTCCCTTCTTTTTGAGGGAGCATATGGTTCTGGGAGTACATGCAATTACAGCAGGTCTTACAGTTCTGCATACCCACCACTGGGCAGGAGGTATTGTAGCCCATACTCCTACTTCCAGTACAGCACTTACAGCCGAGCAAGCTCAGGGCTGTGCTAAGAACATCAGGCAAGTTCACTGCATGGAGTGATGAGGGTATGGAAAACATGGCAGAAAATCATGAATGGGAAACTGGTTTTGAGCCTGAGTGTGATCTCTCTGCTCTGAACGGAGCCAGCAGAAGCTGGGTTCTCTCAGTGGTAGCTGAAAAACATTCTTATAGGTGGAGCTGGGCAAAGTGTATAACCACATGTGCACACCCTATAAGCATGTTTGCCATTAAACAGCCCAGGTTTTTGGTGCTTTCAATCTTTCCACCTCTGCATTTATTCCAGTGTTCCTAGGGATGGGATGGATGTTCAGCAGTGGGGGGGGGGGGGGAAATCCTTTGTACTACAAATGTTTTTTGGGGTGTCCTCAATGCCTTTGAGGTTCACTTAATGTGTCCCAGAAATGTGTATGTTGTTCTGTGGCCTTCCACAGCTGTAGAGTAGGAGAATAATGGAAAGCTCATTAGTCTTAGTATCATTTGCATTAATTGATTACATTGTAAAAGGCTCAAAATAGGACACACAACTCCAATTATACAGCTATAATAAGGAGAGTGATTACATGATTACTTGTATCAAATGCATGCCTTTGTGTCACAAACTTTGCTTTTAGTACTTGAAATTCCTGAAGTGTCTGTCTTCATTCCCTGTGTTATTGCAACTGTTAACTCTGTTTATCATACCTATTAAAAGCTGTACTGCACAGCACTGACCTGGTGTTTGTTCCACCTCTGTTTTCTTCCCCTTATCTCTGCCTCGATGAAAATATTTCTCTTCCTTCTAAGCTACTTGATTTCTCAGCCAGGTGATGTCCTAAGTCTCAAGTAAGCAGTTTTATTCCAGGCAGAAATACTCAGTTTCTTTAGGAAGAAGAGCTTTGGCCCCTTTTTAGCTAAAAAAGAATGCTCTTAAGAGCAAGATTACCCACTAAACACTTCAAAGCACTGCCTTCTGCACTTAGGGTCTGGTTCTATGCAGGAGCTTTCCCAGGAAATTTACTGGTCCTAAAAGCTTTATAGGGCAAAAACGTTACTCACTGTGTTTATCTACTGGAGTGCTGAATTAGATCACACATGATGACTATCTTTTGACTGAAACCATGTCCCTGCCCTGGTGTGAGCTGTAATCTGTGCTTGTTTGACTGTATCAGGTGGGACAGAAATGCTCTCTTGTCTTTTTTGTTTATCAACTATAGTGATATTCTCCTGAACCTGCTAGGGTAACTACAACATATAATGCAGAAAACATACCAAGTCTAAACCCAGTCTGGTCAAAGGTGCCAGGCATTAAGGCATAGCAATCTACAACAGATTTCCAGGTTTGCCAGGAATTTTGGGAGAGGTTATGAAGATGCTATGATCATCCTGTGTGTGTAGGGGTGAGGACAGCCCACCGTGTGTGAGCCTCTCCAGTGCAGTGAGGCAACAGGAATCCTTCCTCTCATACCTAGAACTAGTTGGCTTTGTTACTGGTTCACGAGAGCACTGCCTGTCTCAACTCCCTATCTGGCTGCCAACCTCATTTACATAAACTGTCAGATAATAGAATGATAATTATAAATAATAATGCTAACAAGTATAAGACATGCCTGAGATCTCCTCCCAGAGTCTCACATAATTGCCAAGATCTGTTTGGTAAATTATTTTGCCTGTGTCTTAATCATCCCCTCTAGAAATCATCAGGAGTAATTTCCCATTTTGTGTAGGTTGTTACACAGGCTTGCCCAGGGCACTATTATACCTGCTGGGCAAAATGCTTAATATAGCACAAAACTGCAAAAGGGAAAAGCTGACTTGAAGGCAGGAGAAATCAGACGAGAAAAAAAATGGCTGTGGTGTGAACCTAAAGTATGCCAATGTGAAAGCAGTTTAGTTTGAATGAATTTTATGGACCAAGACCAAACCAGAGAGTCCTCACACCAGACTCTCCAAGTCTTGCAACATCTCCTTGATCCTGTGAAATCCCTCAGGAATGAAATCCTTGGTAAGTCAGATGTCTCGTGGTCATGATTGCTGATACAGCACCAACAATCTGAGTTGGGATGAATTCTCAAAAGGATGGTAGAATAGTGAAGGATGATGAAGGATGCCTACAATTTCTTTCTTTATGTACAATGTGGATACTTCCCTACAGGAATGGCTGTAAAAGATATAATCTGCTACAAGGTGCATGCCGTATACACATACATACATACCATGCTGCCATAACATTGAGAAGCTGTTGGGCTGAGGAGAAGGCTGAGGAGCTGGGAAGCAAAGTCCTGCTGCCAGAATGAACACAGTAGTGTGGCACAGTAGAGGGATATGGGAAACACCAAACTTGCATTTTCTGGTTCTAGTTTTGCCTTACAGGCTGGACATCTCTAGAAGGGCAGATGTATTCTAGACAGGATTGTATCTATTGATTTCTTGGTAGAATTATTAAAAGACAGGTTAAATAATACACTAAGGCACAATTCTTGGCTCAAAGGGAGAGCTGGAAGGGGCACCTGAGCACCCTGACAGCTCTTTAATTTTCTGTCACTGAGTGAAGAATCATTGTTTGCAGAACTACAAGACACAGAAGCGGAGATTGTCTGGCTACAAGGCATTGACAGCCTAAATACGCATCTCCAAGGCAATTACTGTCTACACAACACAAAAGATAAACTCATTTATGGGAACTTAAGGTTGTACAGTTGATACTGTTGAATATAACTGACAGAACTTCTGGGGCAGGGATGTGATGACTAACACGGCCTGATGACATTTAGTATTATTTCTGCTTTTCTGTTTTGAAGCATATTAAGCAATGCATGTTGATGTATGGAATCACTAAGATTATTAGAAGATATCCTCTAAGCCAAGGGCTGATCAATATGACAATACACCTGCTTTGGCTCCAAGCTGTTTCATCAGCCGAGAGCTGAACGTGAGTTTCCATGTATCATAGAAAATCTAAGACCTGTGATACTAAACAAGCCACAGCCCTGTACCCTGTTTTGCAGCGCTCTGTTCTGAGTAGTGCAAAAGTATTTTCCTTTACAGCAATTTCTAGATAATAGTCCTATGCTAAGGGTAGACTTTGAATTTAAAGTGAAGAATTTGCAAGTATTGCTCCAAAACACAGATTTTCTTTATTTGAATGGAAATAGGAAATAGTAATTAAAGGATCAGACAGACTACTGTGGCTTTGGACAGAAATCTGTGACATTTATTGCCAACTTTGAGCTAATTCTTATAATAGCACAAAATGTATGCAGGCACCAGTGTATGGCCAATGCATATACAGATATTGGTCGAACGCAGCAACGTATTGTGAAAAGTTACTTTGAATCTCCATAACAAAGCAAATCTGATTTCCTTTTGTTTCCAACAAATTCAACAGGGTTTTAGTAAAGACAAATCTGTCCCCAACCGCTTTGACATATAAGACATCTGTGGACAATAACGTACATATAATTCCATGTAGGGTGGAGTTGCTCGGTTAAGAGAAACAATGCACAAAGCAGTTACTTTGATTGACACGTGCAAATTGTGTTTGGTAACTGGAGGGACAAGGACCAACAATGCAAAGTAGGAACCGTATAAAAGTCCCTGCAGTCGAGAGCCTTCAAACCACTCCAGTTCTCCTGATTCTGCATCTGCTGTTGGACCAAGTAAGTAATACTCTTTGTGGTACGGGGGAGGGTGACATTAAAAATGTCGTTTCCATTTATATTCAGGTAGAGAGTGCTGTATGTATTATTTCAAAATGTGGAATAGAGTAACAAGAAATAGAGTAGAATGTGTTTTATCTTTCTGACCTTTCATTATAAGCAATCTTCTTGTGGCACTTGCTCTCTGCACGTGTTCCTTCAGTGTGACAGCTTTGGGTAAATGAAGGCTGTGCTGTACTGTAACCCTTAACCAGACCCTGTTACTCTGTGTCTTCCAGGCCCACTTCCATCCCTACGATGGCTTTCTATAGGCAGCCCTGTGACTACGGCCGCCCCTTGCCATCCTGCGAGGTGACCTGCCCGCAGCCCTATGCCGATGCCTACAGCCAGCCCTGCATCACTTCCTGTGGGGACTCCCGTGCCATCGTCTACCCTCCACCTGTGGTCATCACCTTCCCAGGCCCCATCCTCAGCTCCTGCCCTCAGGAGAGCATTGTGGGCACCTCAGCCCCGTTCGAGCTGGGCAGCTCTTTTGGCCATGGGAGCTTCCTGGAGGCCCAGAGCTCTGTGGTGCCTGCTGCCTGTCTAGGTGGCCGCTACTCCTACCCCTGCTACTCCCGCCGTGGGGTGTTCCGTCCTCCAAAGCCCTGCATCACTCCACCACCTCCACCTCCCACCAAGACCTGGCAGGAACAAGAGCAAATCCGCGGCCTCTGAGCAAGCACAGAGGGAAGGCTGTCAGAGGGCATCACCAGGAGCTGGCTGCATGCTCAGCCATCCTGAGGAGCAAGCCTAGATGCCAGCTTCCTTTTTCATGAGGTCTCTGCTCATGATCTCCTTGTGCCCTACTTAATCTCTTTTTCCTTTGCTGTCATGCAAATTTAACTCAGTCCCTCTGCCTTGTTCCCTGCAGTGTTGCAGTGCTCTGATAAATCCTGTTTGTCATTCTCAATAAAATCCTTTCTGCTGCACAATATCAAGTTTTCCTCCTCTATTAATTTGGTTTCTAAATCTGTAGCTCAATGATGCTGAAATAACCCTTGATTAATAGTACTTTGTGTTAATAAAGTCTTTAATGGAGATCCCATCCTTTGCTATGGGTTCTAAACACCTGACGAGGATGTTATACAAGTACTATATATTTGATGCATTTCAGAACTTGAGGTTACAAAAGAAAATCTGGCAGAGGCATATCCACGGTGAAGAGCAACTTGTAGTCTTCAGGGTTCTACCCACAGAGAAAGGCTCTGTGTTCAGTCCTTGCCACGACAAGCTCACACAAGAGTGTTTTCCCTGAAAAGAGAAACAAATGCATCCTGAGATTTTAAGTTTGATGAGGATTACTGATTTCTTCTCCTGTCAACATGTCCAAGAGCTGGGCTTGTGCAGGAAATTGACCAGCTTTATGCAAGCTGTAGAGCATGAACTTGCAGAGCTGAGCTGAGCAAATCACATCACAGCTATGCTTACTGGCCACAACAAAATTGCAACCTGCAGCTTTGTTTGAAGGAATCAGCCTGCAATAGGACCTTTTCTGTGACCTTAACCATGCTGACATATAACATATATCAGTAGGAGTGCCCAGAAAAGGTCTGACAGGTCAGCATTATTTTTCCACTTTCCAAAGAACTCATGAGTATGAAACAACGTTGTCCATGAGGTCACGCTGCTTTACCAACCAATATTTGTTGCATACACAACTCGTTTGGATGATGCAAATTTTTTTTGTGACTTATCGTAATTACTATGATGTTCCCTTATTCATCATGTTGTTACACAACTATGCACCTCATGTTTCAGCTCCTTTCAAGACTTCAATGACCAGATCCTTCCTGGTATCAATCCACTCCCTTGGTTGGTTTTGGGTGGGAATGAATCAAGATCTTTCTATGGTTTCTTGATTTTTGCTTACTTCTCCATCTCAAGCAGTATCAGGCACCTGGCTGTGTGGTCTGTGATGTCGTGATAGTGGAAATTGTTGCTATAATTCATTATTTGTTTAGTATCTGGTTACAGGTACTCAAAGTCTCCTGCACCTTGGAGCTTCAAGGGTAATACTTACAGCCCATGCCTCAGAACTTCTAAAAAGTTCTAAAATATCATACAGTTGTCAACCAGTTTAATCCCAACTGAGGTACTTTGCAATGCTGTGGAGGGCTAAAATCTGGGACTTGTTTCAGAAAGGCTGATATCTGGTGAATCTGAATGGGATCAAGAAGTTTATAGTAGGATGACGTAGTGAGGCGTAAAGGGAAGCTGGGAATTGCCTAATAGATGCCAACAGTGAGTAAAATGATTATACGCTATGAGGTGTTACATGTGATTGCTTCTGTTTTGAATCTGATCAAACCTCACACACAGAAGGTGGTTCAGATCCTCCTGGCTACCTGAGAAGCAGCATAAAAGCACATGCTGCTCACCTCTCCTCCAGCAGCTCCTCCTGACTTCTCCTCTGCAACTCAAGTAAGTTGTTAATTCTCTTTCTCTTTTTGTAATGATAACTCTAACTAAATTCTACATGGATATTTGCTGGTGCACAGAGTGGGCAGCCTTTCCTTAAAGGTAGATTGCTGATCCTACAGAGGTTGTGGGGCTGGTGTTATCCAGTTCCTTGAGGGACCTTGCTAAGTTCTGTGCTTCAAGGGTTTTGAGACTTCTGGTTCCTAAAACTGCTGCTATAGAAACTGCTGCAATTGGATAGTGGGAGCCAGGGGAGCATTGTGTATAGACACAGCAAAAATGTGGGTTGTTTGATGCAAAAAGAAAGGTTAGGAGGAGTTGAGAGCTTGGTAAGTAGGGAAGATAAATGTAATTCAAGGATGGGAAGAGAGCCAGGAACTACAAAGCCATATCAGCAGACTATTCAACCTGGTAGTATCTGCAGCAAATACACCTGTGGGTGTGCAAACAGTTCTCCGTCCTACCACTTAATCCACATGTATTCCTCTGTCTTCCTGTGTTTCAGATCCACTTCCATTGCAGAACGATGTCTTCCTACAGACAGCTGTGCAACTACCAGTGCTTCTCTCCCTGTGAAGTGGCCTGCCCACCGCCCTTTGCCAATGCCTGGAATGAGCCATGCATCACATCATGCGGTGACTCCAGGGCAGTGGTCTACCCACCCCCTGTTGTCATCACTTTTCCTGGGCCCATCCTCAGCTCCTGCCCTCAGGAAAGCGTAGTGGGATCCTCAGCACCATCTGGTGTTTGGGGCTCACTTGGCTATGGGGAGTCTTATGGCTACAGAAGTTCTCTGGTTCATGGGGGATCGCAGGGAAGCAAGTTCTCATACCCTTATTGCTCCCAGAGGTTCAGTAGCTATTGCTCTAGAAAGTCTGAGCCAAGCCAAACCCAGCAAGAATATACTTGCAATAAGAGCAGTCAGGAGACTGAATGCAAGATCCAAACTCAAGAGTAAGATGAGCAAAATTAGTTTCTAAGATGCTGGCTTAAAACGAATGATCCTTGTTAATGCTTTACATTATATTTATGCTCATATCTGCTTACATACTTCTTCTTTAGTTAGAAGTGTGCTCTTCTATTCTTCTCATGGTCCAGATTTTCAAATGTATTAATATTCCTTTTATGCTCAATTGTATATTATACAACAAACATAATGGAAGTGTTGTGATGCTGTGATTTTTTTCTCACCTGACACTGCCTGATGTCCATCAAGAGCTATGTTAAGTGATGAAAACTGGACTGCCTCATCAAACTTACAATGGCAGAAGAAGAGGATAACACTGCTTGAAATGAAATTTCCTGAAGAAGAAGCCTCTCTTGTTATAGCCTCAATTTCTGTTTTCTGTATGAACATGTTTTTCTATTGTAAACTTCCCTGCACTATCTCCTATTAAAATATCACTCTGCATTATAGTATTTGCATTCTTGTTTTCTTTTCTGTTTTTCCAGTCAACTTGATAGAGACAGTCTCCTGTTTAAATTGTTGGTGCTTCCTTCCTTGTTAATCTCCATATGAGAGGAGAGGAAAGACCTTAAATCTGCACAGCAAGTTTTCCCATGCTACTGATATAGGCTGGTTTTTCAGCAATAGGAAGCAGTATATTAGTTTAAGGACCAACATATTAGTTTAGCAAAAGGTATCAATGAGTGCTAATTCTAAATGTTTCCATTTCTTCTTTGCTTGGTGGGTGAACAACCTTGTTTTCTCTGAATTCTCCTTCACAAGAAGCACTGGAGTCATAATAGATGATTTGTCTTTGCATTTCACCAGGATGTTTTCCTCGAGTTTCACATATATTGTTTTGGAGGTCAGCCATTATGGCCTAGTAAGCAATGCACATTTGGCAAATTGAAAGAAAATAGCTAAAGGTCAGAAAAAAACTCAGCGATGAAGCTGATGGTGGAAAAATGGGGATACAGTAAGTGGACATATGACCACTCTAGATGTTACTGTCCAGGCCCAGAGGGATATTTTCATATATCAAAGAGTTCTTGGAAAAGAACAATTATGTACACAATGCAGTACGTATGTATGTCTTAACTGTTTAAAAGTAAAAACTGAACTCTGAGAGTGTGCACTTGTTTGTCAAGTTGCCCATATGTATTGTGAGGAATAAAGGAATGCTAATTCTAACACCACATTGAAGTTAGGGAGTTTTCTTCCCATATTTTGGACGATGCTGTGCTCTTGGTTTAGGCTTTGCTCTGCTAGGACTTTTTGAGGACAGAAAATAATGCAGGGAAAAGAAAGGAGACAAGCAGTCATTTTCATGCTTAGACACATGACACAGAGGAAGCACAAGAAGAGAGCACAAGATTGTCAGCAGAAAGCAGCAGCTCATGTTTCTGTGCACCTAATAATATTTCCTCTTCATTTCTTTATGTCACCTAGACTTACCATGAGCTACTATTCATGTTCTACTTCTCAGCTATGTGGAACTGGGATAGCTCTGATTAAAAAGGCAGAGGAGGTAAGGTTGAGCTATTGGAATAGTTTTGAAGTGGATATTTAGTATTCCACAATGGTTTTGATGCTTTTAACCAAGGGCCAGGCAGTTTTCTCACACCTGGTTCCCTGTAAAGATTAAATCATGCACGCAGCCAAACCTTGCATGCTGTAATGAGAGTTACATGACGAATGTATCTATGGGCACTACGTAAACACTGCTGATAAGAGCAAAACACTCATCTCCTTAATCTCTGAGATAAGAGGGTGGTTGGGTTCATTTGGTTTTTCAGAGGCTGCATTACCCCGAAACAGCGACAGCAAACATGAATGGTATTGAATACATTCATAGGTATCTCTTGGGAGCAAAAACTATTCATCTTCAGCAAAATAAAGGAAGCAGTGCTAGATGGACTTGGCTGCTTCAAAAAAGGGACAACTTAATAATCTACCTCAAATATAAACAGACACAGAAGGTGTACGGTGCTCTTCCTTGGAGTTTAAGGCTCAAATGGCTTGGGCAAGCCACAGTGCAGGATCCCATCTGTGGATCTTCCCCATTAGACACATGGAAATAAAAATACTATTGAAGAAATAATGCATGGACCCCAAAGAACATAAACACACGTGGATTGGTTTCAGTAATGCTAGTTTTTATTGCTTTAACATTGAGGAACACTTTGTATAATGAAGACTTGAATTTATAAGAATGGAAAAGATGCATATTGAGTAATGTAACTATAAAGCCAAAGAGATCATAAGAAGAAGGCGGGCAGGAAAGCAATTCTGTAGACCAGTGGTTCCCACAGGGCCCAAGGAACAGCTGGCAGCTGTGGGCAAGCAGGGTATTGGGGGGACCCTCAACTCTGCCACACCTCCAGCTCCTGCTGTTGGTTGGTCGCCATTTCCCTGGCCCTGCACACCTTTAGCAGTGCTCAGCAGGGTCTGCAGTCCCTGTAGCACTGGCTCCTGCCCTGCTGGAAGGAGGAGAAGGAGCCCCCATAGACGGCGGAGCCCTGCAGCCCCCTGGGTTGGTCCAGCCCCAGAGGGGCTGAGCTGCCCACGATGCTCTCCTGAGGGCAGGAACTGAGGATGGGGCCTGGGAAGGTGATGACCACAGGAGGGGGGTAGATGACAGCACGGGAGTCCCCACAGGAGGTGACACAGGGCTGGTTGCAGGCATCAGCATAGGGCTGCGGGCAGGTCACCTCACAGGGTGGCAGGCAGCGGGAGCTGAGCTGTTGGCTCCAGTAGGACATCTTTAGGATGGGGATGCAAACCTGCAACAAATTGGGGGAGCTGAGTCCTCCTAGCACCCACAATCCACCATAGAGTCAACCCTGTTCAGCACCCATGCAGCTCCTCTGCCCCCTCCCAGGTTCTGCACAACTTTCATGCAAAACTATGAAATGAGATACCACAAACCTTATCCCTAAAGAGGCAAAAGAAGGTTAAGGGGTCAAACTTACTTGTCTCAGGGAGGAGGAGAAGTGAAGTGCTGTGGTTTGAGGACTTCTGAACCCAGAGTCCTTATATACCATCCCATGTTCCCTGCGGGAAATGAGACATCCTTTCAAGTTGATTTTGTTGCAAAATGCAGCAATGCGTGTCACTCCCCAGGCTTCTATGATTGCTTTATTCACTCTTTGTCTGGCCAATTATCAGTTTCTTCCAACACCCTCTTGTTTGTTCCATAAATTTTTGAAGCCACTTTACTTCCTGAAACACTGATTATTAGTTTTTTTTCCTTTCTGATGTTCCGAAACTGTTGTAAACTACTTATGCAAATACTCCACTTTAGCCGCTGTGTGCCAAGCATTCTTCAGAATCACAGGTAGTGCAATGCTCCGTGGGCTGATTTTCTACTCACCTGCTGACATTGAGGTGGAGCACTGCAGGGCTTTGACTAAAGGTGGGAGAGCAGTGGATGCTTGCAGTGTTCTCAGAGATCCAATGCATTCCCAGTAGAAGCGTAATAATGGCCCCCAGTAAGGTAAAAAGTTATCTGGAGCTAAAATACAGTAGTGAATGCAGTGGGAAAACATACAAACACTTTCTGATACGGTATCTTTAATGGCTCTAAAGAGAAACAAAAACAAACCAGAATGAAAACAAACAGATAAATCGAGGGAAGCCCATTGGGTGACTTCTTCGAAGGAAGAATGCCAGGGAAACCCAGCACTGAGTAATAGTTCTTAACAGTGTGGAAGCCATTAATGAGTGAGGAGTGACGTGCAATCTGTGTGTTCCAGGTTTGTCGGCTCAGACACGAGTTTTCTCTGCTCAAGTCGCACTCAGTGAAGCCACAAGAGCGCAGTGCTGAGTCCTAAGTTGACCCTATGGATATTTAACCTGCAGTCAGTTAGGTTTTGTGGTCATCCAGACGCAGTTTAACTTCACCACAACAATAGCAGTCATGCTTTTTGGCTTAAACTATACTCATGTCAAGGCATAAGTGTTATTTTTAAAGCACTTCGAAGTACTTGTTCTCAAGCAGAAAGTGCTGCTTAGCCCTCCTCCCTGGCAATAATTAATTTTCCATTGCATTCTCCTCTCTTCCAAGTGGCTCATTCACTTGGGTGCTGTTAGTGGATGGGTGCTGTTAGTTGACTCCTCCTAGGGTGTAGTAGACATGCCATTGCAACTTGGGTGTGCTGTCACCAAGCGAGATGAATTCCACCCACTCTGGATAGGATGCACTCATGGATAGATGATTCCATGGGCTTGGAAGAATCACACAGAAATATCTTGGTATCATGGCCTGCGTCAGAATTTCATTTAGAAACTGGAATGAGGGGTGACCACTTGTTGTTGGTTATGGTGGTCCCCTATGCCAGCCAGGAAGAATTGTCTTCATTCTCTTGAAGAAATAATCACAGAATCATAGAATTGTAGGGGTTGGAAGGGATTTACAGAGATCATTGAGTCCAACCCCTAAATCTGAAATCAAGTAATGAAAAGTTTCCAGATATACCTGAATGTCTTCTTTGATGGTGTTTAAACAAAATTTCTTTTTTACATAGAAAAAGTGTTTAACACTAATTTAGGAAATATGTTTGATAGCTCTTATACAGTGGATCCACATATTTGGTACTGTCCATTGACATACAAGAAATATGTGCAAAGCTATTTCATTGTGAATTTGATTTTCAGTGAACTGCTTGCCTCTGAATACTATCCTATACGGTATTTGCATATGTAATAATATATGCAAATAATAATATGATATTAACGATCATATCTTATTAATGATAATAATGACAGTAATGGCTGAGTGGTTCAGATCAGCAAAACGCATGCACGGGAAAAAGGATTAAGGTGGGAATCTACATCCTGCTTCTCAGGTCCTTAAAATTACAAACTTGAAGCATGGGACTGTCACTGTAAACATCATGAGTCAGAAGAACAACTTTGAGGTGTCAGCAGTATCTGTAGATTCTCGTATGTAGCTTCCTCTGCCCTTTCTGGAGGGCAGGATGCTTCGGAGAGGGCTGCATCTCCAGGAACCATGTGATTCATTTCCAAGTAGCACCACTGCTGTCATCACCCATCTCCAGACCAAGTGAAACCAGGTGTGGTTGAGGCAGGAAGAAGAGCCCGGGTGGGTCATTTCCCCAAAATATGCTCCTTCCTTCTTCCTCCCTTTGTTTCTATTCGTGTTTCTTGTTCATGTGAGTTTTTCACTACCGGTAGCTTCAAAGGCAACTGTTGGCATTGCTGGGAAATGACAGAGAAGCCCCAGGGCAGCTCTGGGAGAGGCTCCCCAGCTATTTGCAGGGGTCACCTGCACAGCATCACACTGCTGTACTGATAACTGTTACCAAATGCAGGGAGGCAAACTGGAACAAAAAATTGTGTTTTGTAAGAGGAGTCACAAGGTTAATCAAAATCAGGCATTCAACCTCAAATTTCCATGGATTTTAGAGGTGGAAAACACACCATCTTGAGGACAAAACTAAGCTTTAATAACATTACATCAACATGAATACACAAAATGCATAGACTGTACTGAAAATAATTTCATTACTAAATAACTGAACAACTGGAGGCCGGGTACTGGATCAGCAGAAATGAGCTGCTGAAATAAGCAGTCAATCTTTCTCCATCAGCTGCAAGTGCACTTAGAGATTTCAGCCCTAGGTTTCTGTAGGGTGATGCATGGTTTCACTCTGAGATCTGCAGCAATGGACTCTGTGATGATGAAGGCTGGACAAAAATTGCCCATGGTCTGTGGTCCCTGTTATCCATGGACAACGTTTACATGTCCCTCTGCCTGTGCTGTCAGAGCTTGAAGTGGGATGGGTGATTTGTGTTTGTTCCTTGGCCAGAAGGACTGGAACAAATGTTTTCCACCTCTAAACCTATTAATCTGTTGCAGAAGGTGACTATAGAGTCTAACGTGTCTCATATAATTCATAGGAAATAATACACGTGGATATGATGTGATGAGTTGCACAATGCCCCCTTACTGACTGATAATTTGGAAAAGTGGTATCCCAGGTACTGCATTTATGGATAAATTTCTGAGCAAACTTTGCTTTGTGAGGCATTCAGAGGAATAGGATAAAGAAGAAACATTCATTCCAGAGCACGAAATAAAAAAAGTGTATGTACCTGTAAGGAATTTAGAGCTTGAAGCTTCATGAGGAAAGGATTCATAAGGCTTTGTCTGTCAGGGTAATGATGACAAGAACACAATAGCAATCACTGTCACTTAGCAAAATAATTGCATTATCTGGGGCAGTAACAGGTGGAGTGAATTTCTGTTTGATAATGCATTAGGACGTCACATGTGAGGAATGTCTCACATCCTCCCGATTGCCCAAGAAAGAATATAAAAGCACTCACAGTGCTGGGCTGCTCTAACCAACTCTCATTGCTTGCTCTGTGCTGCAGAGGGGTAAGTCTGAGCATTTTTCCTCCTGTTTTTATGGTATTGCTGTGGCAGTGTAGGACTTGTACTGACACAGAACTAGGATTTATCCAATGATTTAAATGTTTGAGGCTTTCTTTCAGCAAGGACTGTTTTCTAGATAGTGGCAGGCTGTACATGGGTAAGAAAAGGGTTTTCAGAGCAGTTTAAGGTTTAGAGTAAGTGAATTTAGGTATAGTGAAATGTAGTGGATTCCTGTGTCCTTCAGCCTGAGCATTCCTCCTTTAGGAATCTGCTTGCTTTCTTGCGTTTGTACGCATTGACTTGTGAAGGTAACTATCTAAAAAAGTGAACTCTGGCTCTAAAACTGAGAAAAGAATAGGCTTACAGCAATGATGTTTTGTCTCATTCTTCCCAATTACTTCTGAATAAATTGGGAACCTGTCAGGCATTATTTTATGGAGTTGTTTCAGTCAGGACTTTGCTACTGTTCTTCTTTTATAGGTTTTAATAATATAGAGTAGAAATCTAGGGGAACTGCAAGGGGTGTCTGCCAAATTTGGGATTAATGCTGTCACTGGCAATAAACTTGCCCACATCTAACCCCATTTCTCCTGGAACCTCACCAAAAGGCTTTGGGCAATGCATTCATTTCTCAGCCTCAATTCCCTCTTCCTTTTAAGTTGGAAACCAAGGATTTGCCTTATGCAGTTGCTGTCATAACCACAGACAATGCAGAACGTACAGTGCAGAACCTACCTGTGCCTGACATTCCTACATTCTGATCTTTCATCTTTTTCTTGCCTCGGTGTTGTGTTTCAGATCCATCTCAGTTCCCAGACAATGTCTTTCTACAGAGAGATGACCAGCTCCCGCTGCCTGCCACCCTGTGAGGTGACCTGCCCACAGCCCTACGCTGATGCCTGCAGCCAGCCATGTGTCACCTCCTGTGGGGACTCCCGTGCTGTTGTCTACCCTCCTCCTGTGGTCATCACCTTCCCAGGCCCCATCCTCAGTTCCTGCCCTCAGGAGAGCATCGTGGGCAGCTCAGCACCAGCTGGCATTGGGAGCTCATTTGGATATGGAATCTCTCAGGGTCCTATTGGCTCCTATGGTTCTAGGAGCCTGTACAAATATGGGAGGTCCTTTTCTTCCTATGGGGGCAGTGCTTATGGTGCTGGGAGCTGCAGACCATGTTAAATGGTGCAGTGAATAAAGGAAAAGGAGTTCACCCAAAACAGAGGAAGATGCAGCACTGCAAACTCTGGTGGTGGTGTGGCTTTCCTGGGGTGTGAACTGTACATCTCCACACTTGCATGTAACCATCAGGGTAATGATTTAATTGAGTTTTGTGATTATCCTTTTCAGTGACTCCATCTAACAATGTCCTAATTATATCAAAGATCTTTACTTGCTGAAAGCTGAGGAAGATTGTGTAGATCTTCCCCTGCTATTAAATAATAACATATGTGGAATGCACAGCCCTGGTGCAATTCTTTGCATTCAGTCTTTAATAAGAACCTGACAATATACCACCTGTATTTTTTGTTCACCATCCATCTTCTGTTTCTTATTTCCTCATTAAATTTTTCTGCATCAAAACTCTGAGCATATTTGTATTTTTATTATAAATTTTTGGCCCTCATTCTTTATTTATACAACCCTCTGTGTATCAGTCTCTGTAGGCAACCATGTGTCTGCACTCATCAGGTGGCCGGATCCTTGAACACAAGGTGCCACGTTGAGTGCCTTCTGCACAACAGTTATTTCATGCTGAATAAACATGTTTTGTAACTCATACAATCAAGTTAGAAATTTCCTTCAGAAAAGGTGTGGTTTACGACGTGTACTTGTTACACACCAGCAAAGAAAGTTACATACGCAAGTGATTTTGAAGATCCTTTCCTGCCTCGTTACTTGCCCAAGGCTCCAACTTAATTACATATCTTATGTTGGCTTTATGACGTTCTCAATTGTTTAAAAATAGTATGTAACAATCTGTGGGTAGAACTTCCCTTTGAATAGCCAACAGGAGTTTTAAACTGAATGGAAAATCTTTGCCAAAATTCTATGAATTCTTGGCTTTGCCCATTAATACCTCTAAATTCTTGGCAGCCCCCGTTAAAGTAAATAAAAGAATATTTCTTAAGTCTTCCTGACAGAGCGACACATATAATTCTAACAGTATTTTCCATATCTGGCTTGTACCTTTATTTCAATCTACTCAGAGATGGATGTGGATTCTGGACACATTCAGCAATTCTCTTTGTTGAGCAGAAACAGGTTTCCAGGCTGCTGGGTTTTTCTAGCAGCGTTTTGCAGAACTGTCAGTCATCTGGTGGCATCCTGCTTGCACAGAACAGGGAGGAGGAGAGCACTGGGAAGCACTCACCTCCTTCCAGCAGCTCTCGTGGTGGTGGTTCCAAACTGGGCTCTGATGGACCAGAGGTTAGACATTGCTCAGCACTTTTGTACCTTGTGTGAAGTGCAATGTGTTGGCAAACCTCACGGTGCTCCATCCAACTAATTCCAGGTAGTTTGGTGTCACACTGGAGAAATTCCTTTGGGCAGGATTAAGCATGTGGTAACAACTTCAAAGAGCCTGGAGGGCTGACTTCAGCTGTAAAACAGGATGGAGAGAGAAGAAGCTGCAGATTGATGGCCAGGCAGCACCTCTCTCTTGTTAGGATACGTCTGAGGCCTTTGTCTTGTTCTTGTGTTCTGGGTGACTATCCATCACAAGGATGCTGTCTTAAAAAACCACCACTCATTTGTACAGGTATGCACAGCACTACAGCAACCAGCTCAGATGTTTTCAAATCTTATCTCTATGCAATTAATTGCTAAAGATGATGCTATTTTCAATAGGTTTATTTCCATTCCATGCAGGCACACTTCTAAGCCCTCTACATTGAACTTGCAGCAGCTTTCCCTTTGAACTATAGAGGTCACTACACTCTCATCTACATGTGTTCCCACCCTTGAACAAGGTAACATGATCAGCAAAGGCTCTGCAATTAGAAGTTGATTCATGAAGATGTTGTAAACACAGCCCATAAAAACTCCTCCTACATCACACTTCAAGGCAGATACCCGTGGGAGTTAAGCCTCTCATGTCTGATTTAAATAGATGGACTCACTACATATCTACTCCCTACTCAAGCTTAATGGTTTTCCACACACTCAGACTCTCACCACTGGTTCATGTCCCATAGGCACAATGGCTTAGAGGACCAGGACAGAAATGTGCCCTGCTGGGTGCAAGTTTCCTCCATGGCTTTAATCCCAGAGCAATTAGTGGTGGCCTTGTTACAGTCACCCTTTTTCCAATTTTACAGTTGAAGGATCTGAACATTAAAGCTCCATGTGTTTTAAATTAAGCAACCTATCAGAGAAACCTGAAGAAGGGAATCTTGCTTTGGCTTTTTCTCCCCTTTTACTTGGAAGACAATCTCTACAATAAGTCCAGTCTGTTGGATTTCCACTCTCCTGTATGTATCTTTCAGCTAAAATAAGAAGGCAGCCATGGGAACATGTCAGTTTTATTATCTCATTTTCAGTTCTATCATAAAAAAATAAAAATAAAGTATTCAGAATGTTTTCTATCTCCAATATTGTCATAATTGACTCATATCCTGCAGTCAGAACAGTGACATAGATGACAGGCAAATCTGAGTTTTAAGATGGAATCTGACATTGCAGAAATTCTGCCCATCCCAGTGTATATGAGACAGGAATGTTCCACTTTGTGCTCCTTATCTCCTGCAGTTTTCCTCCACTTCCTAAGGAAGAGGGGAGCAGCAATGATGGGTAAAGCAGTAGCGTAGAAAATTTGAAACAGAAGCCATAAACCCATTGTCAGATGGGGACATTGCAGAGAATTCAGTCCTGCACTTTGCCAAGCAATTTCTATGTCGCCTGGGGAAAAAAAAAGTTATCTAATATTTTTCTCAGTACAGAAAACACAGCCTTTAATCTCTGTGACAGATGTCTATCCGCAAAAAAGGGAAAAGAGCAATGCTGCTCTTACTCCGCTTGTTGTGTCTGTTTGGTCTGAAAGCACTCGAGGGCAGGGTTTGGCTTTATTCTTTGTTTGCATAGCGCTGAGCATGCCTCATTTGCAGCTTAATACAGTTTGACCCGGTGAATTACCAACAGCTTAAAGCTCTGTGTCTGCTGCTCCTGATATAGTTACATCTTCCAGGGAATGGGGATTTCTCCTTTCTCACTGGGGCAAAAAGGCCACAAGGAGGAACATCGGCTGCTCAGGATGTCTGAGCAATGGCAGTGTGTCGGCTGAGCATCCGATGGATGAATTTTTATGGTGCACATTTACCTTTGGAAAGACCTCTGCTGGGCAACACCTCAGAGGCATTTATGGTCATGCTGAGCTCAACGTGAAAACCTAAGATTATCCTTTTGAATGCTCACGGAAAGGCCTCACTGCAATCATGTTTGCATAACAAGAGTTAAGATACAACATTACTTTAAAGCTTTGGTGCCTCCAGAGGGCGGAAAGCTCTTCCTCAGGGGTGTAATTATGGAAACAGTTGTAATACTGTGTAACTTCACTCTGTGCTACGGTGTCTTCACAGGAGTAGTTGTCATTTACCATCTTGGCGCTGCATGTGGGACAGCACTGCGGAAGGGAAACCAGAAGGCTGCTGTGTGATGCAACAAAACTTTAATGAGAAAGAAATGCCTTTGTTTGCAAAGCAAGATATCACAGAATGTGAAAAACAAAACAAAACAAAACACCAAAACAAACTGTTTCCAGACAGTTTCAGAGAATTTTCAACAAATGTCCTGCACGGAGATGGGACACTGCTGTCCTCAGCTGGCTTTGTTCTCTCGGTAGCTCCGCAGCTCCTGGTGAAGATGCCATACGGAGCAGTGCTTATGTTGCATACACTGCCCCACAAAACTGGGACAGCTGGAACAGGTGGCAACAGTGAACACCAACCCAGAAACTGAAGGGAAAACCAAAAGCAGAAGAAAGAACAGAAATGCTAAGTGGAAACGAGGCTGCTGGCGCGCTGAGCTCCATCCTCATCTCTCTGCTTGGGTCTTCATTCGGGAATTTCCCTTCTATTCTGCCCTTAGCAGGGCCCACAGCTGCCCCGCAGGATCCGGCTGTAGCGACGGGAGGAGAAGGGGCTGCAGAACCCACTGCCAAATGTGGAAAGGGCTGAGCTCCCGTAGCCATACTGCGCTCCATATCCCAAGCTGCTCCCGATGCCATAGGAGCTCCTGGAGCCATAGAGGCTCCCCAGCCCCAGGGAGCCCCCAAAGGCAGGGGCTCCAGAGGATCCCACCACAGCTTGCTGGGGGAAGGAGCTGAGGATGGGGCCAGGGAAGGTGACAACCACGGGGGGTGGTTGGATGAGGGCTGTTGAGTCAGGGCACTGCCGGACGCAGGATTCATTGCAGCTGTTTGCGATGGGCTGTGGGCAGGCGATGCTGCTGGTGGTGGGGCACAGGTCGTAGCAGGACATGGCTTGGCAGGGAGGTGATCCTGAAAGAGAGGGCTGAGTGAGCACAGAGCACGATTTGTGCTGGAGTACAACATTTGCTGCAGGGTTATTGGGGAGCAACCAAATGATGGGCTGATGCACCAGCAAAATCAGGGACACTGTTTACATAGCTTGTCAATCAGCACCGCTTTGATCTTCCCCATCCAGCAATCCCTGCAATTGTCACATCCACCTCTGCCTTTGGAAATTGCTGCTGCTGTTCGTTTGCTTTTTTGTAAACTCCCTCCAGGAGGAGCAGAGTGCCAGGAGCACTTTTTGTGCTCCGGGGAGTGTGCCTTGAAACCACCAGAGCTGACTTTTTCATTGCTCTGAATGAGATAGAGGCAGGTTTGGACTCGGGCAGTATGCAAAGAAGACATACACACAGCACTGCTCTAATTGCAGGTTTCATACTCCCTTTTCTGTTTCTAGTCTTGTTTTAAGCTCTTTGGGATCATTTACTTCCAGTGCTCTCTTTCAACTCTACATTCCATTAATCTCTGTAATCCCCCTGGTAAAACCTTAAGAGTTTGAGCCCAGGATGAATTTGAACCCATGATTCATATACTTGCAATGTTAAATATAGACACCCTATGAAATATTTCTATCAAAATATTTCTTGGCATACAGATTTTGTTGGAAAAATGTAAGGAGGTGATTTCCTTCGTGAGATAAAAATCTGATCTGGAAACAACCACTTCAGCTACAAGCTTGGCTATGAAAGCTTGCAGCTTAGCAGTACTTCCAGGAGTCCTATGCATGGTGCAGCTCTGCAGCACTGAACTCAGTGTAGCCAAGCAGCTGATTTGGATCAGAATTTACAAATGGGAATGTGACAAATACACCAGCTCAGATCACCAGTCTTTATATTTTCCTTGGTATCATTTCTGGGGAAAATAATTTAGGTTTCAGTTTTTACTTATCCATTCAAACTAAACACAAGCTAGGATTACTTTGCAATAAAATCACCATCTGTATAATGCCCTTTACTCAGCTGGCTCCCCAAACAGCTTCAGATACGGCCATAGTTTAGGTATTAACTGAAATGCTACAGGAGAATTCTGCATTTCAATTTCTGATGTCTCATATTTTCAATCTGCTAACAGGATGGGAATAGCGAAATAAGAATAACTGAATTAAATGCCCCAAGCCCTGGTCTTGACTCCCAAAGCTTGCCAGTAACAACTTGAAAATGCACTTTAAAATAAAAGATGGGGAAAGAGAGAGGGAAAAAGAATGATAAAATCTCACCTGATATGGAGGAGAGTCTGAATGAGGAGTTGGAACTGGACTGCACAGTGCTCTCTTTATATAGCTTTCCCTG
The DNA here is from genome assembly GCA_013399175.1 of Odontophorus gujanensis. Classification (NCBI taxonomy): domain Eukaryota; kingdom Metazoa; phylum Chordata; class Aves; order Galliformes; family Odontophoridae; genus Odontophorus; species Odontophorus gujanensis. The sequence goes on from VXAB01013568.1 coordinate 32,887, forward strand.
GTGCCCGGGGGGTCTGAGGTGCCACACACATGAGGTCATAATTGTAAACCAGTCCAAATCTGAAGCACATTGGATGTCCCAAAATGACGAAACTGTTTTTGCTTGCTGTTTGCAAAATCACCATAAATCTCTGAGTAGCATGGTAGGCACATTCCAGTTCCCTTTCATCTCTAAGTTTAATTGACCAGCTTCAGTGCTGGTATCATTCCACCCTCCTCACTGGCATCACAGGAGGTATTAAACTGTTTCTATTTATTTAGCACTTCCTTCATTAACTTCCTGTAATGATTTTAATCAGAGCTGTAGCTTGCTGTACATGTGTTTGCATTTAAGCTATGCAGATTTGGGCTATAATCTGATCTACTCATGTGTTTTGCAATGAAATGGTCGGTGAGATGGAAGCCACCTTCTGGTCCTGCTCCCACCCACAGCCCCAAAATGAAGGAGTGAACCCATCCCTGTGGAATGCCATGGGCACTGTCTTTGGGCTTTGACACAGAAATGCTTAATTTTCCTTGCTGCATGGGAACACCATCAGAAGACATTATTTTAGTACCTGGAGCAGTGATTAAAATGAAATCTGAAGGGATATCACTATATTTCACAGTTTGCCCCAATGGAACCATTCACCTTATAGAGGAATTGAACTTCTGTTTTACATAGATGGTGCCAAAGAAAAAACTTTAAATGCTTCCTTCCCAGACATGCTAGTAAGTGGCAGGAAGAGTGATGGAATATTACAGCAGTGGTGTTGTTTTCCTTCTGTTTCTTTCTTGATCAGCAAAACATCTCCTGTAGAGCGCAGTTGACACAGAACCCAGGCTTGACTCGTCAGATTTCAAGTGATGTGTTTAAAGCACTTATTCAGGCTTTCCCTGTAGTCGGAGGGGAGGGACAAGAATGCTGCAAGACACTCATGCTGCCTCACGCTTCCCTTACTGGTGTTTGTATCATCATCAGAACACATCAATTTTGCTCTCGTTGACACACAACGTGATTAACGGAACACCCAGTTTCTAAGCAGGGGATGTGCACTGAGATGCCTCCCACCCATAATCCAAAATTCTGTGCAATGAATCCAACCCTATGTTTCCTCATTTGCTGATGGATCAGTTGTTGTTAAACAGCAATCGCTGCAATTCTTGTGTCAGAAATTGCCCGTAATTTATGAGGGCTTTTTTCCAGACTTTGAGACAGCCCTGGGGGATTACAGCACAATAACACTCATGAGGGATGTTAAATTGTTTTATGTGTGTGGTTTTTAAGTGCTTTGTAAAGCATCTTTAATGGTTTAGGCATAAACTGGTGTGTCATTACTGTCATGCAGGTATGTGGTCAGAATTGAGCAGCCCAGCACTTTGAAATGCAGTTTTGAAATTGCATTGGTCGAGCGCATTCTTCCTGTTCTTTTCACCAGTTCATGATTTCCAACACCAGGCTTTCAGCTGATTTCCTGTTCCAAAGCAGTTATTCCTTTGTTAATCTCTGGCAAAGATCTCTAACTTCTGTCCTCATGTTTGGAAGCTTTTCCTGGCACCTTCCAGGCCTACCTATGAGCTGTCTACCTTGCCTTTGTGACTGAAACACATGCTTGGCTGAAGTTAAAATTCCACAAGCTATCTGTCTCTTATTCTGACAAATTTACTTACAGAAATGGGTAGTTTGCCAGGCAAGGCATGGGGCTGAATGGATTAAAAAATGCTTTGTGATGTTTCTCTTGATTTTTTCCCCTAAAAAATTGCAAGGTGGTCCTGTTCCAACCTCATGTAGATTGTTGGTTTCGCAAGAAAGACGCTGTGCTTTGTCTCAATTATACGTTATCTAGCATGAGTAAGAAAGGATGGAAAGAAAACCTGCATATGAAAGCAGATGGCAATTACAGTTGACTTCTGAGCCACCATCATTATGTCAGCTAATAAAGAAGAGGTAAATAACTGCAATTCCTCCTGTCATTCTAATGTAGTTAATGGAACATTACAAGGAATGAATCTTGCCAATTAAGTGTTAAGATGAAAGAAATATTTGCTTTGTAATCTGCATTTCACACAGAGTGAGAATTTGAATCAACTAATAAACATAAATACTGAGCAAAACTGCTTCATCATTTTGAGGTGAACCACATGTGATAGATGTGGGCTGGAGTTAATGGGAATCTCGGGTCCTTCAAGCAGTTTGCAGAAACGTATATAAAGTCCCTCCTCAGAACTGCCTCATATTTGTTTCTCTTGCTTTCTTCTTCTTGAAGCCAACTATTTTCCAACTGCCAAACTGTTGGTTTCTGTGTCATTTTGAGACAGTCTTCTCTTGTCATTTTCAAGGTGACAATACGTTGATTTTTAGCACCCAGGTGGTGTTTTTCACCATGCACTATCAGGAGCTGTTCGCCCTCCATTAGACTCGATCTTGGGATTACAGTCTGCTGAACAGAAACCCAAACCTCCATCTACAGTCCAACAAACTGCACTCTTACCCTTCCAAGACCTCTGCTGGCACCTCATTTAACTGAGTATGTGTCCTCTACTTGATCTTTTAGCTGTCATTTCAGCTTAGTTTGTGTGGAAGAATTCCTAAGCTTTAAATCTTTGAGGAATGTGAGAAAAGCTTTCTTGGTGCCCTGTGGGTGCCAGGTGTCAGGTGAGCCTTCTCATTCAGTAATGGATAGTATCTAGATTTTTACACTTAACTTCAGGCCACATGGAACTGACATTTGTCAGAGACAAGGCATAGGACAAGAGCAGCCTGGCGAAGCATGTGAACCTGGTGAAGCATGTGACCTTCTACATTCCTATTTCCACTAAATATTGACTAACAATTACCTAAAAATATTTTTCTCAGAGGGCTCAAAACACCTGAGGAACTCCACTGAACTACCAGGTAGATCTTGTCTGGTTGGCTGCAGTTGGGTGATCTAGAGCTACGTGTTGCTGAGGACCTTCGCTACTGTGCCTTTCCCATCACCATGAGAACTGAGCTTCTCCTGTTCCAGGAAATCTGTTCAACTACACTTTGCCACGTTTCCTGCTGTTCAGACTGTGTCTGGCTCCAGTACCAGCAGCTGCCCTGAGTTTAGGGCAGTGACTCAGCTACCACTCGTTGGCATAAGCTCCCCAGGCTGATGTTTGGCTCCTTCCACCAGGACAACACAGTGGACTATTTGACAGCACACCCGCTTTGGGGCTCTTCCTCTTAACAAGAGCTTTGGTTATGTTGGTCTTTCCCACAACACATTTTCTTACAGATTTTCAGGGCAAAGCAGCAAGTTGTGTACTTTTTCTGGATGCTGTCTTGCTGTAGGTAAATACGTAGCCTGAGATCTTTTGGCAGCTGAGCCACAGGAAGAAAACTGTCTTGTTAGATAAGTATCTGCTTCATCAGGAGACAGTTACTTGTTTTTCTGATAGCAAGGAAAGATAGACTATATGTGGTACAGTATTTCTACTTGGTTTGAGGCTACGCATAGAATATTTATATAAAATATATTTACATTTTTTATATCCGTTACTTAAAGAGAACCAAAGAAATCCCAAACCCCAAACCTAAACAGAAGTACTGCGAATATATGCAAATGGTCCTTATTGTGGATTTGAAGAAGCGTCACCTACACACAGCCAGGATTTACCAGGGAAAGATAGTTCAACTAGCTGGACCCAGGGTGATCTGTGCTAGAGAAACACCAGATTCAAAATCAATTTGGTACCAGACACCAATCTTCCATGAAGGGCTGTGGTTAGATTACATTATGACATTAGATTACAAGTCTGTAAAAAGGCAGGTATGTTGAGACCATGTTGGTGCAATGAGTGATGAAACAGATGTGGTACAGGCTCCTGCTGGAAACTTCCACCATGTGGGCAGTGTTTGCACAATGTTACTGCAGCTCTATGCTCAATGGGCAGCTCTATCCAGAGAAGCTGGCTAATTCAGAATGGATGAAACCAATAAATCACAATACACTTTTTTATTTTTTAATGATGCAACAGAATTTTAATGAGAATGAAAAGAATAAGCAAGTATCACAGTACCAAGTATGTACATCCAGGATGTCAGAGACAGATACACTTGGAAAAGGAGCTATGTTACATGTCCCACTGCACTCAGGAACAAGCATGATAAAACAGAAATAAATAATTGAACCCACAAAGGTACAGGAGAAGAATTCAAAGGAAAAATGTAGAGGTATGGAGCATGCAAATGGCGGTGCCCTGAGCAGGATTTACAAGTCCTTTCACAAAGCTGTCACTCATCTGCTCGCTGGTAAATCTGCATTTTGTTTTTCACTGGTACTTTATTCAGTGGATTTTCCTGTTGCATTTAGCAGGGCCCGCAGCTGCCACGGCGGTATCTGCTGTACCTGTTGTACCGGTACGGGCTGCAATAGCCAGAGCCATAGGATCTACCATAACCATACAGACCCCCATAGCCTAGGGAGGAGCCCCCAAAGCCATACAGACCCCCATAACCCAGGGAGGAGCCACCATAGCTCCCATAGCCTCCATAGCTCCCAATGCCATACAGACTTCCACTGCCCAGGAAGGAACCCCCATAGCCCCCAAGAACGGGCGCTCCAGAGGATCCCACCACAGCTTGCTGGGGGAAGGAGCTGAGGATGGGGCCAGGGAAGGTGATGACGACAGGAGGTGGCTGGATCACCGTCGTGGAGTCAGGGCACTGTCGGACACAGGGCTCATTGCAGCTGTCAGCGATGGGTTGGGGGCAGCTGACGCCACCGGTGGTGGTGGAGCACAGATCGTAGCAGGACATCTCTTGGGGATGGATATAAGCTGCAACACACGCCAAGGAGTAAATGAAAGGCACAAACTCTACTGAAAGAAGTTTAAAAGTTGGACACTCGAACAAGAACAATGGCTTTTTCTGTCAGTTCTTGGCTGTACTTCTTCCCCTTCAATATAATTCATGCAACATCTCCCTCACTTGTAAAAATAAGCATTGTTCAGGTTCCATACTGAAAAGTCACTCCTTTTATAGTCTCCTACCTAATTTCTTTTACTTGGTTTCCCATTAGAAATCTCTTTGTTCTACCCATCTCTCAATCACTACAAGAACCAATCACTTACTTTGCAAATTGCTTCCACTATGTTCTGCAGTCACTCTCACAATGTCTCTCTAAAAGGCTGTTTCATGTTTTGTTTTATACTGGCAAAAACAAAGCAGAGTAACCTGAATACCAGTGAAGCTCTTGCAGTAAATTAATGGGTAGCTGGAATAACAACTCTGACATATTGACTCGTAACTTGTTTCCAAAAGCAATAACTAAAATCACGCTGCCGGCACCCTGAGCCTGCTAGAAAAACAGATTAAATAAGGCATTCCCTGCCCTGAAGTGTTTACATAATAGATTGGGAGTCACAGGGTGGATAAGAAGATTATTTGTTTGGTTTCTCCAGAGTGAAACTGGTACACTCAAACAGCTACAGATTGTCCTCTACTGCAGATATATTTGTTGGGTGCCGAGCTCTTCAGAAAGATTGTCACATAGGATCTGAGCCAATTTCCAGGAAAATCCATGGAAAAAGCTCAGTACCTCCCACAAACAGTCCTTTATTCACTAGAACTGTACTGAATCATAGAACCATGGAAAATACTACTATTAGAAAAGATGTCTGAAGGACATTTGGTCCAACTCCTTGCTCAGAGGAAGGAAAAAGTGAAGGTTATGGTTTTCTAGTTACATCTCTGTATTCCACTATCTCTTTCAACTTTATTTCTGCATTTTTCTGGGCAAGTCAATCCCCTCATACTACAACACATATAAAAAATTACATATATATTCCTTAAAAATTTTCTAATTACATGAATCACTTTCTGCTGATGTTTTGAACGCTGCTTTGGTAGCTCGAGTTTGTGATAACAGGAAATGACAATTTCTGAAGAACCTGAATACACTGATGTCCAACACTATACAAGAGAAGAAAACCTCACAGAGAATCCATCATTTTCAAGAATTTTTTAGTATTTATAGATGATTCTGTACATATTCAATTGAAACAATTTAAAGAGAGATGTTCGGATTTTAGAAAAGAGATTACATAGAATGATACTTACCCGCTTCACAGGGAGACTAAAGCAAGTAAGGTATAATGAAGAGCCCTTGGTTTTGAGAGTTTTTATATAGTTCCCCAGATCATGAGGATCACCTAAGGTACAATTTGTACTTGTGCATAATTGGGGCAAGCCCCAAATTAATATGACATGGAGGTCATCAAAGTTTGGCTGACTGTTGGTTCAAATTCTCATGAAACGTGAGAGCTGCATTTTGTCACAGAAGCTTCTTTCATCTCAAATGCATAAACATCATGTTCATTCCTGTTATCACTCTGTTCATGTCTTTATTAGTACAGCAGGAGCAATGCTAATGCTTTTCTTCATTTTTTCTATTATCTTTGTTTTTGTGGCCTGATGCACAACTGGGAAGGACAAAGTTACACCCATTTAATAAGCTGTCTGTTATTGAAAAGTTTGTAATTCATTTTGTATTTCTCCACTGAAGAAAACAATCATGAACTGATTTCGGCAAGAACACAAATGACCTTGACTTATATATTTTAATGTGATATCATTTCATAATTGCTAGGCACCTAAATCCAGGTACATATATTTAATCTAATTGTAAGAATGCATTCTCAAACCATTAGTGGATCATCTGTGGCATTCGAAAAACTTGGAAATATTGCCCAGAAAAAGTTCCAGCCACTTCAAAGGCTGAGAGACCCACCTGATAATTTATGCTAATCTACGGCATAGAGTCTGCAGTATTAAAATAATACATCTATAAACCAGGGAAGAACCAGCTTTTATTTTTCACAATACATTCCAAGTTCATAATTGTTCTCTATTAGTAGAAACTGCCAGATCAGCACTGTTCTGGACCTGTGCATTACAGGTCATGAATTCCAGAGAATCAGTGTCAACAACTCAAAGCACTTCTGTTCCATTTCTTTTCTTGCACCTGAGGATCCACCTTCAGCTTATATATGCATGAAGAGAGACCCCAGCACTACAAAACCTAAGGGCTGCACTATTTTTCTTCTCAAATTTCAGTTTCCATGTATGTCCTACCTAGAAAGTGAAACTGAAGCAAATCTTTCGGGTGCCTGGAGGGGCTGCTGCTCTTCAGAGCTGTCCCCTTCACAGCCAAAAGCTGCCGACTCCCACAGATGTCGAGTCCTTCCTGCAGGTGGGGAAGCTAAGCGTGCAGCAACCACCCCCAACCTTTCTACATATTGCACTGTCAGTCTTTAACCACTGTTTGGGCAGGTTGCAAAGTGAATTATATGTTCTTAAACAAAAATCGTGTCCATGACAGCAGTTTGTTAGTCTGATAAACCCATGAGACACTCTCCAGGCGTTAAAACAAGAGGAGCAAGCGTAATTCTTTCTTTCGTAATTTTGAAAGAAGTGACTGGAATAATGCCAGGTATTAATTTTCCCCAACAAGTCACAAGATGAAAGAATTCCCCGTCACCTAATGTAATGTTTATGTTCTTTTACAAGAGAATTTTGAAAGGTCTTGTAAACTCCAATAACGAACAAAGCAATGTCATCATCTTGATGGGTTACCTGCATTTGAAATTGGGGCGGGCAACAAATGTTGATCTTGTACCTCTGATTGCTTGGATGGACTATAAAAGCTCCTCTCTCTCGTAGCTCTTCCAAACCTTTCCCTTGGCTTCTTGGTGGCTCAGGTAAGGCTGTTTCTTCTCTATTGCTACCTCTTAATTGCTGGATTTAACCTCAGCTCATGTCCACCATCTATGCTGTTGAGTGCATCACTATTGTACAGGAACAGAGAATCTGTTGTCAGCTCTGGATGCACCTGTTATGTGGGGGGCATGACGGAGGTACTGGGTCTGTACTAGATCACTATGGGACCTACATTGCAGTGCCCTGACTACCATGCTTTTAACCTATTAACCTTTGTGTATTCTGGAGTTCTTTATTTTGGGATTAGTCATTTCAAAAGAGCTTTTTGAAGGGCATCTGGGCACAGAAGGTTTATATGTATATTTATTTAATATTGAAATCTTATGGCTTGTATCAGGGTAGTGGCAGCCTAGGTGGGAAATGAGATAATAGCATAAAAATTTATCCTCTACTGTCTTGTCAAGTGACTCTGTAAGAAATCCAGGTAGGGAAAGCACTATAATCTCTATCTTTACAATTCAGCAAAACTGGCTATTTGCTCAAACTCCTACATTCTACTCATTACCTTCATGTAGACTGCTGTAATCATCTCTTTGTACTTCTTTGTCTTCTACTTAGTCTCAATCATCAGTGTGTGTTGCAGCTTATATCCATCCCCAAGAGATGTCCTGCTACGATCTGTGCTCCACCACCACCGGTGGCATCAGCTGCCCCCAACCCATCGCTGACAGCTGCAATGAGCCCTGTGTCCGACAGTGCCCTGACTCCACGACGGTGATCCAGCCACCTCCTGTCGTCATCACCTTCCCTGGCCCCATCCTCAGCTCCTTCCCCCAGCAAGCTGTGGTGGGATCCTCTGGAGCGCCCGTTCTTGGGGGCTATGGGGGTTCCTCCCTGGGCAGTGGGAGTCTGTATGGCATTGGGAGCTATGGAGGCTATGGGAGCTATGGTGGCTCCTCCCTGGGTTATGGGGGTCTGTATGGCTTTGGGGGCTCCTCCCTAGGCTATGGGGGTCTGTATGGCTATGGTAGTTCCTATGGCTCTGGCTATTGCAGCCCTTACCGGTACAACAGGTACAGCAGATACCGCCGTGGCAGCTGCGGGCCCTGCTAAGCCATGCAGAAATAACCTACATGAAGAACAACAGTGGCTCCGCAACACAATCTTGATCCATAGCAGTAGTCCTGAAGGAGATGATATGAAGTTGTGACTGATCCCACCACACTGCAGTGGAGCTGGGAGCACACAGAGCGTCTTTAATCTCTTCAATTTCTACTCATGGTCTCTTTGCTCTTTTTCCTCTTATGTGCATAGTTGGTGGGTACTATATGCAATCTTTATTCTTATAAAATGGCATGTCATTGTCCGATCAAAGAATGATTATGGAATGATCTGGCTGCACTTCAGTGTTTTCTTGGCATTCTGTAATATTTTTCTGTGAATGTTTCTTATTAAAGTGATTTTCTTCTGAATCAGATAAATCAACTTTTGGTTTTATTTTCTGCTGTTGTGGAGAAAAACCTCTTTAGATACAGAGAATTGAAGAAGGAATGATAAACCCTTGTGTAGGATAAGCTTTAGAAACAGCTGAAGCAATTCAGCCATCAGTGAACGCTAAGACTTTTTGCTGCACTGAGCACACATTTGTTAGTAGGAATGCTCCCTTCCCAGATGGTCTGGTGATGGAATAATAACAGAATGTTTAGAACATAACCACCCTAAACATCCCTTCCCAAATGAACCACCTGATAATCTTCCCTGATCACAATAAGAGAAGAGCCAATGGCTCAGGTGAACATATTATTGGGAAACAATAGCTGAGGCTGTCAGGTGGGAGGGATGCTCCTGCATGGGAAGGAATTTAGGGAAGTGGAGAGGGGTGGTACGAGGTTGCTGAGAGGAAGGAGCTACAACAAGAAGGGGCCACCAGAGGAGTGTGGCTCTCTGTTGGATGCCTTGGATAAGAAGCATCACAGGAAGGGCTGGAAGGTCAGGAGAATCTGGAAGGCAGGCCTGTAAAATAAAGGGGATGGATGTGTGGACTTAAGGTGTAGTGTTCCCATGTAGGAAGAACTGGGAAACGCTATTGAGGATGTGTATACGGAGATCTGTTTTTTCTAGTGCTTAAGTTCTCTGGGTACCATAAATACCCTGGCTGCTTTTGTTGCTTTTGGTAGCAGAGATGAATCAGTGTTAGTGTTTCAGTATGGCAAATCTGTTGATTCTGTGTGTGTGTTTTTGCTGTCTCTATCAAAAACTGTCCAATGTTTTAGATTTCCTGATTCTACAAACAGACTGTTAATCATACTCCAAGCTTAGAAGTTGCATTACACTGACTGGAGAATACTCTTTCTTTAAGGGTTGGACAGTAAGTGAAGTCTTTTTGTTGTTGTTTTTTTTTTTTTTTAAGATCTGTCCTGAGGACAATTTTTTGAATAGTTGAGTGAGTCCCTGAAATTCAAGGTGATATCTCAAAGGCTCAACTGGAAGAAATTAGCCCAACTGCCAGGAACTGAACACAGTGACCCCTGAGGGTCCCTTCCGACCTGGGATATTCTGTGACTCTGTGAAATAAACAGTGAATTCTAAATTTTAAGGAAGGCATTTAAACTCATTAATTTATGGTTCTATTTTTTTAATGCTGCTGGTCTGTAATTGCTGGGTATACAGCCCTAACATTTCTGGGAAGCTGTTTTTATAAGAAATCTTACTGTGTGTATCAGAAAAAAAGAGGCATGTAGAGCACTAGTCAGTTTTGTTATGAGGGCTTGGACTCTGCTTTTGTAGACTTGAAATTTATGTTTTTTCTTTTGATTTGCATTTGTCATTTTCAACTATATAGTGTAGGTTTTCAGCTGGACATGCTGTGCAGCTGTTGTAGGCTTCTTAATAAGCAAATAATTAGGAAAAAATTGTGAGAAAAGGATACCAGAAAGTGGCAATTTTGATGCAATAAACTTTTAATGGTACTGAGGAAGTAATGCACATTCAGAGTCTCCAAAGAAACATTTAACTGATTTTCAGCAAGGGATATGTTCACATGATTCATTTTCCTTTCTAAACAAGCAGGAATAATTTCTGCAGTTTTGGTACATTTACCCGAGGTATTATGGAAACATGAAGGGAGAAGCATTATAGTAGAAACTGAAAGTAAAATTCAGAGGAGAAATTTGATAGGGGCTGAAGGGACACAGCTCGATTGCCTTGAGTCAGAGCACTGCAAACATGCAGCTCTTCAGTTGGGAACCCATTGCCTCTCATATGTTTATTCCCTCCCATGAAGGGAATATTTCTGCATGATTTAGCAGGGCCCACAGCTGCCTCGACGGTACCTGTTGTACCGGTAGGAGTAAGGGCTGCAGTAGCCATAACCGTAGGGTCTACCATAGCCATACAGACCCCCGTAGCCCAGGGAGGAGCCCCCATAACCATACAGACCCCCATAGCCCAGAGAGGAGCCCCCATAGCCATACAGACCCCCATAGCCCAGGGAGGAGCCCCCATAGCCATACAGCCCCCTGTAGCCCAGGGAGGAGCTTCCATAGCCCAGAGAGGAGCCCCCGTAACCCCCAAAGATGGGAGCTCCAGAGGATCCCACAACTGAATCCTGAGGGAAGGAGCTGAGGATGGGTCCAGGGAAGGTGACGGCAACAGGAGGTGGCTGGATCACAGTTGTGGAGTCAGGGCACTGCCGAACACATGGCTCATTCCCACTGTCAGCGATGGGCTGGGGACGGCTGATGCCTCCAATGTTGGTGGGGTACAGGTCATAGCAAGACATCTTGTAGGAGTGAAGGTCAATCTGCAAAACATGGACCTTTATGTTAGCATTAAAGAAGTATCAGAAAGTAGACTGTGGCATAGCAGTCCAGCACAGCGTCAGTAACAAATCTTGAAAGTACTCATACTCTATTAGTATTTTTTGTTTTGCGTTGTAGTTTGAAGAATGTTTTTCACCTTAATATGGAAAAGTACACGACTTTCCAAATGTGAGTTTTATTTGCAGATGAGATAATTTCATGCATTCATTTCATGAGGAGGTCTTGGACTTGTCCCACTGTACAGCAGTGGGAGTTGAGATCTTGTAATTAAGTTTGCTACAGACTCAGTAAAGCTCTGCTGAACATTGTCATAAATCTATGTATATCAACTATTCTTAAAATAGTACTGTAGAGTTATAGATAGTCAAGGAAATATCTTTCAGTATTAAGATATTAGAAGCCTGGGAATCAAAGCTGCTTGAAATACCCCCAAAGTCTCCTTTTCTGAAGCCTACCTTCACAAGGGCTCCCACATAAATGAAAAAAATAAGCATTATTTTCATAAACAAACAATCCATGACTGGCAGTCACAAAGAGCACTTGGTTCTGAGTTAAATCCTAGAGTTTTTGACACGTTAATCTTTGCAGCTTAAAAGAAATCTGACTTACCCGATTCACGAAGGCGAGTGAGGTGAGAGAAGTGGATAGAAGGACCTTGAGGAGAGAGCATTTATACAGCTCCTTCCATTGCCTGGGGGATGTTAGGCATCCTGTGCTTGAGTTCATAATTAGGTACCAACCCCAAATTTTAGGACACGCAGTTCCTTTAAGTGCTGAAATAGTTTTTGCTATTTTGTTTGCATATTGCAGGCACTTCAAACCCACACGTAACGTGACATGCAGGCTCCACTGCAGATTTCTCCATCATCTTTAGGAGGCTTTTTCAAATTTTATCCCTCTTCAGAGGATCAAGCAAGCTGACAACTTATTTAAGAGACCTGCCTTATTAAGATGACAGGAGGACAGTCATTTCTTTTTATCCGTTTACAGCGTCTTTTAGTGTAATCAGTTGAGGCGATTTCCTGTAGAGGAAATTAAATTTATTTGGGTGCTCCAATGAAGGGTGGAGGAGGTTTTCTGCAGCCTTAGCACTTCTACCTCCAAACATACACCACAGGGCAAATGCAACAATCAAGAAATAAGGAATGTCCTTCAGTGACTTTCGGAGTGTTGTCTTTCAGTCTTGGGAACAGAAGTTCTTCATCTGGCAATCACAAACCACTTTGGAAATGGATTTTTTGGGGTTATTTCCTCAAGCTTCCCTTTCATTTATTATATTATAACATGATATTGAGTCAGTGACTATCATACCACAGACTGTCAACTTGCTGTTAAAAGTTTAACACGTGCAGATTTCTTCTTGTGGATAAATACATGCTTTAATAAAAAGGAAATGAGATTTTTTAAGATAGAAAGTCAAAGAAAGTAAGTTCCAGAAAGTATTATAAACCACAAACTGACTACATTAATGACCCAAGTGACCTTAACTTACGTATTTTAATGTTATAATCTCTCATAATAAGGAAGTGTTTGCATCCAGGTTTTTAGTGTAATACTGACGCGGTACACGCAAAGTAGTAATGATTGTTTGTGAGGTATTTGAAAGTCCATTGGAATGTTCTCATAAATCTTTGGGACAGTTTTCAGTGTTATAGTCCAGGAAATCTCCAGAGCTAGAAAAGCTCATAATTTAGAAACAATATGAGATATGAAGATTGCTAGGTTGATAATTATGATGATTACAATAACCATCATAATGATATGGTATTAAAATAATGCCATAAAGAAAACCTCAGCAAAAGCCACTATTTTCTTTTCCCAGTGGTTTCCCAGCTCATAATTGCTTTCTGCTGAGTGATGCTGTCAATCATCATTTTTGATGCAAGATCAGTTGTAGACCAGGATCAAGGACTCCAGATCAAGCAAGCTAGGAATTAAAAGAATCTCGGGAAAACGTACCTTTTCCAACTCATGGAAAAAATTGAGCTGAGTGTTTTGAGTATCTGAATGCTTAGTTTTGATACTTACTGGGGATCTGTCCACTTAGTATTGCTTCAGTGGTGCTTTAGACACTGATATCTTAAAGGTGTTGTTTTTACCTATTGGAGATAAAAGTGAAAGAGAAGCAGAAATCCTGTAACAGCTGTGGTTGGTCTTTGATTTAAGACCTGAGCAACTAAAATGAGTCTGCTCAACCTAGCCTTATGTAAAGTACTTAGTATTCTCAGCAGGTTATTTCTGATAAAGTATCATCATTGTATGACACAGCAAAAGAAGAATTAACTATGGATAAGCAGCTTACTACGTGGTGCAACACCAAAGAGGATAGAAAACTGATATTAGTTTCATGAATCATGTTTTAGGATGAAAGATGCATTCATTTCACCCATCACTGTTTTAGATCAAAGACCCTTGTGTGGTGTAATGTGTGTTACGTTGCATGATAATTGGAATCAAGTAATAAGCAAAAACAGAAAGCAAGAGAATTTCATCACTTTATGGAGGTATCAATACAAAAAATGCATCGTGTCAGCTAATTATCTTGGTGTTCACAGAACCAGCCTCTCACCCCTCAGGCAGTCTGAGCTATATAAAAGCACTCTCCACTCAGGGTTCTTCCAACCTCATCTCTTCACTTGTTCCTCTTGGTGAACTGGGTAAGTTTGAACCTGCTCTTTCCAACTACTCTAGTCCTCTTTTCTATGTGATTTAATGTTGGATGGTCTCTTTAATTAGTACTAATGAGTAAATTTTTAGGTGAAAATTTTACAGAAATGAGTTATGCACAACCATAGTCAGGTCTGGCATTTAATTTCAATACCAACCAGAAGTTATTGATAGAGCATAGAAAGTTGATTATCAGCTTACTTACGATAGTGGAAGAAATGATACAGCTAGTTCAATGCCTGTTCCTCTTTCATTTTCAGTAACCTTAAGAAACAGAACTTTGAAAAAGCTTAAATCTACATGGTTCATGGGGAAGATTTCAGCTTAGAAGTGGACCTTCCATTATGTTTAAGTTTATTCTAGTACAGATCTCTCAAGTTAGATTAAAATTAACTCAAGATAAGTGGGCATGAATGCTATCAGAGATTAGGCACTGAATTAGAGGAAAAACACAGAGGAAATGAGAGTCTTTGTGTTTGGTTTTTTTTTTTTAACAAAAAGGAAAAAGATTCATGCAGAAAGCTGAGGGAGGTAACAAGTCAAGAGCTGTTTTTTGGTGCTAATGGGGTGAGTAATGTAGAGGGAGATTAGCTACATAGCATTTTAATATGGAGCTCTAAGCTCTTTTGCCAAATAAGCAATCATAAACATGTTTGCCATGATCCAGTGTTTAGAAATGAAGGACAATAGTCTTTGCAATTCCATTGGAACGGTCTCATCAAACAAGTTACTGAGTAAATCTGGATGGGCAATCACTTATAATCCTTCTCTCTGTAAGGCTTAGCACAGAGAAGATCAGTAGCAAAAATGAGCTAGAGTCGTGAAATCATGCATAACACCACACTGGGTTCTTAGGGACTCCAAGTCCTATGCTGATCCAGTGTCTCAACAAAGCATCTCAGGATGTAATTCTGCTGCTTTAATTTTCTATTTTAAGGCATGTGGAAGAATTAGTGTGCTTTGAAGGACTTAAGTTGAAAACATGGCAGAGAACTATATAGTGTTATTAGTTATGCAAACTAATGCCTTGTGCTTAGTAAAATCAACCTGTTATCATACAGGTTGACCTCCATTCCTATAAGATGTCTTGCTATGACCTGTACCCCACCAACATTGGAGGCATCAGCCGTCCCCAGCCCATCGCTGACAGTGGGAATGAGCCATGTGTCCGGCAGTGCCCTGACTCCACAACTGTGATCCAGCCACCTCCCGTTGCCGTCACCTTCCCTGGACCCATCCTCAGCTCCTTCCCTCAGGATTCAGTTGTGGGATCCTCTGGAGCTCCCATCTTTGGGGGCTACGGGGGCTCCTCTCTGGGCTATGGAAGCTCCTCCCTGGGCTACAGGGGGCTGTATGGCTATGGGGGCTCCTCCCTGGGCTATGGGGGTCTGTATGGCTATGGGGGCTCCTCTCTGGGCTACGGGGGTCTGTATGGCTATGGTAGACCCTACGGTTATGGCTACTGCAGCCCTTACTCCTACCGGTACAACAGGTACCGTCGAGGTAGCTGTGGGCCCTGCTAAATCATGCAGAAATATTCCCTTCATGGGAGAGAACTGGCAAATGGGCAGTTCTGTCTTGATTCTCAACTGAGCTCCTGAATATGGGACAGAGCATCAAAAATTTCTTCTTAATGCAGTGAAATTGGAATAGCTCCATACATCTCATTTCTAATTTTTTTTTTTTTTTTCTGTCATCTACTTCATCTCTTCCTCTTTACCCTCCCAGTGGCCCAAGTGTTAAACTCCATTCAT
>VXAB01013573.1:0-12761 GCA_013399175.1 Odontophorus gujanensis
CTCTGGAGATCCCTTCCAACCCTCCAGTTGGTTCTGTGGAGTCGTGAAGGATTTGGAGAAACCACACGTTACGCCGCCATTGCTAAAAACAGGGGGGATGAGTTGTCAGCTGTTTGCAGCTATCAGAGGAAGAGCTGTTCTGGGATGCAGCAGATGAGAACATCGGAGCATCATCGGATCGTTCAGCTCCACACAGCGCCGTGCCAGGCAGCCCATGGCGGTCAGCTTCGGCAGAACCACTCTTACGTACCACTGTCACTGAGACGCGGTGTTAAAACGTAGCGTGGCAAAGGATGGAAATACTGTGTGGGCATAAAGGCACTGCTGTGTGTCACCTGTCCACGGAGGGAGCGCAGGTGGCACTGACCGGAGCGACCCCGCATCAGGAGATGGACAGATGCTCCGTGAGCACTTTGGCACGGCTTTAAGACATAGATGCCCTTGGTTACAGAGGGATGGGTGATGTGCCCAGCCCTGACAGCGCTGCTTCCTTACGTGGATGTGGTCTGCCTTGACTTCAGCAAAGCCTTCCACGCTGACTCCCACAGCATTCTGCTGCTGAAGCTGCAGCCCGAGGTGTGGACAGGTACACCCTGTGCTGGGTAAGGAGCTGGCTGGAGGGNGTGCCCAGGCGGCCAAGAAGGCCGATGGCATCCCGGCTTGGATCAGGAATAGAGCTGCCACTGGGGTTGGGCAGTGCGGAGAAGATGAGGCTCAAGGGAGACCTCATTGCTCCCTATAAGGACCTGAAGGAGGTGGTGCTGAGCTGGGGGTCGGACTCTTCTCTCGTGTAACTGCGATAGCATTAGAGGGAATGGCCTCAAGTTGTGCCAGAGGAGATTGAGGCTGGACATTATGAAACAGTACTGCTCCAAAAGAGTGCTGAGTGCTGGGATGGGCTGCACAGGGAGGTGGTGGAGACACCGACCCTGGAGGTGCTCAAGGATCATTGAGACGTTGCGTTGAGGAACGTGGTTCAGTGAGAATGATTGGTGATGGGTGGGCGGTTGGACTGGATGGTCTTGGAGGTCTTTTCCAGCCCCGGTGGTTCAATGATTGTATGATTACTGTTAGGAAAGACAAAGCTGCTTTCTACTCGTGCCCACTGCAGTGGATCCGCAGGAACCGCTGCTCCTCACCAGGCCTGGCACCGGGCCGGGTGGTCATGCTCCTGTCCTGCTTGGTGCGTGGGTCTGAGGCAAAGGGGTCTGCATCCTCAACCACTGAGGAGGACACCCGTGTCCGATTCCGTGGGCGTTGTCCTGAGTCCTCCTGCTCACAGCTTTTCCATCAGGAGCAGAGGAAGTCCTCTGACCACGGACTCTTCTGAAGGAGGAAGAGATGGTGAGTCCTGTGCGGGCTGAAGAGTCATGGGGGAAAAAAGACACCTCCATAATTGCGCTAGAAATTCCTGAGTGGGAACTTTGGTGTAGGCTGGGGGCTCCTGAACTGCTGGCTGTGTCTGTGTGGGACTCCCAGGCTGTGCTGTTTGCATTTCCATCCTCACCATCCCCCTTCCCTGCCCCAGCCAGTTTTACCCTCCCCCAAAGAGTACTGAAGATCGGAGAAGAGCTTTGAGATCCCCAACCCAACCCCACCCCACCCCACCGTGCCCACTGACCGTGTCCTCAAGTGCCACATCCCCACGGCCCTGGGACGCCCCCAGGGACGGGGACTGCACGCTGCCCTGGGCAGCTGTGCCAGTGCTGACAGGGCAGAGATTGTTCCCAGCCTCCAATGTGACAGGGCAGGAAGGGAAGGAACAAGGAGCCCCGCTCGCTGTCCCCAGCATCCCACTCTGGCTCTAGGAGGGTGCGGATCGGGCAGAGCACGATGGGGATGAGCACATCTTGTTCCCAACGTGTTGGTACTTTACTGCTGTGGGACAGAGCGGTGTGGATCATCTGTTTGTGCAGGCAGGGAGAGCGCGTTGATCAGCATCGGTGGTTTCAGGATGTGACCGCGCAGCTTTGCTGGGTGTTCCTGGACCCGTCAGCCCACCCTCTGAGGAGGCTGCTGGGCCAGAGCAGCTTCAAACTGCAGCCCCATCCCCTCTCCTGTCCCAGGACTGCTGTGATGTGGAGGAGGGCTGAGTGATCCGCTGCTTCTGCCCACAGAAGCTCTTTGGGAAGATGCCTTCTGCCCTTTCCCTGTCCGTTAATTAGAGCCTGTATGTGTGGTGCTGAGCAATGGGGATGCACGTGGTGAGGAAAGGGGTGTGGAGCTGCTCCTGCATCCTCTTCTGGTGCTGCTGTTGTACAGCCCCGGGGAGGCTCGAGATCTCACTGTGCAGTGACAGCTGAACCCAGGCACAAAGGCAGCTCTGTTCCTCAACCCCTACAGCAGCCTCGTGGCAAAAGGTCCCTTCTCCTTCGTCCCCTCACACATCACGTCACACCGTTCTGCTCTCAGGTGGGCATCCCCAGTGCAGAACGCCTTCCCCCAGTGGGCAGCGGAGCAGGGCGGGTCAGGGCTGGACTGCATCAGTGCCCTCCTGGCTCCGACCGAGGCTGTTTTGGAAGGGCTGTTGCTGTGGGGCAGGGCAGGTTTTGCAGCTGGGAATGTGATTAAAGCGGAGTGACCAAGAGCGGGGCTCCTCAGTTTGAGGCAGGCGTCCATCCGGGTGGTCTGTGCGCACTAAAAGAGTCCTGGACACACCTTCAGGGCAGCCACACCTCGGTGGGGGAGCTCCACTCCTGGAGTGGGTGCTGTCCTCATTCTGTGTGCGGTGCTGGGAGATGGATGAGGCTTTAGGGCCCTTGCAAGGTGTGAAATGAAACGAATAATACCAAATGGTAGTGGCGGTTAAGATATTGTACAGAAGGTGGAATTAAAACGGTTATGGAGATGAAAAGAGACCATCAAAATAAAGAGAATTGCTCATGCACGTCCTAGGCTTGCAGTAACGGACTCCAAAGGAGTGATCTCCAACAAGAGACCCTTCCCCAGTGGCGGTCAGCCCTTAAATGGGGTCTATAGGAGAGATGGAGCCAGGCTCCGCCCCTTCCGGTCACACAGGTGCATGAGGTCTATAGGAGAGATGGAGCCAGGCTCCGCCCCTTCCGGTCACACAGGTGCATTGCCTTCACCTGTGCTCCCATGGCTGACTCAGTGCTCAGCTCAGGTGATCCATCAGTGGTTGAGGCCGTGATCCAGCCGTTCCCACGCAGACCCCTGTGGCAGGGGGCGTTACTCCGGGCACTGTGTGTTTGTGAGGGGCTCTGGGGCCATCTCAGGGTCTGAGCTGGGGGATGCCACGGCCGTGCAGCGGTAGCTCCAGTTCCTGCATGAAGCCAAGCCAGGCCGCGCCTGCACGCTCTTCCAACCCGATGTGTGTAGGTTTTTCCGGGCTCCTGCCGCACCACCTCAATCTCTGCCTCTGTCTCTTGCAGCTGAAACCCCGATCGAGGAGTTCACCCCGACGCCAGCCTTCCCTGCGCTGCAGTACCTGGAGTCCGTGGATGTGGAAGGCGTTGCGTGGCGAGCGGGGCTGCGCACGGGAGACTTCCTGATCGAGGTGAGCCGGGTGGGACGGGGCTGACCCTCACCGGGCGTTGTGAGCACGGGGTCGTGAGCGCTATTGCAGCGCCTGCTGGTGGGTGTGTGGATGAGAACACGTTCTTTGGCGCAGTAATCCAAGAAGGCGCGTGCTGTCTGTGCTGGAGAAGGGCTGGCGGGTCCCTTTCTGATGGCTGAATTTCGTGGGAGGATGGAACGTGGAGGGCAGACCCGCTGCGTGTCGCCTCCGCACGCACATCGCGATTGTTCTGTACTGAGCTGTCGCAGCTTTGCCCATCGTGGGGCCCGAGGAAGGAGCAGCTCAGGTGCCATGCTCTGCCTGGTGGATCTCCTGCTTGGTCCTCTCCTTCCTTGGCAGCCCTGCAGGACGCTCCTGCCCCGCTCTGCCACGGGGTCACAGACACCTGGTCAGGTTTAAAACGAAAGATGAAGCAAGGATTCGAGGTTTGCTGTGTCCTGTGGCCCAGAGCTCGTGGCTCTGGGCAGGGACGGAGCGCTGCGAGGAGCACTCCTCATTAGCTGCTTCGTTTCCCAGCGAGCACAGCAGGGGACGCTTTGAAGGATCAGTTTGAAAGGGAGCGATAATGTTAATTCGTTGATGTGCGTGGGGATTTTCGTTGCTGTTGGAGGAAAGTGTAGGAGAAATTGCTGTGGTGCTTGAAAATGAAAGTGGTGTTTGGATTTTGTGCCAAATGGACACAGCAGGAAAAGACCAAGACCGCGTTTCTCGGAGGCAGAGAAGTGGCTGTGACAATGCAGTGGTTAAGGAAAGGTTCACTCATCGCTCGGTCACCACAAAGGGACCCCAGAGGCCCTGGGTGCTGCGTCCCCATCCCTGCAGCTCTGCAGCAATGTGGGCAGGATGCTCTGAGCCCCGCGCAGGGGGAACGGAACGGAGCGCACTGAGCAGTCAGGGCTGGGGCCAACGTTGCAGGGGGTTTTGCTGTCTGGTGTTCTCCTGTGCAAATATCGTCAGGCTCTGCACCAGGGATGCTTCATCAGTCCTGTGTGGGGATGTGAGATGTGGCAGAAGGAAGAAATCCTTTGCCCAGAGGCGGTGCAGCCCTGGCACTGCTGCCCAGAGCCGTGGGTGCCCACCCCTGGAGGTGTCCGTGGCCGTGGATGGGGCCCTGGGCATCCTGAGCTGGGGGGCACCCAGCCCATGGTAGGAGTGGGGATGGGGGTCCCTTCAACCCAACCATTCTGGGATTCTATGCTCTATAATGTTCCTTCCAACCCATTCTGTGCTTCTTAAGGACCCTTCCAACCCAACCATTCTGTGGTTCTGTCATCTTTAAGGACCCTTCCAACCCACCCATTCTATGACTCTGTGATCTTTAAAGACCCTCCCAGCCCAACCATTCTTTGCTTCTACAACTGTGTACCAGCTCCAGAAGTGCTCCTGGTGCTGGGGTGTTTTGCTGAGCCCGGCTGAGGCTCCCACTGAGAAGTGCTCATTTCCGTGGGTGTTCGGTTGTGATGTGTGCCACATCCCCACGGCCCTGGGACACCCCCATGGACGGGGACTCCCCACTGCCCTGGGCAGCTGTGCCAGTGCTGAGCGCTCTTTGGAGCACAGATTGTTCCCCATCTCCAACCTGACCCTCCGCAGCGCTCCGTCAGCCCATCCCCTCTCGTCCTATCGCCGTTCCCTGGGGATAGAGACCGAGCCCTACTTCGCTCCATGCTCCTTTCAGGAGTGGCAGAATCACTCCCTTGTGATCCCTCAGCGTATTTCCATGAGCTCCTCTCCCCTTTCCTTCCCCATCATGCCGTGGTCGCGCTGCCCAGCTGCAGCTTCCAGATGTGCAGACGGACTCCCAGCTGGAATTCCAGCAGTCCTCACTCAGCATTGTTGTTATCTGCTGATCCAAGAGCTGAAGGCTCCTTTTATGTGGGCTCTTCATGCTCAAACAATTTCCTGAGCCCAGCGAAGTGAGTTTGTCCGCTCAGGTCACAGGAGGAGCATTGGTTCGCAGCAGGGAGGGGCTCCTGCCCTCTGTGTGCAGTGAGCGTGGTGTGCTGGTGACATGGGGTCGGGATGGGTGTTCTGGGAGCAGAGGGGACACAGAGTCCCCATAGCTCGGGGCTGAGATCACCACCTCCCATGGCACAGTACCTATAGAAGGAAGCGGGTGAGCGTGCTCGGCATCACTTCCAGCTGTCCTCCCAGCAGACACGTGCTGCGAGCGGAGCGCTGGGAAGGTGACCCCAGGGTGAAGCTGTTTTCCCCACGGAGCGTGGCCGATGGGGTTCTCGGTGTTCCTGCTCCCCTGGGCTGCTCTGATTTCTTCAGAGCCGCAGGACAGAGCTCGGTGCCGTTGGGCACAGCTCCCCATGGGACCCCCAGGCCGTGGGCTGCTCACACCCAGCCCTGTCTGCAGAGAGCTGTGTGCACGGCGGTGAAACCCGGGCAGCAGGGAAATCCTCCGAGCTGGGGCCTGCCGGGGGAGGACTCGTTGTGCTTGGGGTGTGATGTAAGGCACTCGGGGTGATGGGCGCTCCGGGTGTCACGGACTGCGCTCAGGATGTGAGATAACAGTGCCCCAGGTGTCACATATTGTGCTCAGGGTGTGAGATAACAGTGCTCCAGGTGTCACATATTGTGCTCAGGGTGTGAGATAACAGTGCCCCAGGTGTCACATATTGTGCTCAGGGTGTGAGATAACAGTGCCCCAGGTGTCACATATTGTGCTCAGGGTGTGAGATAACAGTGCTCCAGGTGTCACATATTGCCCTCAGGGTGTGAGATAACAGTGCTCCAGGTGTCACATATTGCCCTCAGGGTGTCACACTGTGCTCACGGTGTCACATACTGGGCTTAGGGTGTGAGATAACAGTGCTCTGGGTATCACATATTGAACTCAAGGTGTCGTAGTGTGCTCAGGCTGTGAGATAACGGTGCTCTGGGTGTCACATTTTGCGTTTAGGGTGCCATATTGTGCTCAGGGTGTCACATATTCTGCTCAGGGTGTGAGATAACGGTGCTCCGGGTGTCACACTGTGCTCCAGTTGTCATGTATTCTGCTCGGGGTGTGAGACAGTGGTGCTCTGGGTATCACATGTTGTTCTCCAGGTGTCCTCCTGTTGTACTCAGCATGTACCCACCCTCCAGGTGGCCCCACACTGCTGCAGCCACCTGCCTTGAGCTCCCCATCCCTGCCAGCTTCCCCCGCTCTGCTCCTGTCCCCCGTGCTCTGATGCACCCCACTCAAAGCCCCTCTGTCCACCCCAGCGGGTGCTGTGCTCCCTGCAGTGGTCACAATCTCCTGCCATGCTCTGGGACAGTGCCCAGGAAGCTCACACCCAGCATCAGCATCAGCACGACCTGGGGGGTGCACTCCTTCACCTCATCCAGAGGGATCTTCTGCCTCAGCTGAGGGCGCTGCTGGAGCTCAGTGCGTCTGCATCATCCCTGACCCCAAAGCAGTCGTCCTTGAGCTGCTCCAGTTTTGTTTTGTTTTTCCTGGAGGAATCGCCATCACCCACCCAGGTGAGCACCAAAGGGTGCAAATCTGGAGGCTGGAGGAGTCCCCAAAGCTTCCCTAGCGCTGCCAAGCCCAGCCCTGAGCAGGCAGCCACGGTGTCCCTGTGCCACCATCAGGGCCAGCAGCCTCCCCCGTCACACTGCGCAGGGTGACGAGCAAAGCCCTGAATACCATCTCACACTTCTTTCCAGGACAAAATCACCCAGCAGATCCCAGTTTTGTCTTTTCTTTCCTGAGCTCTGATTTCCAAGGCAGAGCTCTCTCCGGTTTTTTGCCCCTCAGAAATTCCCAGACCATGGAGGTAAGAGAGAGCCTGGGGAGAGGAGGGCTGGGGACGGGAAGGAGGATCTTGGTAGAGGTGGTCTAGGCAAAATCAGTGCACACAAAGCCGTGGGCCTCAGTGGGACAAAGCACGAGTGCTGAGAGAGCTGCACAGGAGGTGCTGAGCCTTTCTCCATCAGATTGGAGAGCTCCTGGAGGGTGGGAGAGGTCCCTGAGGAGCAGAGCAGAGCCGGTGTCACCCCTGTCCCCAGAAAGGGCTGAAAGGATCTGGGCACTTCCAGGCCAAGCAGCCTCACCTCTGCCAAAAGTTCTCCAATCCTCCCCATGGAGAGAGGGAACTCCCTGGGCTCCATTCTGTGCCCACTGCCCCTCATCCTGGCCCTGGGCACCACCGAGCAGAGCCCGGCCCCCTCCTCCTGACCCCTGCCCATCAGGTGTCCACGAGCACTGCTCACATCCCTTTTCAGCCTTTGCACAGCCCCGATTGTCTCAGCCCATACCCACCAGGAGATGCCCCAGACCCTTCTCCATCTCTGTGACCCTCCACTGGGCGCTCTGTGGGAGATCCCTGTCTCACTGTACTGAAGGGCCGGGCAGTGGCTGCAGCCCCCCAGGGCAGCTCCCCTCCCTCGCCCTGCTCTGGATGCACACAGGGTGTGTTTGGCTCAGTGGGCTGCGAGGGCACAGTGCCAGCTCATGGTGCTGCCCCCCACCAGCACGTCCAGGGCCTTCTGGCGGGGGGAGCAGGGGAGAGGGCTGGGATGTATCCTTCCACCCCCCAGCTTGTACTGAAGGTGGAGGTTGCCAAGACCCACGTGCAGACCTCACGCTTGACTGTGTTGTGCCCCGTGAGGTTCTCCCAGGGCCTCAGCCCACCCAGGTCTCTCTGCACAGCACTCATCCATCTCTTCTGTCTCCGGGGGAATAGCAGGGGGCAGCGTAGTGTCCTCCGGTGTCGATTTGATGCTGTAAGGAAAGAATAAGTGGCTCAATAGGAGTGTGCAGCTGAGCGAGGAGCTCTGCTGCCTGGGATGGGCACCATCCATGCTCAGAGCACGCGACAAAGTGGGAGCACCCCCAGGGTGGGAGAGCACTGCTCCTCTGAACCGCCGACACGCGGGGATTTGAGTATATCCATTTACATAACGAGGATCTGAGGGTCATCTGAGGACACGGCGCTGAATGCGGCGCTGTGTGGTGAGTGGCTAACAGAACAAATAATGCCACGTCGCATTGTGGCTGAGATATTCTACAGATGGAACAGTTAGAAAGATTATTGTGGTGCAAAGAGACGATCAGAATAAGGGGAAAAACTCACCCACGTCCTATGGGCGTGGTAGGAAACTCCAGAGGAGCCATCTCCAGAAAGAGACCCTTCCCCAGTGGCGGTCAGCCCTTAAATGGGGTCTGGGAGAGATGGAGCCAGGCTCCGCCCCTTCCGGTCACACAGGTGCATGAGGTCTATAGGAGAGATGGAGCCAGGCTCCGCCCCTTCCGGTCACACAGGTGCATTGCCTTCACCTGTGCTCCCATGGCTGACTCAGTGCTCAGCTCAGGTGATCCATCAGTGGTTGAGGCCGTGATCCAGCCGTTCCCACACAGACCCCAAAGTCAGGGGAAGAAAACTGCTGGGCACCGCCTCGCCCCGCTGCAGGGAGTGAATGGAGGAGCTGTGAACACTGCTTGGAGCCGCGTGCGCCCCTTCCTTCGTGTAACCCGGAAAGGTCAGCAGGGGGGGAGGGAAGAAGTGCAGTTAATTGGAGCTCGGGTGCGTGGGAGGATGGTGAGGGAAGCCAAAGGAAATATCAGAGGCCGATACGTAAAGATAAGGAGACATTTTAGCTCAGTGGAAGAGAAATCTGGTAGAGATCCATTTCTATATGTAAATGATAAAATCATATATTCTGCTGCAAAAAGAAAAAAAAAAAAGGCAGAAATGTTCTGTTCTGAGTTTGGAACAAATCAGGAGGGTGTATCTATCCATATGATGCACTTGGAACAGAAAGTTTCCCAGCTGTAACCAAGGAGAAAGTGAGATAGTATTTGCTAAAAATAAAGGTACTGAAATTAACAGGCGCAGGAGCACGGCGCGGTCCGAAGCCTCACGCCTCGCCGTGCACGGGAGCTCACGGGTGGGGACAGGGCTGCTGCTGCCCTGGCACACCAATCGTGTAAACCGGGCACTTCAGGAAGCTGCGGCTTGGGGACGTGAGCAGCAGGGCAGGGAGGTCACGAAGGCATTCACGGTGAAGAATTAGAGCAGGGCAGTCGGTGCGGAGCGGCGCGGCTTGCTGCCTTCCCCTGACATCACTGCAGGAGTGGTTAAAGTGAGGACTGTGTTTCCATCTTCCCTAAGAGCCACGTGGGGTGCAGATGGCTGTGATGTCCCGTGGTGTCCTGCGATCCCACTGCCCCGTGCTTCCATCCGTGTTTCAGAGCCGTGCCAAGGGAATCGCGGACTCACTGAGTCGTTCAGGTGGGAAAGAGCTCTGAGATCCCCAACCCAACCCCAACCCATCCCACTGTGCCCACTGACCGTGTCCCCAAGTGCCACATCCCCACGGCCCTGGGACACCCCCATGGACGGGGACTCCCCACTGCCCTGGGCAGCTGTGCCAGTGCTGAGCGCTCTTTGGAGCACAGATTGTTCCCCATCTCCAACCTGACCCTCCGCAGCGCTCCGTCAGCCCATCCCCTCTCGTCCTATCGCCGTTCCCTGGGGATAGAGACCGAGCCCTACTTCGCTCCATGCTCCTTTCAGGAGTGGCAGAGAGCGCTGAGCTCTCCCTGAGCCCCTCTGCTCCGCACTGCCCCATCCCACTCCCCACAGCGCTGTGCTGCAGACCCCCACAGCTCTGCTCCCTTCCTGTGGACACCTTCACAGCAGCCATGGGTTGGTCAGGCAGGACCCTCCCTTGGAGGGACTGTGCTGGTCATCCCATATCACCTCCCTATCCTCCACGTGCCTTAGCACAGCTTCCAGGAGCCTCTGCCCCGTGCTCCTCCCCAGCACAGAGGAGGTGCTGGCAGGTCATAGAACCACAGAGTCACAGAATGGCCTGGGTTGAAAAGGACCACAAAGATCATCTCATTTCAACCCCCCTCCCATGGGCAGGGTCGCTGTCCACCAGACCAGGCTGCCCAGAGCCACATCCCGCCTTGCCTGGATGTCTCTGTGGCAGGAGTTCCCTGGGCCATCCTTTCCACCCTTCTTAGAACCGGGGGCAATGTCACCTCTTTTCCTGCCCCCGGGGACTCCTGCTGCCAGGCTGAGCCCCAGCTTCCTGTTTTCGGGACACCCTCCTGCTTTTATTCCACCTTTCACATTCAAGTACTGGCAACGTGTGCCCGACTCTCGGCCATCATCACCCTGAGACCATCAGCCTAGCGCTGCATCTTGTCCTTCATGTCTGGGTCTTTGGGTGCTCCCCAGCCCCAGCGTTGCTCTCTGCTGCTGCTTTTTCATACTTCCCACAGCCAGGGGGTACCCGTCGGCAGAGTGAAGTTGTGCGGTGCACTCTGAGTTTCTTGTGGGGGTTTTTTAGGAGCGGTCATCCATGGGTGCATTTGGAACATGCTGAGCATAGCATCGCCCATCCACACGGGTACCTTTTATGGATAGAATCACAGCATCAAGGAATCGTGAGGGTTGGAGCGGAGCTCTGAGATCTCCATCCAACCCCACCCCACTGTGCCCACCAACCGTATCCCCACAGCTCTGGAATACCCCCGGGGAGGGGAGGATGGTGTGACCCAAGTGCAGGACTGTGTGGGAACTGCTGGATCACGGTCTGAGCCACTGATGGATCACCTGAGCTGAGCACTGAGTCAGCCAAGGGAGCACAGGTGAAGGCAATGCACCTGTGTGACCGGAAGGGGCGGAGCCTGGCTCCATCTCTCCTATAGACCTCATGCACCTGTGTGACCGGAAGGGGCGGAGCCTGGCTCCATCTCTCCCAGACCCCATTTAAGGGCTGACCACCACGGGGGAAGGGTTTCTTTCTGGAGATCGCTCCTTTTGGAGTTTTTCCGCTGCGTGCCTGGGACACAGGTGAGCGTCCCATCTCTTTTTGATTATTCCTTTCCACCACGATAATCTTTCCCGTCGTACATTTTGGCGGCCATACTATTTGGACTGTCCATTCTGTTAACTATGCATCTCTATAAATACTAGTTGAACTTCTTATTCTGTCAACTGTACACCTGTTAACTATACCAGGACACAGCTCTTGATTGAGCTGCATCCCATTGGCCTCAGCCCATCAGTGTCGCCTGTCCAGGTCCCTCAGCAGGGCCTTCCTCCCCTCCCGCAGAAGGACTCTTCCTCCCAGCTCGGTGTTTTCTGCTCTCACAGAGACACAAACAGTCAAAAATCCACATTCCCATGTGTCCCTTGAGCGGGCAGCAGAAGCCCCAGTGTACGCCTGGAGTACCAGGAGCACGGGGGCATGCAGTCCCTGCCGGATGTGCCCCAGCTCTCCTGGGAATGGTGCTTGGGCTGTGCCGTGAGAGCTGGAGGAGGGGGGAGCTCCCATCTCTCAGTGCAGGGTCAGACCACCCCACTCCTGCACCTCTGTGTCGGAGTAACCCCAAAACAGTGAGCTGCTGCCCTGCAGGATGGGCGCACTGGGATGATTCAAAATGAAACAGCACAGTCGCATTCTGTCGGCATTTCTAGTCTTTATTTGGAAAGGAGCAGGGCGATGTGCACGCATCACATGCAGATGATGAAATATTTTCCACGCCGTTAGCAGCTGAAGCTGTCAGCATCTCTCGGGTGGCGATTTTTTGGTTCGGGTGTTTTTTCCATCGTGGGATGATGCCGGGGATGGCGGTGCTGGGGGAGGGGCGGAGATGTCCGGGTGATTCCGGAGCTGCGCGGGAACGCTGGCAGAGATACAAAAAATCAAAGAGGAGAATATAATGAACACCATAAAACCTCATAAAACAAACATAATTTCATTCCCGGAGGCGTCAGATTTGTTTGATAAAGATCTCTATTCGGTTGTAATGGATTTTTGCGAGGTTTTGTTTACTACAAACCCCGTGGTGTGCAAAGTGAGCGCGTGGAGCGCTTCAGCGCTGTGCTGAGTGACAGGAGCACCGCGAGAAGCGACGGCCAGCCGCTGCTCCACGGGGCCTCTGCGGGGGTGGGCCGGGGTCTGCTGCTGCTCCACGGGGCCTCTGCGGGGGTGGGCCGGGGTCTGCTGCTGCTCAGCGCTCTCCTGAACATTGTAGAGCACCGGAGTTCAGCATGGGCAGCCATAGGGTCTGTGGATCGGTGCAGGTTGGGGGCTGATGTGCTGGGAGGGAGCTCCGAGGAGGATGAACAGCTGGAGAATGGTTGGCCAACGGTTGACCAACGATTAGCCAACAGTTGACCAGTGGTTGACCAATCGTTGACCAACAGTTGACCAATGATTAACCAACAGTTGACCAACGATTAACCAACAATTCATAGATTCATAGATT
>VXAB01013575.1:0-55000 GCA_013399175.1 Odontophorus gujanensis
CTTGCAGGCTCCTGGCACAGGCCTGCTCCAGCACGGCCCTGCACGCACACACCATTAAGGAAGAGAAACAGCCACACCGGCACTCGCAGGAATGGGTTCAGGTGTAAATCAGCTGCTTTTAAAGTTTCACTGAGCGTGAAAGTTCACCTTTAAAATCTACATAAACCACAGCTGTTCCTGGGGCATCTGAAGCATAATCCCATGCAGGAGAAGGAAACATTTACATGTTAACAGCAGTACAACATTGTCAGAAAGCCAACGCTGCTTCTGTGTGACACACCTTTAAAGCTCCCTCCTGCAAAGGAGCGCTTCAGGAGCAGTGCTGGCTGCAGCACGGTGGGGATGCTGCTGTGCCACGCGTGGGGAAACTCCACCTTATGTGGGTGACCCGTGGTTTGGTCACGTAGTTCAGCTTCCCTGGGAGAAGGGGCTCAGCCCTCAGCTCAGGGGAGCAGAGGAGCAGCCCCACTCTGTGCAGCGTTTGCTCGTGGTGAGGGCAGCCCTGGTAACAGTTCCTGGGGAATGCACAGAGCTGCTCAGGGCACCACGGGACAGGACCCGACACGAGGTTTGGGTGGAGGTGCAGCCCTGTGCTGATTCCATCCCAGCAAACTGTGCTGATCTTATTAAACCAAACAATAACTTTCAGGACAGTCTGCTCACACCATAAACATCTGAAAGAAAATCCATCTCTTCTCCATGCAAAACCACTGATGAGTTCATGAACTGTGCTGTGCAATAAATCAGTTTTGCCTGTGCAGGAGAGCTGAGGTTTTTTAGGTTCCTAATAGGCACTCTGACAACGTGATTGCTCCATATTTCTTTGTAGCTGTCACCTTTGCAGGCCTGTCAGTGCTCCTAATCTTTTTTCATTGTGATGTCGGGTTTTGGTAAGTGAGAAGGAGGGAGGATGTGTGCAGTGCTGGGACGGGGCCGCACTGTGCCATGGGAGCCCAGGGCCCCGGGCAGCGCAGCGGGATGGGATGGGACAGCAGCACCGTGCCTGACCCCAGTGCCCTCCTGCACCTCTCCGTGCCCCGTGGTCCCACCAGAGCCACCCCCCATCCCCTCCCCACTCCACACACGGATGGGTGTGGATCAGCTCCATAGAGGAGGTGTGCAGCTCCCGGCCACTGGGTTTTGTATTCAGCATCTGGAGAGACAATAAAAACTGGGACAAATAATCTAGATGAGGCAATT
Source organism: Odontophorus gujanensis (assembly GCA_013399175.1). Lineage (NCBI taxonomy): Eukaryota > Metazoa > Chordata > Aves > Galliformes > Odontophoridae > Odontophorus > Odontophorus gujanensis. Next base: position 1,201 of record VXAB01013575.1, read on the forward strand.
ACCTTAGCACAAATGTATATATTATTTATAAATAGATTTGAATATATAAATAATATTGATAAAATTTGCATGAGTAAAAAGAAGCATAATTACCAGTGGATCCCACTGGTGGCTCACGACCCCACTTCAGTGCTGGGGGGCCCTGCCCCAACCCCCCAGGAGTGCTGAAAAGGCCACGTGCATATTGAACTGAGCTGAAAAACGAGGTGGAAAGCAGGTAAACTGGTGAACAACAGTCCATGCTGCCCACACGACCTGCCCACAGCGGGTCTGTCGTGGTGTGCAGGTGCCGGTGGGGTCAGGGTGCCAGGGTGCCGGGGCTGAGCCCCCCCAGCTGTACAGCTGTACACCCACTGCTCTGCCATGTGCTGTTGTGCTGCTGTGCACGAAGGGCTTTGCCAGCATCCCCTGGCAGCAGTGCGGCACGATGCCTGCCCAGGGATCCACTCAGCACCGATCCCCCCGCGCTGCCACGCGTGATTCACAGCCCCACGTGGCCCCGCACACCGCAGCCGCCACGCTCCGCATCCCTCCCCTGCCACCACTTACTCATGGACAGACCTCATTGCCCTTAAACAGGAATCTACTCGCTCTCTCCCTGTTCTCAGTAACAGGGCCAGGAAACGCTGAGGGGTTTTACTGTTCTCCATCCTTCACTGGAACTCGCAATGGGTTTTTCTCAAGTTAAATTTGCCAACAAAGTGAAAACATGAATGAGAAGAAAAGCAGCCAAGCACTCAGCTCCCGAGCCGTCCACAAATGAAGCTGTCTCTGACTGGCGCTCCGCACACCACACGCGGCTCTTTAATAAAATTGGCTGAGATTTGTTGATAAGCCTGAAGCAAAGTCAATGTGAAGTGTCAATCCCGCCGCACGCGGAACCTTCGGGGGTCAAACTGCTTCCTGCGAATGAGCGCCGCATCAAAGATCTGTCAGCCGCACGTTAACTGTTCTCTTATGGATCACGCAAGGATCAGACTCAAGGAACAGATAAACAGAGCAAAAAGGCCAAAGTGGGGTTTGTGCTTTCCCAGCTGCATCCCCGTGCCGGGCCCTCACCCCAAAGCCCCCACGCCCGCAGCGCACAACGACGGCTGCAGGCAGTGCCACGTGTCCCCACTGCTCTCTGCAGATGAGTGTCTGAGCACTGCACCGTCCTCACGGAGCGAAGCTGGAAGAGAAGAAATCAGAAGAAGTGGGGTTTAATTAAGTATCATCCAGGATTTATGCAACTTTCTCTCCCCATCATAAATATTAATGAGCACGGAGCAGCAGCTCGGTGCAGCGGCACTGCTGAGCAGGAACGATGTTAATTCCGGGTTCTGTGAGATGGGCTGAGTGTGACATAAAGTCGCTTTGATTTGGAATATTCCTTGGGTTTATAAGTTAAATAACATGAAGGGGATTTAGTGCATGGCAAGCCACTAGCGAGGCCGGGATTTAAACTCAGGATGTGTGTAGCATGTTTCACAATTGCCAAACTGATAAATGAGAGTGCTGTGGCACGGCTGCCCGGCCCAGTGCTGGAGGACAGAGGGATCAGGGGGCAGAAACTGGGGGTCCCTGCAGCCCCGCCCCACAACATGGGGCTGTGCCCGTCCACTGGAGGGAACACAGGCATGAGCTGAGGAAAGGACTTGCAGAGCCCACTAAATCTCTGGCCATCCCTTAAATAAAACTTTATGCTGGCTCATAAATGTTAATGCCACCTGTCAGTGCTTGATCACCACAGCCGTGTCACGCAGGAGCAGCCCCAGTGCTGCTCACGGTGTCCAGGCCGTGCACAGTGCTGTGTGCCCACACACGACCCTCAGCCCCACAGCCCCACAGCCCCACAGCCCTGCAGGGGCACGCAGTGACAGACACACCGGGTGACCCGTGCTGCCCTGGTCCTTGCATCCTCTCTGCTGCTCTGGATCCTCAAGCTGTCCTCCCCTCGCAGCCCTCTGCCCGCACAGAGCAGCCCCTCTGCCCACGCTGCCCCAGCTCCGGCCTCACCGAGCAGCTATGGGGCTGCCCCACACTGCGCACTGCGGGACTCAGCCGCACTGCAATAATCAATAGTGATAATAATTATTACAGGAGCAGCAGGAATTTCCTATCAAATTAAATCACACAATGAATAATTTTCATGTTTTATTAAACAAGAGCCTGTCTCCGAAAGGTGCGGCGGTGCCGCAGTGCCTTTGCTTTGCCACAGCACCGCACTGTGGGCCGGGGCTGCACGCGGGGGGGGGCATGGGTGCTGAGCTGCACTACCCCACAGACACGTGGCCTGAGGATGCTGTAGGTCCCTCTGTGCTGGACCCATGGGCATGGGGAGAGAAAGGTCGACTGATGCCATCTCAATAACCTTCAGTGTTTGGGGAAAGAAAGCAAATCCTTTTGCTTTTAGGAGAATGAAATGTGTTTGGAACTGGGGGAAGCAATGCAAAGAAAAATCAGAAAAATTCCAAATTTTCAGAAAACTGTTTCTTAGGCAATCATACCTGATGGGTTCTACAGAACAGCTCAGCACTCACTGACTCAGAACATCCCCCAGCTGAGCCCTGGTTGGATCCAGGGTTACCCACCCTCCCCCCACGGACACAGGAGGCCGTGGGATGTCAGTGCTGACTGCTGCAGGAAAGGCACAGCTCCCACAGCCCTGATGGATCCCGTGCGGTGGGAGTCCTCCTCGTGGGATCCGAGCACTGTGCACTGCAGTGGTGGCTGAGGGGCTGCAGGGCCCCCCCGGCACAGTGAGTGTGGAGCGATGTGGGAGCAGATGGGAATTACCTGACCGGACAGGGAAGTGCCACGCAGGCGGGGACACCTGTGGGCAGGATCAGCTCGCTTTGCATAATAGCATTTCCTTCCTCCGCTCGCTTCACACGCTGCCTTGCAGCACGGCTGCACACTGAGATTTCGTGTAATTTTGTTTAGAATTTAATGTTAAGTTTAAATATGTAATTATCTTTAATTGAAATTACATCCACGCTTTTCATTAACAAGATGCAAAGAGTGAGCAGCGTAACGCAGAGAGCGGCTCCGCACACCGGGCCAGGCTGCACTGCTGCGGCTGAGCCGGGGAGGGGCCACGGGCGGCTCTGCCAGGGGACAGCTCCGACTGCGGCCCCCACCGGGCAGCGCCGGACCCCACTGCTGCGGGCACACGGCGGCGATGTGCCCGGCCGGCCCAGCTGGGACTCGTGCTTCTGCCACGGGATCTGACGGCACCGAGAGCAGCGTGCCCCGGCTGCTCCTCGTGCTCTGCTGCGGGATGCGGTGCGGCGCTCTCAATCTCCACCTAGCCCAGCGGGAAATGACCGGGAATGGTATTCAGATTGAATCAATTTGTCACCGCAATGAGAAGAGCGAGGAAGCGCCAACAGACGCTGCTCCCCCAGCACCGTGCTCCTCTGCAGCATCCGCCCCGCAGCCCCTGCCCCGCGAGTCCCCATTGTCCCGCACAGCACTGCCCCTCTCAGCACTGCCCTGCAAGCACTGACCCACTCAGCCCCGCGCAGCAGCTCCCTGCACTGCCCCGCAATGCACAGCCCCGCAATGCACAGCCCCGCAATGCACAGCCCCGCACGGCCCCGCACGGCCCCGCACAGCCCGGCTCGGTGCTCGCCAGCCGTCGGCTCTGGTCACCAGGGGGTAGCATTGGTACAGCGCTGGGGCTCTGTCGCCGCCGCGCGCACAATGTCTTTGAAATAATTGAGGTCTAACCCCTTTCAGGAGAACATATATTGGTTTCTTTTTTAAAGTCGCCAAGAAACAACGCATTTCCATAAGTGAACGTAAAATTGCATTTAGAAGCGACCACAGCCCCCCTGTCATGTTGCATGGAAAAAATCATCTGTTTCTGGATTTAGTCCTTTTCAGACCTTAAGGTCAGTGATTCAAGTGGACATTAAACTAATACACCAAGACAACGTGGTTACAACTGTCTGGTGGCTCTTCTGCAACCTATGGGTCATTTCAAACGCTCCTGCCGCGTTCAGAGCCGTTTCTCAGCCGGCTTTGTTCTGCACCGAGCTGGGGGCTTCAGCACCACACCTCCAGGTGCAGCTTTCAGAGGCGGTCCCAGGCACACTCTGTGTCCCTGAAGGTGCAGAGGGTGAGTGGGCCCTGGGCCCCACAACTGAAGGGCCCCAGTGCTGCAAAGGGAGCACTGCTCAGAGCCGTGTCCCAGCAGCCAGCACCTGCCACAGTCCTCAGTTCTGGCTGAAAATCCTACATTTTGATGCAAGGTTATCTAATGCTTCACCCAAGAACCCACAGACATCATGAGAACGAGCCTATCGAGGGCTGGGCTGAGCAGCACAGGTTGCCCCGGGCTGTGAGTCTGCAGGGAGAGGAGCACACACAGAGCAGAGGACGAGCTGGGGCAGCTCTACCTCCACAATCAGCCAAATTTACATTTATCCAAACCCTCTTTTTTAAAACCGAGCAGCAGGAGCCTCCCAGCCGTGGGTGACGGCAGCGCCCGCTGTGAGCTCTGCTCTTTGCTGCCACAAAGCAGCAGTCTCTGCTCCCATCCTATGCACAGTCCCATGGATTTACACCAACTGCTCTGCAGACCTGTTAGCAGCAGTCAGCGAAGCAGTTGGGCAATCAGCACATGCTAAAGTCCTACCCTGACAGTGCAATCAATTTAATATCAATTAATCAGTTAATCAGTATAGAGGACACACATAACGAGGTCAGCACTGGCCGGTTCCTAACTCTGCTCTGTGCTGTTTGCACATGTGCAGCATTAGGCTTGTCACTTTTTGCAAGGAAGTTTCTGACACTGTGGTTCCCAACCAGAGGTTTGTACACACACCCGTGAGCAGAGCCACGAGAGCTGGGAATCTGCTGGTACATGGGAAGGAGCTCCACTTGCCATGGCAGCTGCCACACATTCCCCCTCCAGCTGCAGAGAAAGGAGCGCGCTGGGATGTGTGTGCAGGGCTGGGGGGGCTCTGCCTGGAGGTCCTGGCCCATGGCTCTGCAGCTGGGGGGGTCACAGTGGCACCAGGTCCCCTCCTGCCATGGTGCTGCTTCGTGCCCTCGGTGCTGCCTGCCTGGTGCCCGGTGTCAGCTCTCGTACAGAACCTCACAGCAGTGCCCGGCAGCACATGCAGGCAGTTTTATTTCCAGGGCACCTCCTGTTCTTCCCACCTTTCTCCTGGAGCTGTTCGCATTGGGATTCTTCCCACCCGTGTTCTTTCTGCTCCGTGAGCCCCGAGCACTCCTCGTGCTGATGGGAGGACAGGTGGCCCCAAGACCTTTTCACCTCGTGCATGTCCTGCCTGCGCCTTAACCTGATTTGGACGTGTCTGAGATGTGAGTGATACTTACCCAGATCCCGAGACCTCCAGAAGCCACTGCTCATTTCCACAGACCCCCGTAAATGGATAACTGGCTCTTATAATCTTGTTACTAAATTGTAATGGAATTATCCCTCTAATCCTTTGGAGCAAGAGCAGAACTCAGCCACCAATATAAAATTTAAAAATAAAAAAACCTACTGTAATCATAGATTTTAAAAGTATTTATTTTGTGCTGCTCTCAGATAGGCCATATATAAAATTTTATTTCAGAGGAATCATGCCATGTAGTGCACTTTGTGGCTGCACTGTGATTAAGTCCTTTTTAATCTGCTGTGCATGCGGAGGTGCAGCGCTCTCCCAGCACTGCTCCTCTGTGCCAGACTTGCTGTAATGGGGTTACAGGCTTATAGGGGAGAGGCAGAATTACCCTGCAGTGGGAGGCTTTGTCCTGATCTGCTTACAGCCCGGGCCATCTCAGGGCAGGGGCTCAGCACACTAAGCCTGCTTCCTCGCCGTGACCACTGCCCCTCACAGCTCCATTTTCTTGCAAGGAACTTCTCTAGGTGCTAAATCTGTTCAGAGTGATTGGTTCCTGAGCTCTGCCCGTCCGGTGCTGCGGAGCAGTGCAGTGCAGTCCCTGGTCCTATGGCACATGGAGCAGTTTGCACAGTGCTGAGGAAGGGGTTGGGCACTGAGGATGGACCTCTGCTCCCACCGCTCCATGCCTGGAACACGAGGCAAGGCCGGGCTGAGACGGGAGTGGGCAGGGATGCGCTGGCATCTTGTCACAACGCATTTGCTGACCTTTCTGTGAATGCTTCTCAGGAAGGGCTGAGCACCCGGGCCGGCTCAGAGGGGGCTGCGTGCTCAGCACTGTGCCCGGGGCACGGCTGGGGCTGCTGCTGACAAACAGCAGTTGACCTGAGCGGCCGTGGGGATGGGAGAGTGGGAAAGGGCTGCAGCCCACGGGGCACAGCCATCACTGCACTGCTGCTCGGCCGCCTGCACCACCAGCAGGGACTGGGCGGTGCGTGGGGGATGTTTTAGGGAAAGGAATGTGATTTTGTCCTTAATAAAGTGAATGCTGTGGGAAACGCGACATTTATGAAATGCCACTTCTCACCTGATGGCTCTGCCTACATTTTCTAACCCTAAATTAAAGAGGCCACATCCAGTCATGTTGCCAACACATACTGAAAAGAGTAATTTCATGGAAGTTCATATTATCTGACTAAAACAGCATTGCACAAGGGCAAAAAGAAGAGTTTCACGGTGATGATTTTAAATGTGAAGTGTATTGCTGCTTTTTTCATCATTTGATGGTGAGGTCTGCTCCATGGAAAGGAAAGGTCAGAGGTTCGTGCAGTGACATCTCACAGCCTCTGTAAATGCTGTGCTGCCAAACAGGAGCTCCTGGGGAGCAGCCCATGAACACGGGGCCACCAGAGCTCTGTGCTGCAGAGGTGAGGTGCTGTCACTTTGCCAGTCCACAGCAATCTGCACTGGTTCCTTACCTGGACTTCACTCTGGGCCATCCTGCATTGGTGAAAGCAGAGCTGATGCGACAGAGCCCACTAAAATATCTTCACAACTGTGAGTGCCAAAGGTTGCATGGGGCAGAGCCAGCCTAGCCCAGCTGTGACTGTGAATGTGCAGCCCAGGGCACATGCTTTCCTTTCCTCGCCACGTACCCGGCGTGCCAGTGCTCTTCCTCAGCAATTCGTGGTTCCCAATCTGCCCCAAATGCCGTGGGCAACCATGCACAATTTCTCCCTGCTTGTGCTCACCTCCAGCACAGTCACTGCCTGCTGGCATCCCGCCTGCCTTCCAGAGACACGGGCAGAGAACAGGGATTTGCTAGAGATGGTGTCAGAAGTTCAGTACCCCCAGGGCATCCGAACTGCTGGAGAAATGCTCGGGCTGTTGGTGTGAGTGCAGGGATCTGGCACAGCTCCTGCTCCAACACTTCTTGCGGTGGGGATTTGCACAGCGGCCGTTCCATGACTTGTGCACACAGGAATGTGTGTGCATGTGTGAACAGGAATGCCTTAGGCCCCAAGCCTGCAAAGATTTATGCACATGCTTAACTCTTAGCAGATGAGAAATCCCACCGAGGCTATGCATGTGCTACATGTTAAAGACAGGCATAAAGCTTGGAGGAGTCTAAACCTTAGATTATAAAGATTATAAATTTTAGGAGGACAAGGACAGCCCTGTCTGCACAGACGTGCCCTGAGGATGGGGGACAGCCTCTCCCCACCATTGCACCCTGTCATCCCATCCCATCTCATCTCATCCCATCCCTGCTGTAGCAGGGCAGGGAGCAGGAGTGTGGCCGTGGCAAGCTCTGGACACCAGTGTCACTGCACAGCAATGCCAACTGCATGCCGTGAGCTGGTGTTGGGCACGGAGCTGTGATGTCCCGCAGCACAGGAGCAGGCTGTAAGCTCAGTGCTGTGCAGCAGGGCTGGCCTTGCCACGAGGACACTGCGGCACGCAGGTGGCAGCAGCCACCCAGGTTTGCTTGGTATAATTTCACAAGACGGGGCAGGAGGAAATGATTTCCTGCTACTCTGTATTTTAATTCATATTTTTGCAGATCTGCCTGTCCTAAATCCCAAGCAGATGGTGCAACTCAGCCCATCTCCTCCAGCAAGGATGATCCCTGGGGCCTCCCTGCAGAGAGTGTACATTTCAAAGGATAATTCCAGCAGCACTCCTTACCCTGATCTGGAGTCTTCTGAGCATCTATGTACTTCATCATTCCTCGCATATACCTGCCCCTGCCTCGCACCGTCTCCCACTGGGGTTTCCTTTTCTTTTCTAAAGGTAAGCAGAGTTGTAAGCTCTTAGATGCGGACCTAGGAGCAAGGATAGCTGAAACTCAAGCACCAAAAATGAAAATGAAAAAGGAAAGCAAACAGAGAAGGAAAATCCCTGCACATCTCCCCCGATTGGAGCCGCATGGCTGCAGCCCCCCCACCCCCACGGGGTCTGGAGGCGGCCCCAGGGGGGGGAGCTCCCCCCACCACAGCACCTTTTTGTGCTCGTGAAGGATTTCTGCTCTAACAAATCCCGTTTGATAACTGTGTTGCAAAAGCCTCACTCTGAATATTTAATAGAATTATTGCTAGTTATCAGCACAACTAGGTGATAAATTACAAGCAGTCTTTACACAACACAAGGCAGAGCCATTAGGGGGTTTCAATCACGTTTCCCACCCTACCCCCTTGTCAGGATGACCATGAATTAAAATGAAAAACAAACAGTGCACCCCCACCCCGAGCCTCATCCTTCCAAAAAGAAAGAGCTGCGGAGGGCTCAGCACCCCACCTCACAGCACCACCCCCCCCCGGCCTGCCTCCCCACACCCCTCTGCTGTATATGGATGAGGTGATCTTTTCACTGCCCTTTGTCTTGGAAAAAAATTAATTCTCATTTGCATTACCTCGACTAAATGTCACCCACCGATATTTTGTTAGACATTAGCAATGCTGGCAGAGAGGGGCACGGGATAATTGCGTTCTGCCTGGCGGTGGGATTTACATAATTTCAGACAGCAATTAAAGAATCCCTGGGAATTTTTTTTCTCTTCCAACCTCTCCTACAAAGAAAGTGTTCGTTTACATTAAGCGCTCAGCTCCTTGCTGTTCATTTGCATAAAATTAAAGGTTTTTGTGTTCTGGAACAGCAGGGTAACATTTAAAATTCCGTTTGAAAAAGCTCACCTTAGAATAATAAAATGTTAATATCATTTCACGGGCTGCAGAAGGTTGCCAGCTGCCTTTCACTTCAAACTTCCACCCAATACTAACTGTCTGGGTGGGTGATATTATTATTATTATTTTTTGTTGCAGTTAAGATATAAACTTTCTTGAAAAAGTGCAGGGATGTAAATGTTCCCATCGATGGGTCTCCGCAGGGCTACTCCAGAGCACAATGTTTGTTCATTCCATAGTTTTTTAATTAAAAAATCATGCAAAAGAGCAGCAGTGGAATATTGTAGGCCGTAATGTACTGACATCCTCCAGACTACGAGGGGAAACACAATTTGGATGGAAATCCTTTCATTTGCTTTCGCGGAGGTGGCAGTGGCACTCCAGCGAGCACCTGCAGCTCCCACCTGGCCGAGCAGGACAGCAGAGTGCTGCAGCACGTGGCAGCCAACCCTGTCCTCTTCTGACCCAGAAGTAGCTGCTGCAGAGCTGTGGTCACAGGACTCCCATCCCTGCACTCACAGTGCCCTGAGGATGTAGGATGGAGCTGGAGTTGGCAGCAGCCTGGTGTCACTGCCATGGCTGCAGTGCTTTCACCACTGGTACACTTAGTGAGCCACCAAGTCCAGAATGCCTGTGCTTGAGCATCTGCTGGCATCCCTGGCTTCCACGGAGCTGGCAGCAGATGCTCTCAGCACCTCACAGAGCTGTGCTGGCAGCCCTGTCTGACCTCGGGATCCACAGCCACAGCTGTGCCCCAGGGACTGCTGGCACTCCGGGCACTGCAGGAGGACGTGTCCCACACCACTGCTGTGCTGTGGGGAACCGGGCTCTGCCCTCCAGCTGGGGACAGAGGATGCTGCACACTCGTGCCCTGGCATGCAAGCACCCAGCTGGCAAAGTGCTCTGACAGTCCCCAGCACTGGGACGTGACCTGGGGGCTGTGCAGCCCTCGTTGGATGGCCCTGCTTCCAGGGAGGCCGTGCTGCCACAGGGTGGGTCTGGGGAGCTCTGCTGTGCACAGGAGATGGGCTGGGAGTGGGGGGCAGGGGCTGTCAGAGCTGGAGCTCCCCCAGCCATGAGCTACCTTTATTCCGAGCACTCTATCAGCACTAAATAATAACAAATGACATTTCCATTTGAAAAAGACACTGGTGGACGTCCACGGACGACCTTTCTTTACCACCAGGGCTCCCTGTGCAGTTGTCAGCACACTGCCCATCCCGCGGACCACAGGCAGAGCCCAGCAAGGCACTGTGGGTCGTGGTGGGGAGGTGGGTGTTGCACCCCAGCCCCGATGCACTCAGGGAGGGGCACAGGAGGCAGCAGTGGGCACAGAGCTCTCACCTGGCAGTCCTCTGATCTGCCGCCATTTGGGGCTGCTGTAGGATTGTTGCAAAACACGTTTCATTAAAAATGAATCCAAGCTCCAGCCCTCGCATTGTCTGCCTGGTTCCTCTCTAGGAGAATGCTGAGCACACTCTGTGCTCCCCACTGTCCCTGTCTGATTCCTGCTTAAGTCTCCAGGCCACTAAAACTCCCACCTACCTTCCAGTAAGTGTCAATTCTTTGTAATGGTTTGCAGAGGGAATCTACACCTTCAGAGGCACAGCATACACTAAATCCATATGTTCTCAGAACTTAAGCACCCAGTTTGCTAACGACTCATTAGAAATGTTTTCCAGACCGGTTTGTGTCTCTGGGAGGTGAGAGCTATCACCGCATCTCAGTAAAAACCAGTATATAACAGGAGCAGCACTCTGTATGCTTCCCAGCGAGAAGCTCAGAGATGAACCATTCCCCACAGCAGCAGCATCACAGCTGCACTGCGCAGAGCAGCAGCAGGCAGCGCTGGGACAGAGACCTTCCAGCACCATTCACCCACAGCACCACACCCACGGAGCCCCAGCGCCGCGTGGGAGCACATCGTGTGCCACACTGACTGCTCCACTGCACGCACTGCCCACCAGGACCACGAGTGAGCTCTGTGCTGAGGCTGCAGGGCGACGCGGGCAGAATCCAGGGGTCCTCACACATGGGAGGAGCTGCGTGGCACAGCCCATTCTCCTCCTGCACAGGAACCAAAGAAACAATTTTTAGAATTGGAAACGAAGAAGATTTGCTCAGGATTTGTCGCTGGAAAAAGTCACAAATTCGTTTCAAAATGTTTCATTTCAAAATTTGTTTTCCTTACTTTTACATTATTTTATGACATCAGTACCAGTGCATAATGTGACCTGTCACATCATGTCAAGGCATGTCATAATACGCAGAATGGTAGGAGAAGTTCATAATAGTACATGTCATATTGACATCATCAGAATATTCTATTATTATTGACTTTGTCAAACTAATTACAACAAAGACAGGAAACACTTTGAGATAGAAAGTAAGATTAAAAGGTGCAACTTCTGGAAACTGATGGCTCCTTCTGTTTGCAATTGATTTACCATGTTTGTATAAAAATAAACGTTTCAGTGTGACATTACACTGTGCTACGCACCACCACCTGCAATCCCATGGAGTCACGGAATTAGATCCATTAACACAGCTGAAGTTAAGTTTGGGTCGGCACAGTCTCAGCTGTTCCAAAAGATGAAGCCTTATTCTACACATGAACCCCAGAAGACCCCACGTGAGGCACCGTGTCCCGCAGGGCCCCGTGGGCACAGCTCTGCTCTGTACAGCCCCGGTGGGGCAGAGCCGCCCCACGCCCGCGGTGCTCCGCGGGGTCCCCTCTCCAGGCCCAGCCCACGCTGTGCCCATGGGACTTCTAATTGACTTGACACGTTATAAATTGCCTAACTTGGCCGTGATTGCTGTGAAGAATGGTACTTTAAAGGACTCAATATCTGTATATCTCCCTTTGATAAACATTGGCTTGCTGAGCTTAGATCTTATTTATTTACCCTTGGAGCAGGTTCATTACTATGTATTAGGTAGATATGACATATTTATGGAAATATGGGGGCTCTTTATGGAATATATTAAGATTAAATAAATCATTTACTGTGTGGTCAAGAACTACAGCAATCCTGATGAATGATCCCATGATTTTTTTTGATCTTTGTGTAAATTGTTAAGAGCCATCCCCCTTTGTCTTCCCACAGCCCGGCAGGTCCCAGAGCTGAGCCCCGGTGCCACAGTCCCTGTGGGGCTGGAGGAGCCACTGCTGCCATGGGGCGCCCCGGAACCCCCCGACCCCACAGCCGGGTGGGGCCCCACACGCATCCCAGGAACCTGTTTAGTGCACTGAGAAATGATGCTGATGTCGTTATCCCACATCGTCCCATCCGCTGCAGTCTGTCTCGTGCATCTACTGGGCAATGGATTTACATATCTAATGGTGCATTTTCACAAATTAGTGGTAATTACATTTAAAACAGCTATTTTGATACAAATCAATGAGAGCCGTGGCTAATGACATAAATGCTATTCCACATGTCCCTTGGCCTCATTACGAAGAGCCGTGGAGATTCACAGAGCACAACTGCATCACAGTGAAGGCACAGTGCCTCCAACAAAGCCCGAACAAAGCGCTTCTGTTGTGCGCGGAGCAGCGGGCCTCGAGCGGAGCTACAGCACGATGCGCTCACAGCCGAAATTCAGCCCTGGCACTGGGCTCTGCTCCTTCCTCCAACCTCCCACTCCCTTTCAGTCCCTGGTGCTCAGTGCTGTCCCTGCAGCACAGCTCCAGCCCCAGCCCAACCCAGCACCAGAGCAGCACGAGGCTCCAGCCTGCAAATATTTGGGGATTCTTAAGGGTAGTTAAGTAGCAAACTATCTGTTGATAATAAAATCTGTTGCTTCTCACAGATATCCAATTTGCCTACCGTCCAAAGAAAGGAATTGGGTGTCTGCTTCCTAAATTGTTTTAATCTCTGGCAAAGAGTGCTGCTGGCAGAGTTCCTCAGCTGGAAAATAGGAAATGAGTTAGAAACAATAGTCAAACACAGATAATACTGAGCTTAAGATGTTTGATTGGGGAAGCGAGGTCTGAGCTGATTCCCAAAGTCCCACACGTGTGGTTCCCGGAGGAGCCCCCGTTGAGGTGGGCAGTGCTCCCAGTGCCTCTCCCCTCCTCCCGCACCCTCTGCCAGACCCCACCTCACATTTTCTCGAGAGCTCTTCAAACATCTTTCTGCAACAGTCCTCCTGGAAGGACTTCAAGAAATCTCGAATCCTAGGGAAATAAAAGTGACTGTGGCCTGCTGGTTGTGTCCCGGCAGATGGGCTCCGTCTCCGCAGCGGCGTTAATAACGTTTGTGTCACTGTGACTCTAACTGAACTTCCCTCTGCAGAGAGGCCCACGGTCAGAAAGTCGCCCATCACACTCAAAGATCACCGCTATGGCGATGTCCTCCCCGGGCTGCGCTGCGCTCGGAGCTGCCGTGGGCACTGCTGCCCCACACCCTGCGCTGGCAGAGGACGGCGTGACCCACGGAGCCGACGTGCAGCCCCAAACACACAGCACTGGCGCTGCTGCGGGGTCTCCTCCGGAGCTCTGGGCTCTCCAGGAGCGCTGGTCTGTGGGAACGGGAGCGCTCCTTTCCGCAGCGCTGAGCGAAACAATTCAAGCCGGGGAAATCTTGATAAAAGTTTAATTAGGAAAACCGACTCTGTCTGTAACAGATCCCCGCTCTCCCCGTGTATTAACCCTTTTGCCATAAATCTGCCACCCTTGAAGAAACCTGCCTTCCTCACCAACCCACTCAGAGTTCACATTATTTTAATCAGTTGGAGGGGTTTAATACATTATTGATTTTTAGGAGAATTGAAAAAGCTCCGTATTAAGTCCAGGTTGCTTATTCTTTCTGTATATGACATTCAGGTACTTGTGAAAAATTATACCAATTATGAAATCAGCCATTTACTGCTTCAAAGTGCAATCAGTTGTCACACTGGAAAGCACTTGCTCCTGAATATTATTAGTTGGGCTATGTGCACAGGAAAGTGCTGAGAGGAAAGACTTTAACCAAAGGGCAATTGCATGAAATTTACTTAGAAATAGCTATTTATCACCCTTGGATTTCCTACTGTTCAAATCCACCGCAGACACTTTATGGAATGAAACAGCCATCTCCCCGACGTGGCTCAGCCGACTGAGGGGGTTTTTTCCTCACTGACATTAAATGAAAAATTTAGAAGTCATTGTAACAGCTTAAAGATGCATTATCCTTTTTGATGTGCAATTTTAGCTTCATATCAAAAGCCATATAAAATAACCCCCGCACAAACACGAAAAAGGAACTTTTAAAAGTTTTATGACACGTAGTTCATCTTACCTTTTATGCATCTAACAGGCACCACTTCTCCCGCTGCTCTCAGAGACCACTGTATGATTACCACTATGGGGGAGAAAATATTGCCATAGTAGCAGCAAAACCGACGGAAGGAAGGATTGGTCTCTGGAGCCTGGGAAATGGAGGGGGAGAAGCTGTGCACCACGACGCCTGCAAATTCCTCTGAAGCAAGAGAGCAGCGGAATTGCGGGAGAGCTCCCCATTAGAGGAGCCTTCAGTTGTGTCACAAACTGCCACCATTAATGGGTTTTGCTGCAGGCAACGAAGTGAGAGGGAACATAAATTAAAGAGGGAACATTCAAGAGAAATTTCTAGCTCAGTAAAGATGTCTTGTCCGCTCGTTTTCCAGAGTGGACGAGGATTTCAGAAGGCAAGGTCAACTCCTTGTTCGCAGAGAAGGAGCACGGGGAGCACAGCTCCAGCAGCGCTGAGGAGCGGGACTGGGCGTGCTGATGGGTGACACGGAGGCTCCAGTGTCCCCAGCAGAGCGCAGGATGGGCACAGCACTGCTCTTCTTCTCCAGAGTTCTTAGGTTAAAACACACAACAGGAGTAAGGTAATGGGGAAGGGGGGGTGGGGGAAAGGGGGCTCCACATTGGAAATGAAAAACCTGCAGTCCGAGAACAGGCAGCTCCGAATTTGTTCTGAGATGTGAGGACCAGAGGGAAGAGAAAGAGGCACTGAGGATGGAAATCCCAACCAGTGGTGTGAACCAAATCCTCACAGCATGGAAACAGCAGAAAGAGGCACTGTCCCACTGACTGCATTTTAATTGGGAACTAAGGATCGTGATAAAACCCATTTCATTTAATAAATCGTGAAGTATTTACAAACGGAGCGTTTCACAAAGCGTTACCGGTTCCTCTGCGCACAGTGCTGTCATGCACACAGACGTTGGTCCTGGAGGCAACAGAAATTTCCTCTGCAGATCAATCCTCACTCGGACTGCAGTTGGAGCCCACGAGGGCGGCAGCGCAGCGTTTCTGCCAGGAACGCCCCGACTGCTGCGGGCTCTCACACAGCGCTGGAGGGAAACGCACACATCGCCCAAACTATTCATTGTAATCAGGCGAGAGTGATTTTTTGTGGCCCATTTGATATGACTTTTACACAAGATACAGCCTCGCTCCGCAGGGGCTGCCGGAAAAGGTCAATGCTGCTGTATAAAAACACATTCGAAAAAGGAGTTCAGAAAAGCAAAAACTGCAGCTCGGGGCCGACATCGTTTGGACACAGCAGCATGTGCTGCGATGGCTAAGTAGCAATTTCTGAGGAACTTACAACACTGCAATTTTATTTAAAATGCTCAAAAATTTAAAGGTGAGAGACAGAGACATATTTTGTGTCAGGTTTTTCTCCAGCAAAAGGGTGCGGGGGAGAACTGCAGTGCGGTGATTTACACGTTTGAGGTAAGGCTGATTTTTGCAGACACAGAGCTCTCATGCCATGGTGAAAGCCCAGTGCAGACCCCACACCCTCCTGCCCAGCTCCAGCAGTCAGGCTGTGCAGGCTTTCCAGCACAGTGCCGGGCACAGCCCCACTCAGAGCAGCACAATGCGCCCATGGGGTCAGGCTCAGGACGCAGATCTTGGGGTGCACTCTCTGGGAGCAGATCTGCAGGAGCATGGCAATGTCTGCTGCCCCATCCACCACCATCACTGGAGCAGCACACGGCCGTGCCAGCTCCCTCGTGCACAAATCAATGTTTTGCAGACTGTCATTATTACATGCTGTTCCAAAGCTGTATTTTGTTGGATGCAGTTTAGCCGATCCTGCTCCTGATGATTAGTGCTAGCAGCTTTCCCACGGCCAGCAGGAGCACCACCAGCCGTCCCTGTGGAGCTGGAGGTGCAGGCCGCCTGCTTCCTCCTGGCACCCAGAGCCCTGACCATGCTCCACTGCTCGGGCAGCCTGCAGCAGCTGCCCAGGCCCAGCAGGGAGAGCCCCCAGCTGTGCTGTGCTCTGGAGCATCGCTCCATGGCACCCTGCACTGCTGCACAGTACCGGTGGCACGGAGCTGCCCGCTCCTGCCCGGGGCTCTGATTTGAGCCTGGCACAGAAGAGTGATCCCCTCAGCCCTCCGAACACAGGTGTGAGTGAGCAGCACAGTGGCAGCTCTGCCTTAGGTGTTTCGCTTGGAGAACTCCGGGGCTTTTGGCCGCACCATGAGTTCCAGCAGACAGCACAGCAGGAGCTGTGTTATTCTATGAATAGGCCTAAAATTCCAGCTTCAGGCCCAAGTTTTGGTATGAATCATGCCATTCATCATCATTACCCACAGTCACTCTGCTCACTGCCCCCCAGGGCAGCAGCAGGGCAGGGGCTGACACACTTTGTTCTTTTTTCCACTCCAAACAAGGAAGAGGCCAAGCATCAGCGAGATCATTGATCTCGAGTGCTTGCCTGTCCTTCTGCACAAGGAGGAGGTTAATTTATCACCAGATGAAGAAAACCCAATCTTTAAATTCCTCGCTTGCTCTTAATTAAATAAAACCTCCCATGTTTGCTAAGCCTTGCTCTGAAGACCAAACTGCAGTGGCCCACAGCCAAACACGAACTGTCAGCTGTCCACACAGAGACGCATCCAGCAGGCAAAGGCAGCAGCCCCTTCACCCCCAGTTGCTGACATCCCTGGGACAGGGGTTGTCGGGTCTGGTTGCGTACAGGGGAACCACAGCAGATCATCTTCTGGGCACCTGCATCCAAGATGTCATGTGCACCAGCTGTGCCACAGACACCACACAACTGCCTCAGACACTGCAATGCTCCTGCCCAGCCCGGCTGCCAGGGCCCATCTCAGCAGGCAGACCCCTTCCTCTGGCACAGAGGCAGCAGCGAATCCAACCATCACGGAGCATCCTCCACAGTCCCTCCAGGGGCCCGTGCCAGACACCCACCACAGGACGGGGCGGCCCCCACGCTCACCCCATCACTGACCCACGGCTGCAGGTGCGGCTGCACCAGGCGCTGCAGAGAGCTGAGGCAGCCACGTCCATCACAGCCCCGGCTGCCTGGAGAGTCCCCTGTCATGCTCCAGGAGGTGTGATGAGAAGATTAATCTTCATAATGACTGTCCACAGCTCGCCTGGCCCAGTCCTGGCTGCTCCCTCCGGATGGGACATGTGCACGGCCCCGCTTATGCTGAGCCCCTGCCAGTGGGGGCTGCCCCAGAGAGCACCCCAGGCAGCTGAAGGCCCCATCCTGCCCAGAGGGAAGGGAGTGGGGACAGCAGCACAGCACGCTTGGCAGCATCAGCAGGGCTCTGCCTCCCATGGAGATGCCGCGCCGGCATTAAGCAGACAAGACAAGCTTGCAGTCAGTTATCAGCCAAAAAAATAATGAAGGAACAAGTCGGTAGAGCAAAGCCGAGTCACCCGGACCAGCCAAGTGGAGAATTTAATTTCTCGCCGGCTCCTCAGCAGAGGAGCATCTCTGTGCTGCAGCCCAGCACACGCCGACAGCCCCAGCCCAGCCGCCTGCATCACACCTGCACGCAGGGCTGGGCCACCAGCCCGGGCAGCACTGCTCCCCACGTCCTGCACGCACCACTGCGGCTCTGTCCTGCAGGCATGGAGCAGCTCCACGGGGCTGGCACCGAGCAGGGGCACGGCGGTCGCAGCACTCAGGAGGAGCCGTGCTCTCTGCAGCCTGCAGGCAGCACCTGGACTGTGACATAGTAATAAATGGGCTGAACCAGTCTGTTTCTGCCTGGGAGGAATCATGCAACAATTTTCAGCTCCACACAAGCATTTACAGCCAAGTTATAAACTCCTGTAAAATGCTGACAGACCCTTAGCTACAGCAGTGCTAGCAGGTGCCCCCGTAATGAATGTGCCGAATGACCTACCAAGCAAAGTTATTGAGGCAAAAAGCACTGCGGTCATTCAACAAACAATTAGAGAGCGTCCTGGTGGGGATGGCATACTAACGAGGGAAGGAGCCAGGAAGAGCTGAGTAAGCATCCTGCCTTCCCCCCAAATTCCTCCTCTTCCCAGGCCTGGCTCTGATCTACAGCCCGACTCGCTGGAGCTCCAATAAAGCTTTGGAGATTGTTATGCTAAATGAGGGGAAAAAAAAAAAAAAGTAATTGCCTTCCCCACATCTAGAACTCCAGATATATAACTTGGAGAAATATAATTAGCTGCTAACTTCAAAGATGCATTGGAATTTTTGTAATGGGCGCTGAGACCCTGTATTAAAAAAGCTGGAAGAAAAATGATACACTCCTTCTTGTAAATGGAATGAGACATAAAGGTTTTAATTAGGATTCTCCGTGCATCTGCAGCTAGGAAAACAGGAGAAGCACCCTTATAGCACCTTAATGTTCAAAGAGCATACAGCGGGTGAGAAGGCTCCTGCAAAGGTACTCGAGTGACTGATTTTTATTTATAAGCAGCAATCTACCCTTAAAAATGAGCTGGTGGTTTTTCCCCATTTTATTTGAACTTGAGTGATTTAAAACAAAGATCTCCGCTGTAAATACATGGGGCACTCACTTATTTTGAAACCTTGGACTCAAGGAGAGTGTCCAGGGCAGTGACAGAGAAAACAAAGCACATTCTGCACAGAGCTGAAGTGCATCTGCCAGCAGTGCTCCCGCCCACCCCACGCTTTGAGTTTGAGATCAGACGCCCCTCGAAGGCCCCGGAGCCCCTCACTCTGCATTAGGGCTGTCCTCTGCCCCCCACTGAAACTGTTTCTCTTCCTAGAAAGCTCACCAGAGCCAACACTATGAAGAAGACAAGCAAGTACCATTTATCTCTCAAGAACAAAGGAAGAGATGAAGATCATGTCAGGCAGCCGGGAAGAGGACCCACGTCAGAGCCCCACTCCCACCCACAGCAGAGGGGCCCTGAGCCTTTGAACCCAGAAGCTGTGCCCTGAGGTGGGGGCAGAGGGCCCACACTCCCCATAAGTGTGGGGCTCAGCAGCCACTCCACATTTGTACACGTTGCAGGAGAGGCACAGTGCTCTGTAGTCTGTGTGCTGATACCATCCCTGGGTGCTTGCAGGAGCTGCATTGTGCCTCTGCCTGGAGCATTTCTTCCCCTTTTTCCTGCTATTCTGTAGGAGATGTTAGTGTCCTGCAGAGATGGCAGAGGTTGTGCCTTCTGGATTTCTGCTGTTCTTCAAGCTCCAGTTAAGCTGTAGAGGAAAAGGAGCTGTAAAGGGTAAAAGTAGTTAGCATTTCCCTCAGAACTGTCTCTAGGGAAACTTTAAGTAGGAAAGAGAGTGTCTGTGTTGATGGAAGACGGGCTCAGTTTTCTTGCATTCACGTATAGAAAAAGTTCTCAGTTTCCGAACTCCTCTGCTGCAGTTCTGCACCTCCTTCCAGGGAGCCCACAGTGGAGCATAATCTGTTTCCTTATGCTGCAGAAGCTTAATGAATCTTTTTCCTTTTAGCCTCCTTGTTGGCTGGCTTGTTATTTTCTGCCTTGGTGTTAGTAGCCAGAGCAGTCTTCCAAGTTCTCTCTGCCTCAGCTCGAGGAGCAGAGCAGCACTGATGTTCCTCCATATGACAGAGTATCCTTTCTTCGCTGTATTTTCAGACTTGGAGAAGGGACTCAGTCATGAGGGAGCAGCAAAGTTCATTAACTGGCAAGGGAAGGGATGCTTCCTGTGAGAGCTCACCTGTGTGAAATCAAGAGGACACAGAACATCAGATTCCACTCAGCTAATTGTAAAGCTGCCAACTCAATAACAAACCGGCCCTAGGAAGCTGTGCTGTGGGAGCTGAGGTCCTCAAAGTTTGGAGCACTCCTCGTGCAGGGTGTGAGCTAGAGGTGGGCACGTGTGCCCACACTGCCCTGGGGCAGGGGGAGCAGGGTCCTGGTGGGAGGCAGTCCTGCTGCTCTGCACGGTCCCAGCAGGGCCCGGCTGTCCTCCCGCAGTGCCATGGGTTATAACTTATCCTGAGTTTGGCTGCTTGTTGGGATGGGCCTTGACCAATTGCTGATAAGCTGTGACACAGGCTGTTGCCTTTAATGAATTTTTGTGTGCAGGCTGGCTGTGCTCTTGCAGGCAGGGATGGGGCTCTGCTGGGAAGAAGGACTGGAAACATTCACAGGGAGCAGGAGCACTGCTGTTCTTTTCTAAGCCTGAGCCTCCTTTCCTTTTTTTAAGGGGTATTCATGGAGCATGTTTTCTTGCATGAAATAATGAATTCCTGTTCCATGTGTACCTTGCATAATGCTCACCACAAGCTCTCCCCTAATCTGAGCTACACAGAAGCTCGTCACCACGTAGCTTGAGAGATCCTTTATTGTATATGCATGGGCAAGCACATTACAAACACAGAACTTGGCAATAACTCCCACCCACTGACAGCTCACGAAGGGCAGGTGCTGTGTGCCAGGGCCCCCTCCCCTCCGTGCAGCCCTGGTGTGGGGGCAGCTCCTGCTCAGACCCTCAGCCCAACGCCTGCTGGGCTCTTCTGGACAGCGTGGGCTTTGCTTCTGAGTTCCATGCTTCTCTGTTACAGACAAAGAAGAACGTATTTTTATGAACTCCTTGGGCAAGCTTGTGAGCATCTTCACTCTGCTTCCTTATTTGCATCTCAAACCTGCTCACCTGAGCAGCTGACCCTCAGTACTGGTGCTGCCATGAGGCCCTTGGTGCACTGCAGCCCAGTGCCCCTAATGGAGTTGCAGCGAGCTGCTCGGCAATCTGCTGAGCACTCTGCTACAAGCACCGTGCTAACTGCTGTGTGCCCATAGGCTCACACTTAATTGCAAGCCTGAACACATCCATTAGGGTTGCTCTGGAGCTGCTGCCACTGTCATGCCTGTGCAAAATGTCAGAGCTGCATTAGCTGATGAGGATGGGGCAGCACACGGCCTGGGACAGATGTGCAGGTGCCCAGGCTGTGGGGGCTGCTCTGTGTGTCCCCCCAGTACCCAGACTGGGGCAGCACAGGGTGCTGAGGTGTAAGGGAGCACTGGGGACAGGCACAAGGGCTTTTCTGCCCGGGGCCACTGCCACTTGCTGTGCCAGCCTCTGCTATAAGCCTTGATATGGCTCTACCCAGTGTTAAATACTTCTGCTGAGGTTGGCCTTCATTGCCTTTGGTTAATGGTGTGATCCCATTGTACAACTCCTTTTGCCAACTGTATGGAGTGCTCAGAGGGGGGAAACTGGGGACAGCTGGCGGTCTGGGGACACAGGGCCCATGTTACAGCATCTGATCCCCGAGGTGCCTTATAAACCCCTTTGAGAAAGACGTGCTGCATCCCCACTATACCAACAGGTGCCAGGAGAACCTTGGCACTGCCTGGCAGCACAGTGATACTGCAGCTCGATGTGGACTGCGATCTGGCCCTGCTCAGTGCTCCCACGGTGGCCTTTGTGCACAGTGCTCCCATCCCAAACGGAGTGGCCGAGTGGCCCTGCAGGGATTCAGGCCAATGGAGGAGGATCTGAGCCCCCGGCAGTGCCGGCTCTGAAGCTCTGTCCATCTGTGCTCTGTGCACAGGACACGATGCGGAGCACTGGTAATACAATTTATTTCCACTACTGAGTGAATTGCCCATAATTCATGACAAGCAGAGCCTCGAGTGATGATGAAGGTCAGCCCATCAGATGTGGAAATAAATTGTATCCTATTACAGTGTCCTATTAGGGGTCTATTTATAGCAGGGTTT
Organism: Odontophorus gujanensis; assembly: GCA_013399175.1. NCBI lineage: Eukaryota > Metazoa > Chordata > Aves > Galliformes > Odontophoridae > Odontophorus > Odontophorus gujanensis. Next base: position 23,163 of record VXAB01013575.1, read on the forward strand.
GGCAAACTCCAGGAAGTTTGATGTTTGGTGGGATTTCTCTCTTTACCTTGCTGGTGGCTGCCATGGGGTGCCAGCACCTCATGCCATGTGGGCAGCACTGTTCTGTGGGGCCGAGGTGGGGGCTGCACCTGGGGCCCGACCCAGGCACCCTACAGGAGGACCAGAGGGGAAGTCTGGTGGAGAAGAATCCCTGCTGGTCCCCATTGTGCAGCCCAGGGGGAGCGGGGGGCTCAGAGAGCGACCGGGGGGAGCGGGCTGCAGCATTCCCTGCGGATGGGAGCACTGTCAGCTTTGGGAACACTGCCATGCTCCCACCGTGGCAGCACTGCTGATGTCTGCAGACGGAGACACAGTGCCTCTCTCGTGTATTTACCCCTTCTATTTACCATGCCACCGTAATCCCCAGTTGATAGATAACACGCAGGATGTGGTTTGCCATGGAAACAGAGCTGTAGTTCTTTACATTTATAAAAAGATTAATATTTCTCAGCTCGGCTTCATTATTCTGATATTAAAAATCATTAGTTATGTACTATTTCGGGACCTATGGAGGCCGTAATTTGCCTTTTGTGAGCACAAGCTTTCCTATCTCCACAATAACGCGAACCCAATAGGATGAGCAGGGCAGGGTGGGAGCACCAGGAGGAACCAGCGCAGCTCAGCACCTCCAGCACCGCCGCACAGCACCGGGGCTGCTGGCACTGCTCGGGGCGAGAGGAGCAGCAGCTGCTTCTGACATCCTGCCCAGCAGGACACGGTGGGCACAGCTCCTTGTGGAGCCCTGGCACGTGGGCAGCAAGCTGCAGGGATCATCTCTCAGCACCCACTAAGGGCGCGGGGATCATTGCTGGGAAGTGAGAGGAGTTAGATTTTAATGTTGTCCTCCATCTCCTTGAAAACATCCGAACTTCTGAGGGACAGATGGAAATGGCTGTGAATTAAATTGCCTCGCTCTGTTGAAGAGAGTGGTTTTGGTGAGAGGAAGGGGGACTGCTTGCTGGGAAATACGAGTGCTTTTCTTCTGAGCGATGCCCACTTCAGCACAGCTGCCCACAGATGGGGAACTCATCTCACAGGCGGAGCCCGGGCTGGGACATGCGGTCCTCTCACCCCAAACAATGGCTCAGAGCATGGTTCTTTAAAAACATAGAGGCAGAATAAGAAAAGCATCTGTCCTTTAAACCTCGTAGATCTGTACAGCAAAAGGTTTGGGCAAAAATGTATGGTATTGTTTTTGCTGTCAGAAATGCAAAGAATTAAGGGCCACGTGACCCAGTAATTGCCGTGGACTTCTTTCTGACAATAAACATTAAACTTAAAACTGTATTAAAATCATCTGACAATTTTTATGCTTTAACAACTGAGAGTGAATAATGTTTTTTGCATATAAAACACTTTCTCTTGTCAGCCTATAAAACTGTCAGAAATAAATTCGTCAAAAGATTATATAATTAAAAGTCACTTCTTTTCTTTCTCCACTTTAGTTGGAATCATTTGTTTGTCACTTTTTTCAGGACTAAATTACGGCATTCAGAGACATCCGTCTTTGTTCGGGCTGCGGCGCAGCGTGCCATTCCCACAGAGGGACCCCAACTTTCTCCTCCGATATATCAATTCAGTACCACTTCCCAGGAAATGCTTTTGGAGATCGCTGCTTTTAAAGGACCATTTTACTCTGAAGGCGAAGAACTGCAGTAGTGGGAAGAATCCAAAAGTAGAGGCGGTATTTTTATTATTGAGCTTCACAAACGTGATGGAAGATTGCTGAATTAATTGAAGTTTTTGGTAAAATAAATTATCAGCGCTTCAGATGGCAAAATCTCCCTCGAGGTGGGAGCACACAGGTGCTGAAGAACTGAAGGAGTGGTTTTGATTTGGTGATGGCATGCCTGCAAAGGGCTCTCAGGCACCGGACGATGCTGTGCTGATGCCCACCTGGACACCCACAATGCCATGGGCAGAGGGCAGGGGGTGGTGGGACCCCCACGGGGCAGTGGGGAGCTGGGGGTGAGCCCGGGGGTGTGAGGGGGAGGGCTGTGATGGGAGGGAGGGAGCCCTCCACCTCCCTGCAGCGAGGGGCGTTTTGACAGCACATTATTTTAACAAATTGCTTCTGCATTTTAGTGATGAGAAACAGCAAACTTATCGGAGCTCAGTGGATTTGGGGGTGTCTGGATTCTCAAAGCTGGAGGGTGATAATGGATTATTGATCTGTTGTTAAGTTATCGGAGCCTTAATGGAGGCAATAAACCAATAGCGCGCATTGTTGTCACCCAGACACATAAGCTGGGAGAGCAATTAACCACCAGCCCCAGGATGCAGAAGAGCTGAGGAGCGGTGGGGGCAGCAGATGAGGGGCAGTGTTCCCCTCCTGTAGTATCTGGGCACCGAGGGATGTGGGGCCTGGAGCACGCGGGGTCCTGCCTGACCATGCCGTGGCTCTCCCCGTGGTGGTGTGGGGTCCCAGGGGTAGAACTGTGCTGCAGGTCCAACCCATCCTGCGGGGACGTTACTGGATCCTGAGGGGCAATGGGGCTGTGGTGAGCAGCACTGGAGTGCTCTGCAGACGGAATGGGCCCCTGCTCTGAAGCTTGGGTGGGCACAGGAGCTGGAAGGGCACTGCTGGAAGCAGAGTGGGAAGTTAAAGGGAAGGCTGAGCCCTGTGCGGGGCCGTGGGCCTGCTGGCATGGTGCCCTGCTCCTGATGTGATAAATCATGAAATCTGGATGTAACGCAAGCGGTGTTTTCATAATGTGGTGCAGGGGGTTCATGCTAGGATGCATCCCAACTGTTGTTCCCCTGGTCTCAATAGGTCCCTCCTGCCTGGGAGCTGAGCTGCTGCAAGTATCATCGCTTGGTATGGTAATTATCATCTGTGATTAATCCCATTCATGCTGAAGAACTGTGGAAGACTTTTCCGGAGGGTTCATTTTCATGTTTGCTTCTGCTGCTCATGTGTAATCCGAACTGACACGAGCCTTTGTGGAAGGCAGACAGGCCGAGGTGTCTGTAGCAGAAAGGGCTCAGTGGCAGGCAGATGCTGCTCAGAGGGTCAGCGCTGTCACTGCACCTCAGGGTGCCTCACCACAGCTGCCCGGGATAAGGGTCAGCCCTACCCAGCTCCACTCCCCCCCATGCTCTGCCCTGGCAGCCGTGTGCCAGGAGCCAGCACAGCCCCGAGCAGGAGCCCTGCACCCCAGACATCCTGCTCCTGAGAGCAGGTGTAGTGAGTAGCTCCAAGTGGAGGAGCTTGTCACTGGAAGTCGCTATTGCACCGGGACATGGCTGCGTGACCTGCGTGGGGGACTGCAGGGATGCCGATGGGGGGAGGTGGCCAGCAGCAAGGCAGAGCATGGGCTGAGAGCACTGGGAGGGCCATGGATCCCAGACAGCCACAGCCTGGGCTCTGCCACGTGGTGCTGAGCTGTGTCCCTGTGCTGGGAGCACCCACCCAGCCACCAGGGCGTCCTCCTGCTGGAGACACATAAATATTTATATGTGCAGTGCTGGAAACACCTGAGAAATTCTCTGGAACCTCGATAGCTCTGCAGTCATCATTTAAGCAAGTTCATGCTCCATTAAAAACAGTTATTTAATACAATAATCATTCAATTAAAAACCTCTTGAAGCGGCTGCCAGAGCCTATTTGTATCAGTGCAATATTTTAATTGTAAAAAAGGCTAAATACGGACCCGCCAACTGCGATTGTCAAGAAAATGTTCTAGAAAGGAGGGCTCAGACTCGAGGGCTCTGGTACACAGCACGTCCTGGGGTGAGGGCTGGGAGTGGCATCCCTGCAGTGCCCGGAGTGGGGGGCTGTGAGAACCCCAGCGATGCACCAGGCCTTGGTGACACTGCAAAAACCTTGAGGGAGAATCAGCCCGAAGTTGTGCAGGGATCTGCTGTAGGGGCTCTGCCAGAGCCCAGGGGTGGCACAGCTGCCCCGTGGTCAGAGGTTCCCCCCAGAGCTGGGAGTGCTGCATGGAGTTCCCACTGGTACCTCCAGACCCACACCCGCACTGTGCCTCATTACGTGGGCACATCACATAAATATTCCAGTCACTATTGCTTACTGTCAGACCCAATTTAGAAAAGTACCTGTCTGTTACAAATATTTTATAGTACTTGAATATGCAATTTATGTAACATGCCCAGCAAAAGAAATCCATTATACGGTTTTGTCTGATTGGAATTCTGGCATCATAACAGTGGAAAAAAATTAAATTATTCTAGAAAGTTGCAGTCCATTATGAAGAGCTAACGGCTTTTCTCTGAAAAAGAGACCGCTCTTCCTCAGCAGTGCCAGCACCACGGCACGAGCATGGCAAAAGAGAAGCAGAGCTGCCCAGCACGCTGCCCGCCCTGCTCCTGCATGCAGCCCCCGCCCAGCCCGGGGCCCGGCACTCATTCAAGCAGCCGGAGCTCAGGGCACATAATGCTTCTGCCGCTCTGAACACAGACGGCCATTGAATTCTCATTACCTGTATCTCTGGCGTCAGGTTCATTTACATTTTGCAAAGTTGCCTCTCTTTCGCCTTGCTCTGATTAGGTCTGTCTGAAGTGAATTACTGAGCTTATTGATCTGAGCTCTTTTATTTCAATTGGAGTGAGGCGCAGACAGCGCGTGGCTTTGGGGGAACCAAACGTCCTCAGCGCTGCGAGGACACAGCTGAAGCACTGCGAGGGGCTGCTCCTGATCCCAGCATCCTGAGCTGCCGACGGCACAACGCTGCGCGGGGATCCCCCGCACTGCTGCCGGCAGGATGCTGCGCTGCCGGGCAGCTTGCAGGCACCGCGCGGCTGATGCGCAGTGCCCCGATGTGTGCCTGACCTGCAGCCAGGAGCAACAGCAGCAGCTCAGACACAGAGAGCTGCGGGCCCCTGCTCCTGCCAGAGCTGTGCTGTGATGGGGCACCCCACCTGGAAAGGGCTGCCTGCTCGGCCTGGGAGCGGCTCCCCAGTTGTACTGAGGTGCAGTGTTGCAGAAAGGGATTTGAAAGTGATGTCCACTCCCGTGGTGAAACATGTCTTCACGAGTGTGTTTTGGGAGGGAAAAACAGGTCGGAGTACAGCAGAGAGTATTTATTTCCTCCGGGATGCTGTGTGTTTCTGGTGGTATATTTTATGGATGGAGCTGGTCTGGTCCCATACGTCTCGAGGACGGCGTTTGGCTAAGCAGTGTGTTAACACTGAGTGTGCTAAGGAGCCATTGTTTGGGTACTTTAGTTTTGACATTTAAATGCATTTTTCAAATACAGTGAGATGAATGTGATGTCACCAGGGAGTCGCGGAGGACTCTCAGGCATAAGCACAGACGGCTGGGTTTTAATCTTTAACAGTGCGCCGGGCTCTTAGCCCTAAAGTTCCCTTCAGTAAAGCTGTGCTGAGCTTTAGGTGCATGGACTGTCAGGGCTGCATCCACTTATCACTCTGTGTATGAAAGAAAGATGTGTGTAATGTAAAAGCAGTATTTATGGCATTGAGACCTTATTCTGTTTGACCATGGGAAATCCGGGGGCTGAAGGTCTTTGTGAGCTTTGGCAATAGGAACTGGGACAAACACGAAACAGGACGAGGCTGAAATTTTGATTTCTGTTGATGTATGACTTCTACTAAATGTGGGGATTTTATGGTTTGGCTCTGCAAGACATACACTGATCAAACATGAGTACCCTATGAGAAAAGTGGGACCGAGGACACAGCTATGGATAACTGCACATAGGATTAAAGATCCCACATTTGAACACGGTATGAAACTGTCTTCAAAAAAGCTATTTCCACAATTGCAAAAGCACAAATGGAAATACTTTCCTTCGAACAGAAGCGGAGTAACCCCTGAACTCAATGACTTCTCCCAGCACCATGCTGCTGGAGGCTGCAGGTCAGGGTGGTACAGGGAGCAGATGCTCCTGGGAACCTCTGGGAACGCAGCAGGGATGGGCACGAGCACAGCTCTTGGGCCTCACTTCTCATCAGCACGAGGAACTGGAGGATCGTGCTGTTGGTGTAATGCGGTGGAGTTCATGGTTACTCCAGAGATTAATTTGTCCTCGTGTCTGGTATTCTACTGAGAATGCAGTGCTTTCATTTTTAAATATTAATGAAGATTAAAATTTTTTCCACTGGGGAGAATTCAGGGTGGAAATGTAGAAGCATCTCCTGAGGTTCACCCTCTGGGTTTGTTAACGTGTGGCTGTGTGTGCACGGGGCATGGACACATCTGCAGACATTTAGCAGCTCTCCTCCATGCGTGGCACTCCTGTCAGAGCTGAGCTCTACTCGAGCCAGGGCTCGGGGAGCCATCCCTGGGCAGACAGAGCCCTGCACAGACTGCAGTCTGTGTTAGCACGTGTCAGAGATAGGAGCGATCAGAATGGGGTTTTTTTCAATGGGTTTCTTTACGTTGACACTTTTTCCACTTTGGAAACATCTGTAGACGATGGTTTTCAGAGGGCTTTTATCTTCAGGGAAAGATTACAGATAAACACGAGCAGGCTTTTAATTACCAGATACTGATTGTTGGTTTACACAGCGATATTTGTTCAGTAAATTGCTAATTAATGCAAAGGAAGCACCATGTGACTTCAAATATTTGCTTTCATTTACACTGCAAAAATATTCTTTTTCCCAATGATCACAATAAATGAGAGATTTGTCAGGACAGATAGAACAATAAGGTAGGAGGGAATGCACGCAGTGGTACTGCTGGGGTGGTTGGCAGCATCGGGGTCGGCCCCAGGCTGCCCCAGCTCTGGTGGTTTTACAGGAGTGTGATTGCTGTACCCCATCCCCATGCTCTGCAGAGCTGCCCCTCTCCAGATGCCATCACCACATCAGCAGCCCCGCTCTGCCAGCAGTGGCACTGGGGCTGTGCAGGGAGCTGTGTGTCAGCAGCCACTGCTGCTCCACGAGCAGAACTGACAGGAGGGATTCCAGGAGTGCTCTCAGATCTCAAACAGAGCGAGTGCTGCACCAGCTCCTGCACCTCCGGCTCAGGGCTCCTCCACAGAGCTGATTTCCCAGCAGATTGCCTTTAATTAACTAAAAGCACTGGTAAACAGTCAGAGGTAAGGAAGTGTGATTAGGAGAGACCCTTCCTACATTCATGGAGGAGACGCTTTTGAAGTGAGGACACCCAACAAAGCAGACCTGAAGTGAGAGAGAGGTTTATGATAACAACGAGGAGAACTTACAAAAGGTTTATCCGGCTTTGCTAGGCTGACCTGTAACTGCCCTGTTGATGGAGAGTAATTTATAGACATGGTGAAGAAGCTGGATTTATACTCTGATCATGGGAGAGAAATGCTGGTACATAAAACTGGTAGTACCTTTTGCAGTATATACCTAAATCTTTAATTTTTATAGCAGCTAAGAGAAAAATAAGCTTGCATACAGTGCACACAGCATAAACTGACCATAAATCTTCGCCCTGCAGAGAGCCAAGGAAAGAATCCTGGTGATTCCTGGTCCAGGCTGTTTGCAAAAGTGCTGTGGTAATGATGGTTCTGAGAGCCGGGGCCGGATCCATGGCTCCTTTGGGTTTCCTTTCCCCAAACTGGAAAATTGGAGATGCCCATTGCTGGGATGGAGCACCAGTGGGGAAGTGATGCTCCATGGGGTCAGCCCAGACAGCTGAGTGGGATTCACCTCTGAGACCACACAGAGCATTTCTCTGTCTCCCTCTTGTAGGATAAAGCATAAACATAAGAGTCCATTTTCAAGCAAAGCCCACCTGAACTGCAGGATTGAAGCTGAGATTTTTCTGATCAGTCCTTATGTTGAGGCAGAAATTTTTCACTGCATCCAGTTCTCCCTGACCAATGCTAATCCCTCCAACTTTCTGCGGTGAATTTCTATTTGCTGAAGAAATTAACCAAACAAATTCTCTGAAAATAAAAGAAATCCGGAGGCCATCTACCCCGCGCTAATCCTCACAGCACGCTGAGGTGGGCAGCAGTCAGACACAACTGCTCCTCAGAAGATGTGGGGGCTGAGGACCAGGCTGCAGGGACTCATCAAATTCTGTTGGACCTTAAACATTTTTTAAAAAATAAATCAAATTGACTCTTTAAGATCCCCTCGGAGATGCTGAACGAGTGTGGAGAAAGGGGTGAAGTAAAGGAAAGAAAGAAATGGTTTCAAAATACAGTAAACACATCGGAGGAAGACGTTTTGGGCTTTGTTTGGCTTTTCTCTCCCGCAGTTCTCCCCGACCCCAGCTGCTGTCCCATGCCAACGCCTGCAGGGAGGGCTGTGGCCGTGCTCTCACTGCTCGCTGTGCTGCTCGATGGGCGAAGCTCTGAGTGGAGCACTGGATTCAGGAAAGTGCTTTCCAAGGAAATTCAAGAAACAGTTGGAATGCCTCCGTCTATTAAAGGGTGACATTTAGTGTTGTACTTTGAAATATGTTTAAAGTACCATGCAGCATAAAGACCCTAAGGGGACCCATGAGCCAAATGAGATTTCCATGTCAGCACCAGTCACGACCTTTCCTTTACTGCATCTGCTTAAATACAGAAAACATGGTTTTGTTATAAAGTCAAGTCAAAACAGGGATTCAGAGTAAAATATAATATATACTTAGGGCTGCCCTCGGGGACCTTTTTAATGGTTTCATATAAAACAATATTCTGTTTACTGTGAGATCTTCCTGTGCACTGCTCCGTGCTCCAGGTTCGCACGAGGTCTGTGCAGCCGCCCTGTGCCCCGGCTGTGCGTGCAGGCAGAGCTGCTTTGCTGCTGCTTTGTCCTTACAGCCCCACCAGCACTGGTGGATGGAGGCAGTGGGAGCTGCTGGGTGCAGATCAGGGCCCGGGGTGTGATGCCGTGCAGTCCATCCCAGGGCACAGCCCCAGAGGCACTGCCACCCATCGCCTCTGCTGGGCCTGCCATCGCTCTGCAGGCTGATACCTGCACCAACAGTGCTTTGGGAAAGAGTATCTTCAGCTTTTGTGCAGTTGGGTTGTCGGCCTCAACAGGAGAGGAAAGGCTTTGCCTTTTACAAACTAATGCAAGCAAAGTGCTAATCATGAAATGCTTGAGCTTGGTATCCACAAAATTACTTAGCAAGCACTTTGCTTGAGGCACAGAAGACTGGCACAAAGTCTGTTCCATGCCATTGAATTCCTGTCAAAAGAAATCCCAAACCCATTACTTACCATATGACAGGCTCAGCATTCAAACCAAGGAGCACCACCGGGCACCAGCGCTGCTCAGACAAGGCTGCGGGCACCCAGCTCTGTGTGCCAGGCTGCAGGAGGGCAGCGGGGCTGCAGAGCTGCCTGGAGGAGGGTGGGCAGCCCCAGGGGCTGCATGGAGATGCTGACTCTGACAGTGACCGGAGATGCGGTCCCGCTGACACCAACTGCACAGTGAGTGGTTTTGCTGATCTCCTGTGAAGATGTGCCTGCCCTTAAAAGCAGCTGCTTAGAGGTGGCTGTGTTGTGAAGTGCATTAAGTTCAGTAAATGATGCATTTAGCTACACTGAGTTTATACATCATGAATGATTTATTCACTTATAAATACTCCAAACTCCACATACATATTCTTCTGGTTGTTTAGTTTCTTGTAATTTATTGGTTCATTATTATTTAATATGCAAGTTATGTCATCCAAGATGTAAAAAAGGATTTTCCATCTGCTTTGTTCCCCTCGTTGAGGCCTGCAGCGGCGATGCCGGGACGTGCAGGTTCCCCGTGGTCAGCCCGGCCCTGTGCTGGCACATGGGCAGCCCCTGCACTGAGCCAATCCCTGTCCTGGTTCCCTCGTGCCTTGGACCAGGAGGTGTCTGCAGGATGGATACCACCACACCCCACTCACAGCCTCTGCGCTGGCACCTTGCTCCTCTGAGCCACCACCTGCATCTGCTGGCCTTGTCTGGGAGAGCTGGGGCTCCTCAGCCTGGAGAAGGCTCTGGGGGACCTGCCAGTACCTGGAAAGGTGGGGAGGGACTTTTTATAAGGGCAGGGAGTGACAGAATGAGTAAAAATGATTTTGAAGTGGAAGAGGTGAGATGTAGATTAGGTATCAGGAAGAAATCCTTCATGTGATGTGGTGAGACCGTGAAACAGGTTGCCCAGTGAGGCTGTGAATGTCCCTTCCCTGGAAGCACCCAAGGCCAGGCTGGATGGGGCTGTGAGCAACCTGGGCTAGAGGGAGGTTGGAAGTGGATGACCTTCCTTCCAACCCAAACCGTGCTGTGATTCTATGATATGTTCTTCATTGAGGCTAATTAGTAACCAGCTGCCTTCAGCCACAATGATGGCAGAGGTTGTCATCCTATTCAGAGGCGAAATTAATGGGAGAAGAGAACTTTTGTAGGAGAGGATTTATTCTCACTTAAGTGTCCCTTTCCCTGTAAATCTTCACTTAATTTCCACTCCGAAATGGTCAGGAGCACCCAGAGCCATCCAGGTGCAGGCAGGTGGTGCGGGCAGCATGATACTCCCAGGGCAGGGGGTGTCACCCCAGCAGTGCCCCCCATGGGGCTGGGCTGTGCCGTCGCTGCCGTGGCACTGAGTGAGGAGAACCAGCGCTGGCAATTCTTTCATGTGCTGTTAGTGAACAGCCATCAGAAGACATTGACACTAACTGTGGGCCTTTTAAGAGTGTAATGTATTAGCAACTTGTCTCCTTGAAAGCTAATGACAAATGCCTTGTTTAAAAGGAAGATCAAAACATCAAGAAAAATTAGATTAAATGGTTATGAAACTCCCAGTGGAGGACGCATTTCTCAGAAGTATTCCCTGTTGAACCTTGGAAATCTGTAATTATTTCCCCTGCTTACTGCATTAGGGCTGGGAAAGTGTTTGCATTGCTTCAATCTGAAGCTGCAGCCGTGCTCTGGGCACAAAACCTGGCCCAGGCCAACGGGGAGAGGGCAGCAGCCAGGAGTGGGGCTCTGTGTGCCACCCCAGGCTGTGTGTCCCCCGATGGGCGGCAGCTGGCTGCTGGCACAGGGCGACCACCCCCTTGCAGGAGCTGCTGAGTCTCTTTGCTAGCACAGAGTGGGCAAGGACCCACTTGGGGGGCAACTGATGCACTGCAGAGGTTGAGGCCGCCCCTTGCCAGAGCTTCCCACGTCTCGGCTCGCTGCAGTGCAGCACTTGAATCCACACTCGTGTGTTCTGAGTATAAGAGCATCCGGTGCTGCCAAAGCTTTGTTCCAAGAGGCAGAGAGCAATAGGAGTTTGTCAGAATCTCACTTCTGCTAAGGCAAAGGCAATCAAAGTGGTAATTGCAGACCTTACCCAAAGAGTATAGTTTACATGTTTTTAATGCATCACACTGGTGACTGATTTCTCGCAGTACGGTGCAATCAGGAGAGTCCGCCCCAACCCTCAAAGGACCAACACACTGTCTTTCCTGATAGAAATTATTTCTATATTTAAGAAAATGAATTGGTCTTCCTTCTAATTATTCTTTTAAATAAACAGCTTTTTATTCTGCTGCTACAAAGAGCTGTTAGACTTGCAGATTAATGCAGAGTTTTGGCACGTGAGTTTGGCTGCATGTCAGCAGCAGGGCCGTGCACAGGCAGGACGTGGGCTGTGTCTGTGCTGCTGGGCTGCTCTGGGAAGGGGATGGAGAACCCTACCTGCACTCCTCGGTCTGTAATCAGAGCTGGCTGAATTTAGACCCTTCCCTTCCTACTTCTGTGTACCAATTTGAAGAGCTCAGATGAAAAGTGTTGCATTACACCAGCACCAATAAGTCACACTATCTCTATTGTGACACACAGAATGTTATTAATTGTCAATCACCAACCACCAGGCTTGTCAAGATGTTCTCTTCTGAACAGGCTGCTTTAGACCTGAAGTGATTTTTAATCAAATGTTAATAACGCAGCATCTGTCAGTGGACCATTGGCATCATACAATAATAAAAAGTTAACATATGACATGGCAAATTCGAATGTTTTCATTTTTACTTCTTTCCAATTATCTGTGGAATTTCTGCCAGAATGAGAAGTGTGCTGACATTATTACATGCAAAACACACTGCTGAAAGATGAACATGTCTATTAAAGGCTGCGTTCCCCATCACACGAGCTCCCCAAAGCACCTTTTAATCTCCACCCGTGAGGCTTTGCTGGAGCTGTCCCTCGCACACAGCGGGGATTGCCCATGGCCCCTCCCGGCCCTGTGCCCCCTGCTCCGTGGGGGTGGTGGTGGGGAGGGCCCCGGGTGCCCACGTGTCCGTGTTCCTCAGTCAGATCCCCACCCTGCCCATGGTGACAGGGCAGGCGTGACCCACAGCAAAGCCTCCAAATCTCAGTGCCTGTGCTGCCGTCTTGCAGCGCGTTATTAGCGCTAATAATGTTCAGCCTTGTGCTAATACAGCTTGAGAAGGGCTGCGCTCCCATCAAATATTCATAAGAGATGGGGGCTCGCGGCCGCGCTCATTAGCTTTGTCTCTGCTGCTCCACCTGGGCTGCAGGAGGGCGGCAGGGAGCTGCGCTGGGGGTCTCCAGCCTCTGTGCAAGTTAGGTTGAGGAGAACGGACGGGGGGAAGCTGCTCCGTGGGGCCAGACTGCAGGCGAGGATGGAGATCCCAATGGCCCAGGGCCGTCCCCACACACCCGCACCTGAGCGCTGCGCGGCCGCCTCCTGGGGTGTGCGGAGTGGCAAAGGCTTTGAAATCCTAACGAGAGCGCTCGGTACGGTGGGAAGTGTGATTATTATTAATGGTTTGTGTTACAGGATAAGCGGTGCATAACAGATCTGCTGCAATATCAAGTCTTCCATCAGAAATTCATCATTTTGAGGACTTTGTCAAAAGTCGGCTGTGTATGCAGTGTATACAAATCTGTACGAGCGTAAAGCTCCGTAGAATTACCGAGCACCTGTGTATTTAAAGTAGACTCAATTTCCTTTTCTAAATGCATTGTTTTCACTTGAATACTTCATAACACTCAATGGGTTGCAGTTGCTTTGTCTATAGATTCAATTTGTGTCTCTGGACAGAGTTTGAATGGATTTATTATATTGAAATGCAATTTTGCAGACATAACCTTATATCTGACCCGTCATTACTTATAATGCTAAAGTTTGATATGTTAATTTTGCCTTATGTTTCTATATATTTTACGACACTTGGCTTAAACATTTTTAATCTACATATTGGTTTACGTCCACCTAAATTATCGTTGCTTCTGGGGACACTGCGCACACGAGATCTGGCAATTCATTATGCTATCCCCGCTTAAATGAATTTCAAAAATTTAATAAAGTGCTCCCCCTCCTTCCATTGCGCTCAGAAGCTTCAGCACAAACACCACTCCACTGCCATCACATCACGAAGAGGAGGAAGGCCGTGCCTGGTGACATGGGCTCAGCCAAAGGCCACACCACGCTCCTCCGCTGCCCTGCGCAGCTCCACGGGCTCACAGTGTGTGCACCTGGAGTGGGACCACGCACTGCTGCCATGCCGGACACTGCATCTGCACCGCGTGGCCGCTGTCCCACCATGCTGAGCCCCTTCCTGCCACAGTGCCACGAATTTTGCATCCCCGATGAACTTCAGAGCCTTTTAGTGACTCTCGGTGGAAAAACAGTGGGGCCAAAAGTTGAGCAAAGGGAGATGATTAAAGGACCTTATTAAAAGCAACCTTGTAGAATTCTCCACATGAAAGAGAGCGCCATTATGAGGGCTTATCCTTATAAATGACACTTCGCTTTTGCGAACATGCCGAAACCTGATTAGAGTGACAAGCACTGAGTGATACTGCAAACCTGTTAATAACATGAAAATTAGAAGAGGCTCATGCAAAGAAGGGAGATTAATTTAGCCCGAGTACATCTCGCGCAAATTGCAAAGTTGTGAATATGTTCTCAGATAATGAGCCTTCGCAGTCATCAGCTCACTTGTCATTTTCTGTAATTAATGTTAAGGAAGACTCCTTCCTGATGGTTCGTATTACTCATATACCAAGAAAATTTCTTCAGAGAAATAATTTACATTTATTATCATCGGTCTGTTTGTGTGGTTTATTTCGCTGCGGAGTAATTTATTGCAGCACCGTTTCACTTGCCTTGATTAGTCGCTCGTCAGCCTGAAATGTAATTTTTTTTTCCTGATGGCAACGTCTGAAAATTGACAGTGGTGCGATACTCTTTTTAATCTGAGGATGTGTTTTCTTAACTTGAATAAACTTTTGGGCTGGAAAGCGGAGCTACTTCCCGAGCTGAATTACTGTGAGTGGCTCTGAGCCCGTCCGTGCCAATCCCACCTCCCAAGCAGTGCGCCTGACTCGTGTGCTTTCCTGCGTTCTGCGGCTGTGTGCACACTGCACAGCAAATGCTCTATGCCAAAAACATGCGAGTTTTGGGTTATTGCTCCACCAAGCCCGAAGGGGTGTGCCACATGCTCGTGACCTTGTTCTCAGACCTCGGTGTTGATCTGAAGCCAACAAAAGCAGCACTGAATCTTACCACTGTTTTCCCCAGATTTCAATTCCATTTTTTTTTTGTTTATCACCAATATCTTCGTTCCTCCTCATCTGAAAGAGGCCGTGTAGTTCTGATGGGCTCAGTGCTGAAGTTCTGCGCCTGCCCCTCACCACCATGGCCACGTTTCCCACCCAGGATGAGGTGGTCCCTCCCAGCACCCCGAGTGCTGCTCCTGGCTCTGCACCCACGTGGCTGTGCCGTGTCCATCGCTGCACCGCGGTGTCCTCTGCCCACACGTGGTGCCCATCTCCCAGTGCCAGAGGCACTTTCTGGGCCTGAGGAGTAACGCCGTGAAATCTTTTTCCTTCCAAACAACACAAACCCATGAGTAGTTAAAGTGAATTACTGACCTCTGAGCTGCAAATGAACCCAACGTTACTGATTAGGGTTTTTAGGCAGAGATAATGATTTTGTTTATTGGACGCCTCCATTTCAAACAAGCTTCACACTACGCTGTCTGTGGGCACGACTGCCTGTACCACTTAATGGCAATCCATATTTATAAAACTATAGTCCATCAAAGCAGTATGAATATTTTAAAAGCCATGGACAAATCAAATTGTCTTTGTCAAATTGTGCGCACTCCACATTGAGTATATTTTATGATTCCTCCCTGTGTAAGGATGCATGGGCCCCCTCTGCAGCTGGAGACTGCCTGCTGAACCCTAGCTCCTGCAAACAGGCAAATCTCTGCTGTTTTTAAGAACTCAATGAGCTGTGGAGAGTGACATTTAAGCCGTAAAATTGTACTTTATTTGATGAAGTTAACAAATAATGTATGAAATGGATTTATTTGATGTCTCTGTGAGAACTAGTTGGTTGCTCCTTATAGAAACAAATGGGCTGCTCGTGAAGAGCTGTGTAACAATGCAGGCAGTGCTCCGACCAGTGGAAGCCGTGGGCAGGGAGCTGTGCCCACTCCAAGAGAGCAGCACCAGTCCCTGAGGGCCAGGACCGACTGTTCCCTCATTGCAGAAACACCACGAACACTACAGCTGCAGGAGGAGCTACGTGGGGCTGTACCTGCGGCCGTGCTCTGTAAGTATAGATCACCAACACTTAGAAACATCAGTGCTCTTCAAAAACATCAATGTCACTTTGCTGGAATGATGGTGCGTGGCACCTCGGACACAACCCTTCCTCACAGCGCTGGAAAATGAGGCCTCAAAGTGGGAGTGCCAACAAGGAGGGGTGGGAGCTGCTCCCCGTGCCCCCACCCGGACCTGCACCACCATGGCAGCGACCACGACGCAGCCATCATGCCAGGAAATGAAATGCTGGCACCAAGGCGTCACCTCTGCTGTCTGAACTGAACTGCAAAAAGTTTTGCCACATCTATCTTGTGATGTCAGAGAGACAGGCTGATAGCACAGAGACAGCTGAGACAGCACTGGGTTCCGCAGACAAATAAATTTGAGGATCATCTGCATAGAAATGGAAAGCTACTCCATGCTGATGAATAATATAACCCAGTGGCAGCATATAAACACAAAATAACAACGGGGCCAATATAGAGCCCTGGGGAACCTTGGAAACAACTTCACTAATGGAAGATGAAAAATCACCCATCGAAACAAAACGCTGTCTATTTGATAAATAAGATTTGAACCGACTGAGAGCGGTATCAAATGAGCCAAGCGGGCTGCACGTGTGACAATCCAAAGGGGTTCCATGAATGGCAGCACCAAACAGCCATCGGTGTGTGAACAGACCACAAACTGGGGCTGAAACCCAGAGCCCCTCGTGCTGAACCACACTGCCACTGCAGCACTGCAGGGATCAGCCCACGGGAGACCGCTGCACCGCCGTTCCTCGAGTGGTGCTGCTGCACTGTGGCCGTGGCACACAGCAACGACAGCAACGGCCCATGCAGAAGTTGCTGCAGTAATGTGAGCACCAGATCTCCTTGGCGTAATGCAGAACACGGGGAAAGCCTTTGCTAAGTACTCAGTGGATGAAAGAAGCTCAGAGTCAAGCCACACTGTGACATTGGTTTGATGAGGAATAACTTTTCTTCCAGATGAAGGGCTCTGCCCTGTGCCCTTCCCACTGCTCTGCTCTGGACATGTCCTCCTGGAGGCGGTGGAGCAGGAGGTGTCCCACCAAGAATCCAGTGCCAGGGTAACATCTGTGTTCTACAATGACAAATACACTGTGGAAATACGATCCTTGCACAAAATAAAGCTTTGGTTGATAAAAATGGGATTTACCATGAGGATGGTCTCATGGATTCACACAAACGCAGCCTGGGCTGTGTCCTCCGTGGCCCTGGGGTTGCTCGTGGTGTTTGTTGTACAGACAGCAGCTGCCAGTTCAAAGAGGAACGACGCGGAGCTGCCAGCATCCTCCACTGCGCTGCCATGCTGACGGGCATCGAGGGGCAGCAGCCACAAACAACAGCGTGGTTTGGAAATGTATTAATAATTCTGTCAGGCACATTAACATTGCCATTGGTTTCTAACAAATTGACACCTTTTTAGCTGAAAGAAATCCTTGTTAGTTTTCATTTTGATGGCTTTTCCTGGAATAGCTATAAATTATGTTTATTTCACATAATTCCTCCTGTCAGTAGTTATAAATAACCAGATCATATGGAGATTGTGATTCTGGCCCACGTATGTGTGTACCTTGAACACGGAGCTGCCGTGGGGGGCGGGTAATGGATTGCCCGAGGTTCGGCAGCGCTCCTTTCTCATTTGAAGAGTGGCTGAGGACGTATTCGCCAGAGGCCTTCCTATCTGGGTTTTTACCACTTTAAATACCAACAGCTCTATTGTATCAGTCTTTTTTATACAGTATTTTTCATACAGTGTATCTCGGAGTACTTTACAGGGCAATTAATTACCTGGAGGAGAGTGACAGGATGCAGGTGGCGGTGGCGGCCATTATGCAGCAGCGTTCCCGCGCCGCGCTCTGCATCTGCATCACTGATGTTTAATTGGTGGTGGCATTCATGGGGAGGGCACAGCCCCGTCCCAGCCCCAGGGGCACGGAGCCAGGGGAGCTCCTCGAGTGGTAGAGAGCATTCTGAGGGCTCAGGTGCTCTTCCCGGGGTCTGAATGAGACGCAGCATTTTGGAGGCTGCTGGTAGAATGAAAATGGTTCTTTTTGGTTGCTGCTGAAATTCTGAAGCTCTCCTGTTTTCCTTCCAGGGATAGTTTTTCCATGACTATTATAAGTGTATATTTAGTTTATAGAATGTGAGAGCCCTCAGCATCTGTGATTCCCATGCAAACACATCTTTTGTCAGTCTCAGCCAACTCATTGTTCGGTGGTCTCCTTCAGCCTTTAAAGACAGAGCTGAGAAAGGCTATTTCAAAGGCAAAAATTGAACCTTCGCAGGAATGGTGCATAGCAGCAGTTCAGTGTGGGCAAAACACTGCTAGAAATACATGTTAACTGTGCTCTTAACTATCTCCCAAACAAGACTCCCACTTCAGTATCTTTGCACACTCACAACCATGAGCTTCAGTCAGAACAGTCTCTGTTTGTGCAGTGGTGTTTTTGTCATCCCAGTCCTCTCAGGTGCCCTTTCCTGCACTGCGTTTAACCAACCTGTGCAAAACACACCCATCAATATCAGCATCACTCAGATTTTCATCCATCGGAGGAATTCCTTGAGATTTCAGTCCATATGTTTTCCTTACAGTTGACTGGATAATTCATAACAAATTGTTTATGTAACACAATTCATCTGCTTTCCTTCCTCCTGCCCAACCTCTGTCTTCAAGCAGGCAATGTGACCCTTCATGCCTTTTTCTTAACTCCTGGATTTATCCAGAAAACAACTCTCCCCAAGTCAAAAGCCCCATTGATAAAGGCAAAGGGTAATGGCTCTGTTGTTAGAAGTGAATTTGCTTTTGGGCATGTGTTGACTTGAGGAAGAGGTGTCTGAAACTTCACTGCTTGGTCACAAAGGACGTTCGGTTTAAGACCTCTCCCTGCAGGCACCACATTTAAAGTCTAAAAATGGCATTTTTTTTGCAAAGATGGTAAAGATGTACACCCCTCAAGATTCAATTTCAGCAAACATTTCATGATTCAAGTTTAAATCGTGCCTTTTGAGTAAAGGGAATTCAAGATGAGTGAAATCAAAGCCAACTTTTCTGCTGAAAACAAGACCCCTTTTGTATGCAGTGTGTCCGTGAGCCTTTCATCTCTCTTCTGCTGGGCTTGGAGACTTCCCACAGCTGCTTGTGGTCAGGTGCTGAGATCTTCCCAAGCAAAAAGTGTCAGAAAAACACCAACAACTGAACGGCAGAGGGCAAACCTGCTGGTCTGCTGATTAACTCCAGGAAAAAGCTCATCCCGCAACGAGGCCCACTCTGTCAGAGTGGCAGCAGGGGCTAATTGCTCAGCAACAGGGGGGGAGATCCCGAAGCCAGGCGTGAGCTGCACTGTACTGAAGGTTCCTGGGACATCACCTGCAGCAGTGGTCCATCAGCGCAGCCCCGGCACTGCAGCAGTGCCAGAGCCCAGATCCCAGAGCCACGCTGTGCAGCTGCCAGGTGGGAATGGGCTGTGGGGCTCTGGGACCATGGGTCTGTGGGGCTGTGGGGCCATGGGTCTGTGGGCTACACGCAGCCTCCTGCATTCAAATTGGCCGTTGACAAGTGAAGTGTGTGGGCTCAGCATGCAGCAGCTATTTCACTGTCCTGATCTCTTTCAGCAGCACCAGCTGTTGTTTCATCTATCTTCGTGGCCAGCAATCTGCTACCTGAATTGATAGATATCATCCTTCTTAAAATAGCAGCAGCAGATTTCAACCTGTCCATGGCAAGAGAATGGCGCAGGTAATAAAGGCATCCCACCTGGTGGGGGGCAGGGGCTGAGCCCCACACTCCTGAGCAGAAACCTTAATGCTCAGTGCACCGGGGTGGGCACTGCAGGGGCTGCAGGGACACGGGGCTCCACGATGCCGTGCCCAGCTTGTGATGGTCGGCGGGTTGCTCCAGCTTCAAAGTGGGACAGATCAGCTCACTCCATCCAACGGGCCCCTTTCATGTATGCCCTGTAACACAGATCTGCCCTGCTCCTTGTGACCATTGAAGCAGTGGGAGATGTGAGAACGAGATGCTCCAAGGCCAAGGTGTAGGTACCCCTGCAGGTCACCGGGACACATCCCCGCTGTCCCATAGCATTAATCCTGCATGGAACAACTGAGTGCACCCCAGCAGCAGCTCAGCCCCACTGCCAGCAGCCCACACACACAGGGCTCCCATCCAGCACCCCAGAACCTCCCCAGCAGCTTCGTGTGTGCCCTCTGCCAGCACAGCACTGCCGGGCTCCAGCACCGCCCGCCCCCTGCCCACCACCCCACAGCAGGCAGGAACAAAGGGATGCTGCGCTCTGAGCCATATGGATCAGACATATATACAATACACAATAAACAACACATCTTTCAGTCTGGGTCTGTTTGAAACCTTCCAACATATGTTCTGCTAACAGTTTAACAAATTGATTGCTAATGTTATCCTGCTCTGAAATCTGGCATAATGTGCAGGAGGGGAAAAAACCAACAAAAACAAAAGCATTCCTACCTCAACAGAAATGCGCAAGAAAAGCCATTAGAAAAGGCTTCGGGATGCCTGACAGGAGAGAATTTCATGCCAATTTGTGTGCTCGTTGGAAAAATCATTTATTAAAAAGAAGATATACCTTCATGTTAGTGAGATGAGGGTGTAAAACTGAGCTGGGTCTCCCACTGCTTCAGCTCTATAACTCAAGTTATATTCATCAGAGGCATATATTTAAATCATAGCTTACTTTGCTTTGTGTTCTGAAATTTATTAGCCTACTACTTAAATGTTTTATTCATTAGGCCATGTAAATAATGCATGGTTGTTTCCATGGCAATTTAACCCCTTCTCTCCGGGAAGCTCTCAGATTTTCCATCTTGTGTGCCTGCCTAATTGCCGTGATCAGATTTGCTGTTCTCTCAGAGTTGAGGCCACGGTTATTTTTCTCCTTTTTGTGGCAAATTCATTAGGAGGAAACTTTTCCATTGACAAATAAGATGTATTCAGGCACAAACAGGGAGGGGAAGGAACTGTTTGCCAGGTCATTTAGCAGAGTTTGGGCATAGCTAATTTTTCCAGCTTCTGCTCTTCCACGGGGTTTCTGCTGCACCATTAATCCTGGCAGCAGTGCCCGTGTGGCTCCTGGGGCTGCGGCTGCCACGCGAGGACACACTGTACCCCAACAGTCACCACTGGCGGTGCTGGGAGCGACGCTTTCAGCCCCAACATGCAGTGTGGGGACCCGGACATGAAGGATTTGCAGCTGTGGAGCTGTGGGGCTGTGTCCTGCAGTGTGACATTCCCACCCGGGCTGACTGCAGTGCCCACCACACACATGGAGCCCCACGTGGCGCTCCCACGGCCGCCACGGGGACACCTGTGGGAACCGAGCACTGTGCAGCTCCTCTCCGTGGTGCTCTGCTGTGGAAGCACGCATGCTCTGCAGCACATGTTAAACAGTAATTTATGATACAGGAGCCTGATTTATGTACTGTGCAAAACTCTCCCACGCACCCTGCTCCAGGAGCAAGGCTCAGCCCCCAGCTTCCTGCTCACCCACAGCGAAGCACCCAACTCGTGCTTCTAGAGAAACAACAGCCAGAAACAAGTGCCCAAATCTAGGAAGTGGGGAGGAAGGGCATACACCATCATAGTTCCATAACCTTTGGATTTCACCACCAGACTGTAATCTCTTGTAAAACCTTTTCTACTGAATTGGGATCTTCTTCATTTCACCGTGCTAAGGACTCACCACGTGTAAACCTGCAGCAGTGCACCTGCAGGCACGCAGCTCTGCCAGGCAGCACTAACCTGGATCCACTGAATGTGCAGCATGCACACTGCCCACGCCCAGGCTGAGTGCTGCAGGGTGGGATGTGGGGAGGCAGCGCCTGATGTCAGTGCCCAGCACACAGTGCTCCCTGGGGCCTTGGCAGGAAGCAGCACCTGCAGGTGGCAGAGCAAAGAGGTCTGTGAGCATCCCAAAAACAGGTAGGATTCCAAGTAATTTGTATGTGTTTGTCTGCCTTCTAAAAATAATGAGGTAGAATTCAGTAAAGACACAGCAAAAATTGGATGTAAATGCAATGCATGGATTGCTGCTTGAGTCAGCAGAACATGGGGAGGATCCAGGGTTTGAAACTGCCACTGCATCTGGCAGCAGTGTAAGGCTTTGGTATAGATCTGTGTTCCATGTTCTGGAAAATCCAGATGTGATGCAAGAAAAGCAGGTTCAGAACAAACAGTGCAAGATGGAAAAACAGTGGGGCTGGAATTCCTTACCTGGAGCAGAGAGCTGCCCACGGAAGACTTTGGGCACACCAAAGCTGGAGGCAGAAGTGGGCTGTCTAGCTTGTACAAAGGGAAGGCCGTGGGGTGCTGCACTCAGCAGCACTGTGCCTGCTGGCACAGAAACATTTCCTTCCCAGAAATCCAGAGTCACCCCACATCTCCTGCCAGAACGTAACATGAGCACATAAAGCACTTCTCCAGAGTGCAGGGTAATCACGGGGCAGCTTTGGTATCTGAGCTACAGACAGCAGACGGACTCAGTCTCATTATTTTAGATCTGATTAAGTTTATTTTCAAAACAAAACCATCCTACAAGAATCTTTTCCTAATAGAACAGAGCCAGGAAGCAGGTAGAGGTGAGGAGAGAGAAATCATTGAGCTCCACAGATCTGAATAGCTGAGATCAATCACCATGAGCCATGGAGATGAGATTTGGGACAACATCTCGGCGCAGGCCTTCAGAGACTTGTAGATCTGCCCGGCCGTGCTCCCGTTGGTGATGGATGGTGGGGGAGATCCGCTGCTCCTCAGAATTGGCTTTGACTTAATTCACTCTCGGCACGGAAGGAGGAAAACAAAGGAGGAACAATTGGATTTCCCATTTAACACCTGGTTCTTCCAGTGCCAAGCCCCTCCCGGCACCATGACCACACTCCACAGCAGCAGCGACCCCACAGTGCCACCGCCAGCAGCCCCCCCGGCCTGGGGCAGCTCACACAGCTGTGGGTGGGTATTGCTGCTGTGGGGTGGGTGCTGCTCACTGCTGCCTGGTGCCATGCAGCTGTGGCTCCTAGCCTTCCCCACACCCCAGGTCCAACCTGGAGCCGCCTGTCCTCCATCCAGCACCCAGTGAGCTCTCTGCATGGTTTGTGCAGCGCCCAGTGAGTTCTCTGCATGGTCTGTGCAGTGCCCAGTGAGCTCTCTGCATGGTCTGTGCAGCACCCAGTGAGCTCTCTGCATGGTCTGTGCAGTGCCCAGTGAGCTCTCTGCATGGTTTGCAGCCCTGTGCAGTGCTCCAGGCTGTGTGGTGCCCATTGCTGTTAGCAGGCTGCCTTCTCACCTGCCCCACATCTGCTGCTTCCCTAACATCATTTGCCCAGAGCTCGTTTGTCTCTGTCTCTGGTTGCCTCTGATTGCTGCTAATTCCTGCAGCTCAGCCCCGGCTGCCCCCACCCTCAGCCCCAGTGATGCAGCACAGCAGCCCCAGCCACGAGCGCAGCCCCAGGTGTCACCTGCATGGAGGAAGCTGTGCACGTCAGGAGACCCAGCGAGCACATTGATCTTCCTGGGAGCATCAATCTGTCTTTCTAATGCTGCAGTCAGGTGTCTCACGGAACAATTCACTGAGTGACAGCTTTCACAAAACCACGTCTGCTCCCCTCGCTGCTCCTGTGATCAGAAGTGCAGTCGGTGTTGGGTGGATGCGCACTGTGTGACTCCGGAGCGGTGCTGAGCCCGGGACCCAGTGCTCGAGGTGAGGTCAGGAGCTGTGGTCCCTCACCATGAGAGGAGCACAGTGCAGGATCTGTCCACGCTGCTGCCTGCCCCGATGTGTGCCTGCAGCCATGGAGCACGGGAGGCCCAGCACAGCTCAGGAACGGTGGCAGCTGAGTGCATTACAATGCACCATCCACTCCTGCAGTCTATCATTTACTTCCCTGCCAGCTATATCATGGAGAAGGAGTCATGCATTAAGTTCGCAGGATGCAACAAACCCATGATGCTGACTGCTGCTGTTGCTGTTACCCTGAGAGCTGCAGCAGCACATAACACAACCCGTGTGGCTCAGAGGGATATGTGTGGCTGACAGGAGTGGGGTGGCTGCCTGGAAGCAACTCCGTGCCAGCAGCCCAGGCAGGTGCCCCTCTCCATGAGCCATACTGTGCTTCCACACCCGCTCCCAGCTCCAGTCCACGTGTGCTGCACACACCCACTGTCCCCAGACCCATTGCACTGCCCCTGAGGTGCACCCAACCCCGGCCCTGGGAGCAGCTCTCTCCAGCTTAGTCAGGCCTTTCACAGTCACATCTCCTTCACATGCTCCTGACCAGCCTGCAGCCCTGCCCAGCAGAGGCCACTGCAGATGCTGCTGGAGTCCTCATGGCACACAGGGAGAGCTGTGTCCCAGCACCATGTCCCAGTTGGGGACAGTGGTGGCACCGCCAGCCTTCAGGCACCCACACAGCAGTGCCCTCCCCAACACCCGCTCACCTGGGAGCAGCTTAGTGCAGAACAACTCTTAAAGGGTTTTGAAAAACAAGAGGCGGCAGAAAGGGTTAACAGTTTATTATATTTTTTTCTGAGTGATTTTATCACTGTCGTTAGAACATTCATTGAACTAAGTGAGAAATCCATCAAGACGTGACAGCAATGTGCAGACTAATGGCTGTTAGATGGTAATAATTTTTAATATGATTTTTATTTCACTTAATTTCATATGTGCTTGACAAAAGGTCCCGTGTCACTGGGGAGCTGTGTGGAGCTGGGAATACGCTGACGTGAAGGTCTATTAAACCAACTGCTCCATGTACTTCCAAGTTCCAACTTTAGAATTTCTGAGAAAACTCCGACGTTTTGTCCTTTTTGGCAAGAAGTCAATGAGACAGCAGGAAAATGCAGCACGCCAGCTCCGAGGGGCTGCCCATCCTTACACACCCTCTGTTCATCCTTCGGCTCACTCTCACTCCTCCAACGCTTCCCAGAGGTGGGTGATCCCTGTACCCCGTAGCCCCTCCTGTCTGACATCCCCTCTGGATTGTCCCTCACGTTGGGCAGTGTGAGGAGGGGCGGCCCTGGGAGCCCCCCCAGGCACTGCTCAGCCCAGCAGGGTGGGGGTGCTCCCGAGGGCGGCGGTGCTGCTGATGGAGCTCCTGCACTGTGTAGTCTGACCTGGCCTCGGGTGTTGGGGATTGAAATAAGCCCTGATTTCCAAAGAGGACAATCCCTTGACTAACTACCTTGCTGTCCTTTGAAGATGAACCAGGCTCTGCTTCGGGCACTCAGTGCCACTGCTTGGTGAACTCTGGAGGTCCTGGGACAGTGGAGGACACTGCCACGGCCTCATGTCCACACTGCCCACCAGCAAGAACAGACATGACAGAGTTTTCATACACCTCTCATCGGCCACCTCCTCTTACCTGCAGCCCACCATGGCTCTTCCCCAAAAGGAGACATCAGGGGAGCTCAGTGAAGAGGGGAAGCAGCTGAACCGAGTGCTGGTGGCACACTGATGGTGCCAGGAACAAAGCTGAACACCTGATTCCTAAAGTGATAGAAACATATCTATGGTCACTCAAGGACAAATTCTGCTCTCCAAGGAGATGAGCCCAGAGAGGTTCTGTGATTTTGGAGTCACAATGTGTCCTTACACTGCCTCCAAGGCTGAAATCTCCCAAAGACATCTCTCCCTCGGAAATCCTGCAGCCAATGTCTGGGATGGAGAGCATCAGCACCGACACAACATGTGCAGCAAACGTGGCACACTCAGTGCATACACAGAGCCCATTGCCAGAGCCCAAATCATCCATTTCACCAAACACAGCGTCACTCTGGTGGCTGTGAATTTAACAGATCCACTCATCTGTCACCTTAATCCTGGGCACTTCCATTCAAAAGAAGGAGGAGTGACACAGGAAGACTTTTCCCAGCAGATCATGTTATAATTAATGCTGGAAGACTTGCAAGCACCTTACACTGTGCAGATTCTCTTGATATTAATTGCAAGAACAAAATTATGGCTGTGCCTTTAAAATGGAGGGAGGGTGCATGCGTGCACGCGTATAATATTATATTATATATAATATATAATATTTGTAGTAAGAGTCAAATATGGAAACGATACGTTCCCCTGATGAATGGGAGGCTTAATAGAAAAGCCTGAGATAGATAGATTTTACACAATGTGACACTGGTTTAAGGAAGCAATATCAACCATTGTTTAATGTAATAAAAAGCCAGAGGTGTAAGAAATGATGGTAATTCTATTGTAACTGAACTTGAAGATCCCTGTCAAATATGAGTGTGAATGTGGCAGTTATTTTAGGTATGTTTGTAATCTTTGCAGGCGTTTTGTCAAGGAGGCACTGTGATATTAGTAAGAGTGCACAAAGGCTCGGCAATGGTGTCAT
Source organism: Odontophorus gujanensis (assembly GCA_013399175.1). Lineage (NCBI taxonomy): Eukaryota > Metazoa > Chordata > Aves > Galliformes > Odontophoridae > Odontophorus > Odontophorus gujanensis. The sequence goes on from VXAB01013575.1 coordinate 49,051, forward strand.
GCACAATTAATGTCCCCAGGTAGCAACTCCATTAGTCTTATGAAGTGAGCTCACAAATGGGAATACTAATGGGGACGCGCCTTGGGGCATTTGCTGAGCTTACTGCTAGTTTATTTCATACCCTTTATGCTCAACACAAAATTTACCTAGCCTGGATTTAAAATGTGTCTCATTACACAGGCAGCATCCTTTTACTCCAGTGCTTCCCTTTTAACATGCAAGATTTGCAATTCTAATCATATCAAAACCTGACTGCTCTTGCTAAAAGGGGAAAAAAAAAAGGATAAATAAATGGAAAAAATAATCTTACGATAAAGACCGTCTGGGGTTTTAATCTTCCCTGACAGTCCCTTTTCATGTGTACATAGTGCTGGCACACGTCCCCGGTGCATGGCCCGCAGGAGCGGGGCACGGTGCGGGGCGGTGGCTCTGAGCACAGCTCTCGTGCAGCTCATCACTGCAGTGCTCAGCCCAGGGAGCCCCGCAGCCCCCGCTCCTGCAGCACGGCCAGGACAGGGAGCACTGCACTGCCAGGCACGGGGCTCCAGCCTTACTGTGTGGCAGCGGCACTGCTGGGCTGCCCAGAAGAGAGCAGAAACACCTGCACACACAGTTTCCAAATGCCAGTGCTGTGCTGGCGATGGCTCACGTGGCATGTGCCCACGCCCCAGGCCGAGCAGTCCACGGCTGATGGCAGCAGTGGTTGGGCCGTGAGGTCCCTGCACAGTGCAGCCCAGGGCTGGGAGCGGGGCACTGCAGCAGTGCTCTGCAGCCTCTGCTGCACCAAAATGCCAGATGAGACCCACACAGATTTATTTTCAAATCCTGCCTCAATCACAATATTGGATTTGTAATCACAGGCTCCAATTTTAGTGGAATAAATATACTAACAAAACTAATAGTTTGTTAGCTGCAAGGTAGGGACAATCAAAGTGTCTAAAGTGAAATACACGGCTCCTCAGGAGAAACCCCTACATGATGAAGACATTTAGTGTTTTATTTTTTTTAATAAATATATAGTGTGGTGTCAAGCTGCTTGCAGAGCACACGGCTGGCTGCTGCGTGTGAGTGTGCACTCAGCGGGGAGGGAGGGCTCCGAAAGTTCACCGGTGTGTAACTGTCTCCAGCCACTGCACGAGCTGCACCGGGAGAGGACATAAACCAAAATGACTCCTCAGGAACCCAGAGGAGAAGCAGGAACTGTTTGGTGGAGAATTATAGCTATGGGTGAAATTAGATGTACTCAGAGCCCCAAGGCTGGGAGAAATAAAAAGCATTTTAAATGGAGTGTAGAATTCATATTCCTCAGTCACTTCCAATAAATAAATCCTTGACAATTTTTTTCAGTAAACAGTGGTTACACTTTGCTCCATTGTCTCCATCTTGCATATTCCAGATGGGGGATCCAGGCATTCCATCCCGGCACAGCCACACCCGTGGTGCTGCAGCAGGACGGGGCTCAGAGCAGTCAGACCCAGCAACATCTCTGTAGCGTCCTCCTGTCCCTCAAATCCCGAGGCCAGCAGGTGCTGGGCCCGGCTGGAGCGCCCTGTGCCTCGCAGCAGTGTCCCTGCAGAAGCAGCAGCTGCAGGTGCCTCTCTGCAAGGGTGCAGGTGCCTGGCTGTGCCATGCAGCACTGCTCACTGCCACGTGTGCACCAGCAGCACAGAGCAGGGTGCACTGCACTGTGCACCTTGTCACCATGCACCCCCAGATGTGACCCCCCCATGCTCAGTCCATCGCTGGTGGGACCCCCAAGGGAGCGCAGGCAGAGCCCTCTGTGGGTTTGAAGCCACACACATTTCCGTTTCTACGAAGAAATGAAGCATGTTATACTTAACAAATTCCCCACAAAGGCAACCATCCCATTTCACCTGTCTGATATAGAGGGAGAGCAGAGAGCTGGGCTGCCAGCAGCTGGCGTTTTGAAGGGTGCTGTTTCACATTCATCTTTTTGCGTCTTTTATTGAGAAGAATAATAATTCCTAGAGCAGTAATATCCAGCCCACTCCTCCTGGAGCCATCGAAGCAGGAGGAGAGATGTTGTGCTCGTGTGTTCTGGTGCCGCTGGAAGTGCCCACGGTGCCTCCAGCCCCAGCACACAGCTGTGGGCTGAGCTCAGGGACACCACAGTCCCATCCTGGCCGGTGTGTGGCTGCTGCATGGCCCCAGCCAAAAATCCCCCACAACCTCTCCAGAGGGCACTTCAGCAGAGAGGAGCGGGCACGTGGGGTCACTCAAAGAACGGCGGTGTCCTTGGGTCAATTGTGGGGAATTATGTCTGCAGACCCGTTATCCGTTGGCCAACAAGCCCCCTGGGAGCCCTTGTGTGAGCCTGGGGGGACTCCTGCCTCTTTCTGCTGATGTTTGCTGTCTCGTGCAGGAGGTGGGAGCGTGGCAGCTCAGACACAACCTGCAGTTGGTGGGAAAATGCGTGGAATGCTCTTCTGCTGCAGAAGCCGCTATGTCAAGCCTGAAGCATTTGGCAAGAGGTGGCAAATCTGAGCGTAAAACACAAAAATGACAGAGCTGACCCCAGGATCCTTGGTGTCCTTTTCAGAAACGGAATTTCAAAATTCTCTACTCATTTTGAAAGAAAATAAAAACTTCTGCAACATGCCTGTTAGAGCACGACTAGCCAAGGAAGATGAAGAACTTGAGATGCAAAGACAATGGATTCAATCCCATGCTCAGTCATTTATTTTTGGCTAATTAAAAGTGTAAGATTTTTCTCTTTATTATGCACTGTTTGCCAAGTTCATTATTTGCTCACCCATAAATCATCTTCAGTAGCCAAAGGTAAATTCCCTCTCAGAGCTCAGAGGCTGCAGTTAGTACATGTCACACACAGCAGCCCCGAGGAGCTGCTCCGTCGTGGTGCAGCACTGCTGGCAGCACAGGGTGCCCGAGATGGTGTCACTTCTGCAGGAATCAGAGGTGGAACGTGCGAGGGTCTGCTCCTCCCCTGCTCTGTTCTGCAGCTCACCAGGCTCTCTAACATCAGTTTGACCTTAGTTAATTCTTCCTAGCCTTGCGTGCCCCCACCCATGCTGCATGCNCCCCACAGCAGCAAAACCCAAGGGAAGAGAAGTGTTGGAGGAAACCTGTGATGGAATGGCAGTGTTGTCTAATTTTTTCTCTGCAAATGCTTCCCAGAAGCACCCACAGAGCTCTGCATCTCTCAGCAGTGTTGGACAGCTGTCAGCCTGCAGAAATCGTGTCCTCAGTCTCCTCCTTTCAGGTGCTTCTCCCAAAAAGCTGCTCACTGCCACCTGGGATCCAGGAAACAGGAGAGGCATCAAAGTGCTGCTGTCCTCTGCCATGGACTGCACATCTGGGAAACCCAGGAGGGCTCTGCAGCCCACGCTGCCACCAGGAGAAGTTGGGAATATCCCATTTGCCCATGGGGCACCACTCCTTGGCACTGAAGCCTTCATTTGGGCTGACGTGGTGCCAACAAATTTACCAAACTTTTTGTAACTAGTAAGTTATTGAGTGTCACTTTAGTACAGTGCGTGTGGAAAATGCGTGGAAGGTGCCAAGAATGCTGCATAGTCTTTAACTATTACATTAAGCATCTGCTGCTGCCATTTATGGATCAGATAGCATTTTACTCTTGAGATATTTGATTTTATTACCTTCTAGGGAGAGAGCCAAACAAGTGTTCTTATTGATTTGCACATTAAATATATTAGTAATAAAACAACATCTCTGTAAACCAATTGTAAAATCAATATTAATTGGTACCAAAATATCACAAGTAGTTGAATTACAATTAAAGAGGGTGGCTTCAAAGTCTGTCCACCAATGCTCACCAAGTGGGAGACAACCACCAACTCTGAGCAGAACAACAACGCTGAGAGCCATTAACAGCTGCTCCGAGCACAGTATGAAGAGGTACTCAAATTTGGCTGAGGAGAGCAAGGGTCATTGAGATTCAGTTCATGGGCAGGGGCTCACTTTGTGTGCATGGGCACACGTTCAGCTGATTTAACCTTGTGGGAGCAGACCCGAAGCTCGCATACATCTCTGTACACCGCACAGCTCTGCTGCCCCTCCAGCCCGGGCTGAGCAGTGGGGCCGTGGAGCAGACTCTGCTGACCCGGCCGGGAGCTCAGAGCCGACCCCGGAGCACCAGGGGGGAAAGCAGAGAGCTGCGGGGCTGCACTGTGTCCGGAGGGAACAGTGCAACACTTGAGAGCCTGAAGACATCTTGTAGCTAGGAGACAATAATAAAAGCGCCTCTGTTGTGCAACAAATAAACACTTGGTGCCACTAGCTATCACGTAGGTAAGAACAAGACTCACAGCAAGCCAGATGTTGCTTGGTTCCTGACAAAAGACACAGCTCACAGCCAGGGGTCTCCTCCTCCTCTGGATTTACATGCACATTGTGGTACACGGATACTGAGCTGGTCCTGATAGTTCTTATTAAAACCAAATCACTTTCCCCCTTGCAACATCTGACATTAGCCAGGCTGCTAACACGCGCTCACCTTCTTCCTGGGCTTTATTTGCTTTTCATTATAAATACCAGCTCTCAGGAATAAAGGATGTGCAAATAAAGCTGTCCGGCTGCCTGCCTCCCCCCGGAGCAGGGCCTGCAGGGCACCTTCTCCTCCCGATGCCCACGGGATGGGATGGGATGGGATGGGATGGGATGGGATGGGATGGGCTGTGCAGCTCAGCTCGGACCACGCCATGCAGGAGAGGAGCCCAAGTTTTATCCTGGAGCAGAGAAGTTGGGTCTGAACTGACAGATGTCTTCTGGCACCACGAGCTGTGCCAGGCTCGGTGGCAGTCCCGAGCAATTCCCACACGAACATTGCAGCTGCTCAACCCGTGTTCATGTGCAGGAACACCCACAGCTCCACGATTTAGGTGCCCTCCCACTCGAGCCACAGATCCATCTCTTTTGGTGGTTGATCCCCATTTTGGAGACTCCCAAGACAGAGATAATTGAAATCTATTTACACCCAAACCATGTGGAGGATTTATGTCTGCTACAGCAGAATGTTTCAGTGTTTCCCCCCCTTTGGAAGCCTTGTCCCCATACCCAGCTGGGGACAGCACAGCAGCAGCTGAACAGCAGCACAGAGCAGAGCCCGTGGTCACCCCATGTGCCCATCCCCTGGGGCAGCCCAGCCCTTCTTGTCCCCTTCTGGGTCCGTGGACAGTGCCAGTGCCCTTCTTCCAGCCACCAACATGTGACCCCACAGCAGTGGGCTCACATCGCACTGCCACCCATGGGGTCACTGGGGTGAACCCACAGAAAGAAAAACACCGGTGGGGGATTGCAGTCCTGCACCCAGGGTTTGTGTCCCCTCCAAGGAAAAGAAACACGGTGCCACCGTGGGTCGGAGCTTCATGAATATGAATTATCCGGACAAAGTGTCAGCAAACAGAGACCAGAAACTCTTCTTGGAAATGATATGGTGAATAATTATAAATAATTAATACAATTGAAAAATGTTCATGAAAAATTCTTTAAAAATGCATTATTTATTACAATTATTCATCAAGTTCTGTTTGACATAGATTTTCCTTTATTTTTTCCTTAGTAGTTACTCTATTGTGAAAGTTTAAAATGTTTAATTTAGTGCCATTATATTTTATTAACTTTTTTTGCTTCAGGGCCTGCGGAAATTTTGCATTAATGATTTGTACCTTGATAAATAATTACAACAGACCATCGTGGTTTAAGAATGTTCCAAAAATGGCTGTTTGCAGGGGCAGCACAGTCCTCTCCTGAGTTTAGGAGGGGATGCTCTCAGAACTCGAGTGTCCTCTCCTTTTGATCCCTTGTCTGCTCACAGGAGGGTGTGCAGGAGCAGCACAGCCACCACTCGTGGGGGAACCCTGCTGGGCTGTGGGTGCTGAGCTGTGGGTGCTGAGCTGTGGGTGCTGAGCAGCACGCACCACGCCACGGTGACTCGAGCTTCCTGTAGCTG